>JAWZYV010007769.1:0-393919 GCA_038373885.1 Cheiracanthium punctorium
CGTGGAGCTATGTCACCCGCAACTATTTTTATAGAAATCCAATCTAGTCTTCTTGACTGGCAACAGTCAAAACGTCTAGTTTAGTGCTCCCAGAGCGGGAACACTGTGCGTTAAAGGGTTAAAATATGTGAGTGGATTGGGTTTTCTTATTTTCCCCACTTATTTACTGAATTTCCTCGATAAATATTCAAGAAATGACAGCAGCAAAATCCCTAGTCATAACTTTGACTTAACCTCCTCGAGATGCAGCATTGCCTGCACGTGGAAACTCTGGCTTCGTTCTTCTGCAGAAATAAACAAAAAGCCGCGCCTAGCACATAAGGCGAGAATCGATCGGACACCTTATTAAACTGCCACAGCCGTGGCTTCGCGATTGCACTTATTTCTCTTGGGAAGATCCACGGAATTCTCTTTTTTTATGGATAAAGGCTTTGACTGAATATAATACTAGGACAAGGTAAAATTTACAATCGCTTCCAGAGGTGAAGTTTGTAGAATAGTAAGCATATTTCACTGTTATTGGTTTCTTGGGGGCAAAAAAGACTGGCTCAACAGCAAGTGATGCAGTTTTAAGATGAATTTGAATCCCGGGATTTTCAGAATTCCCGGGATTCATCTCGAAAGAAATTTATTTCAAAATGTTGTACCGTAATATTGGACTATATATAAATACTAGCTGACGCGGCAAACGTTGTTTTGCCATATAAATTATTCCTAGGATTATTTTAGTAGAAAGAAATGACTAACTTCTTGTAAGTGTGTGAGGATGTGGTATATGAGTGGACGAGGCATGGAGTGCTGTGAACGATGCTGGAATATAAAAATAACACAATACCAAACATTTATATTTTTAATTCATTGTAATTTAAATTTATATATATCACTAATTACAATAATTTTACTAAAAAATAATATCAATCCCTTAACGAAATAGAGTATACAATATTTTTTGTTATCCCATCTTTAGATAACACAAACAAACTGGATGCCCACTGTATGGTTTGCCCACTCGAGAGCATGCCACGTATAACTGTCCGTGTGAAAAACATGGCGTGCTCAAATCTAATCCACAAACAGACATAGTTTGGCCTTGAGCCTTATTGATAGTCATTCCATAAAAAATTTTGCCTCCCCCCCCAAAAAAAAGGATGAAAATCTGAAACACTTTCAGATTTTAAATACGCACTATAGTGCTATATATTAAAATCGTATCATAATTTATGCGTCGTCCCTATTTTTCGTCCTTATTCCATTAAGTTGGAAAGTGTTATCATTATTCATGACTGTGCTGTATTTTTCTTTCTTATTTCATAAAACCCATCTTTGGAATCGAAATCTATCTTAAAATCGCCTACTAAAACTATTTTCCAATCTTCGCCAAGTATATCACAACTATACTTTACCGTTTTGTATATTGTTTCCTACTTTAACGCCTCGACTCTCGCCAAGGTGGCGATCATTAAACATATGCAGTTACCATGACGTTTTTTTGCATTTATGTAGAAATCGTAATTTAGAATTAAAATGGTGATTTGGAACAAAATGTAAGTACAGCATGACGCTACATTTTTATTTATTTTGGATTACCAATTAATGCAGTTTTAATAATTAAGTGTCTTCAAATTCCTTAACTGGCGCGTTTATCGCTAGTTTGTTTACTTTAGTTATCACCTAGTTCTTTTGGGTGCGTTGAAACGGTACTTACGTATTATCCCGGCGGTCACTTCCGCTAAACTACTTTTTCGTAGATTTTAAATACGTTGCCAATCGTATTCCAAACCATCAACAATTTCATGTGCCCGGCATTTATCTTGGTGAAAAATTGCTTGTCTTGGCCGACCGCCGGGATAATACGTAAGAACAGTTGAAACTTGTGCATAACTCCCAGAGACCCATGACTGTAAAGCTCGCCAAAGTAGGGGGATTTTTTAGGTTGGCGAGAGTGGAGGGCGTTAAAATAGGAATCAACTCTTTCTTGTACCATAAAGCACATCTTTGGAATCGAAATCTATCTTAAAATCGCCTACTGAAACTGTTTTACAATCTTCGCCAGGCATATTCTTCCTGTAGGCATATTGCAACTATACCGCAAAGACATTTTAAATGCTGTTTGGAATGGGCATCATAATCCACGAGTGTACCGTGTTTTCCTTTCTTGTTGCACAGAGCACTTCTTTGGAATAGAAATCTATATTAAAATCGCCTAATAAAACTCTTTTACAATATACGCCAGGCGTTTTCTAACTATACGCGAAATATATTTATAATAAATTGTCGCGTTTTGGCACCACATTTAGCGATCCATTATCAAAAATTGCAAATCTTGTGCGACTTTCAACATTTTATTAACGTCCCCCCCCCCCTCTCCACATTATCTGGCAAACACATTTGAAAAGTGACTCGACACGCTAATGTCTACACAGAAATTCTGATTGAAATTAATAGCACTCTGGCGCTAAACATTATGGGGTGGACCGCTCTTATGTCTTAGGGGTATGAGACATAGTTAAAAACCTATTCTCAGACCTAACGAATATACATAGAAAATTCCATTAAAATCGGTCGAGTGGTTTCGGAGGAGTTAGCTGACTAACACTGTGACTGGAGAATTTTATATATTAGATATAGAAAGCAGAAGATATATTTATACTAGCTGCGTACCCGTTCTCCGCACGGTAGGGAACGAAAATTTTTCTTGCATGTATAATTCGAATTGGTTCCAGTGTTGTGGAATCTAAAAATAAGCAAAATAATTAGACTCTTGGCGTAAAGTTACTCGTTAGTTATTCGTTAAGTACTCGTTAGTTATTCGTCAGTCGTACTGACCTGAGACCATTGTAATATTATGACACAAAAAAACTATGTTGGCGTCATTCGCGATTAGAAAAAGAAAAGCTTGACGGTTTACAGCAAAAATTTCTAACTTTGAAAATGTCACATTTCTACATCATATTCTTTTTTAGGTTTAAGTTATACCATTAATACCTTAGATACAACATGATGTGGAGAACCGTTTTATTTTATAATTAAATAGCTGTGTACCCGCTCTTTTCAAGGCAAGAAAGAACATTTTCCTAAAATGTGATCATAACTACTTGTGACGGAACAGATTCTCCAAGAAAGAAAAAAAAATGTTCAGGTACAGTCTTTTTTGTTGAAACTACTGCGGGATATATTAAAGCGACGTAGAAATATTTAACGCTTAGTTAGTTGTGCTGTAAGACGGCTGTTGAAAAACGAATATAACACTTTTAGTTTCACGAGATATTTATTAATGCGGTATATAGTGCTTTGATCAGTACGTCTACTAACTATGACAGCCTAGTATATCTACTATTACTTATACTATCTTTTACTGATACCAATACTATATATTTTCGTTTTTCCCTCTTTAATGCTTAATTTAAAGAAACGGTTAAGATATTTGCTACGAATGTAGTCTTTTACTGTTCGGCGATTCTTTACAATTTAGGCATTAGCAAAAACGATAATCCTTTCACTTTATCGTTGTCATTAAAAGAGCTCTCCATACATTTTTACGCATAATTCTTGTCAGATTGACATATTTAGCACCGCAAAATATTTCTTGCGATTCGAAAACGTGTCCCGTTTAAAAACTCAATCGGAAATAATGCTGGGTAATTTATTGTTGAAAAAACAGCATTTAATTCTTTCTCTGGCAACGTAAAATAAAATATGGAATTATTTCGTACGTGCTATATGTTTTGCTTGTGACTCCGTTATTCTGATTGAGTTTCGAAAGAGGTTTTAAACTCGTTACATCAAAATGACGTAGATTTCGCATGCAAAATTCAATTATTTTAAAGAAATTTTATTTTTTTTCCAACTGGCAGCTATTCAGTTTTAATTACCATGACAGCTAAATTTGCAAGCTTAATATCAAACGAAATCTTGAAGCAGCTGTTATTGAATTCAAAATCCTTCTTTACATAAAAATTCGTAAAAAAAACTCCTAATTTATATTTTTCTTCCGTTCTTCTTTTAAAAGTGGGCGAAATGTATGCTCCGTCTTTTGTGTAAAATATAAAAAAGTTATGACAGATAGAATTTAAGATGCAACAGTTTTAAAATTATTTTACGCAAACGTCGTCAAAAGAGAAATTCTTTTTAAAAATTCCCAAAAATCGGCAAAATATGTTACATAGTCGAAATAAACTGTTTTCGAAAGAAAATTTTTTCCTCTATCCGATGATTCAAACATCGTTTTACTGCGAGTGCAATTACCGGCGTTATTACGTATTATGCAAGAGAAATCGCTAAAAATCGGAAGAAACATAAAATAAAACATTTTCTAATTCGAATTTCGAAAAAATCGCTCCGAGACGTGTTAGGATCTGTCCTAGCGAAACCGTATGCAAAATTCGGTAGGTCTGCGACCAACCGTCTCGGCGCAATGCGATCGAGAGACGCGCGCAAGAACATCGGTGATCACAAACTTACCTACCTACATAGCTACATACAATGTTTATTCTCGGATTTTATTATATACTAGCTGCGTGCCCGTTCTCCGCACGGTAGGGAACGAAACTTTTTCTTACATGTATAGTTCGAATTGATCCCAGTGATTTGGAATCTAAAAATAAGCAAATGACTCGACTCTTGGCGTAACGTTACTCATTAGTTATTTGTAATGTTAGTATAAGTACTGACCTGAGACCCTTGTTAATATTATGACGCAAAAAA
This sequence comes from Cheiracanthium punctorium, assembly GCA_038373885.1. Classification (NCBI taxonomy): domain Eukaryota; kingdom Metazoa; phylum Arthropoda; class Arachnida; order Araneae; family Cheiracanthiidae; genus Cheiracanthium; species Cheiracanthium punctorium. The sequence goes on from JAWZYV010007769.1 coordinate 4,705, forward strand.
ATATGCCGGTGTCAATCGCGATTAGAAAAGAAAAGCGTGACAGTTTGCAGTGAAAATTCCTAATTTTCAAATCGTCTCATTTCTACACCATATTCTTTTTTAGATTTAATCTATGCCACTAATACTTTAAATACTACATGATGTGGAGAACCGTTTTATTTTATAATTAAATAGTTGTGTACCCGCTCGTCGCAAGGCAAGAAGAGAACATTTTCCTAAAATGTGATCATGACTACCTGTCACAAAACAGAATCTCCAAGAAAAAAAAATGTTCAAGTACAGTCTTTTCTGTTGAAACTACCGCGGGATATATTAACGCGACGTAGAATTACCTACTTAATGTTTAGTTAGCTGTGCTGTAAGACGGCTGTTGAAAAACGAACTGAGCACTTTTAGTTTCACGAAATATTTATTAATGCGGTATATGATGGTTTGATCAATATTGCCCTAGTATATCTACTATTATTTATACTATCTTCTACTGATACTGATACCAATACTATATGATTTCGCTTTTTCCACTTTAATGCTAAATTTAAAGAAACGGTTTAGATATTTGCCACGAATGTAGTCTTTTATTCTTTGGTGATTCTTTGTAATTTACGCATTAGCAAAAACGATAATCATTTCACTTTATGGCTGCCATTAAAACAGCTCTCCAAACATTTTTATGCAGAATTCTTGTCAGATTGGCGTATTTAGCACCGTAAAATATTTCCAGCGATTCGAAATTCAATTCTTTTTCTGGCAACGTAATATAAAATAGGGAGTTATTTCGTGCGTGGAGTATGTTTTGTTTGTGAGCTCGTTATTCTGATTGAGTTTCGAAAGGGGTTTTAAACTCGTTACATCAGAATGACGTAGATTCACATGTGGAAACTCAGTTATTTTAAAGTCATTTTATTTATGTTTTTCAAATGGCAATTTTATTCATTGTAACTGTTTCCAAGACAACCATAGCGGAAGATATCATACCGGAATCTTGAAACAGCTGCTATGAATTCAAAATCCTTCTTTACATAAAAATTCGCAAAAAATCTCCTAATTTATATTTTTCCTCCGTTCTTCTTTTAAAAGTGATAGAATTGTATGCTCCGTCTTTTGCCGAAATATAAAAAAGTTATGACAGATAGAATGAAAGATGCAACAGTTATAAAATTATTTTACGCAAACGTCGTCAAAAGAGAAATTCTTTTAAAAATTCACAAAAATCGGCAAAATATGTTACATAGTCAAAACAAACTGTTTTCGAAAGAAATTTTTTTCCTCTATACGATGATGCAAACATCGTTTTACTGCGAGTGCAATTACCGGCGTTATTACGTATTATGCAAGAAAAATCGCTAAAAATCGGACAAAACATAAAATAAAACATTTTCTATTTCGAATTTCGAAAAAATCGCTCCGAGGCGTATTAGGATCTGTCCTAGTGAAGCCATATGCAAAATGTGGTAGGTCTGCGACCAACCGTCTTGGCGCAATGCGATCGAGAGACGCTCGCAAGCACATCGGTCGGTGGTCACAAACCTACCTACATAGCTACATACAATGTTTACTCTGGAATTTTATTATATACAAGCTGAAGTACCCGTTCTTCGCACGGGAATGAATGGACTTTTTGATATTACGATTTGTGGTGATTACTATTCACTCTAATAAAGAGATATAGCAAAATGGATATCGCATTATATTGTGTTCAATAACCATGCATACCGAATTTCAAGGCAATCGTTTGTACGGCGCAGAAGGCCATGCGGCGTAGCGCAATCTAGTGGCGAGTTTTAGCAAAACGGATAATACGGAACTTCGCATTCAGATATCGATGAATACGAAATTTCAGGGCGATCGGCTGGACAGCCCTGAAGTTCATGTGTTGACGCGACATCTAACGCGAAACTCTTCCCCGTGTACAAATATCTATGTATACCTATTTTCATAGCGATCAATTGCACAGTCAAGAAGTGATACACTGCAGCGCCATCTAGTGGTTAATTAAAGTAATGATTTGCTACAGTGCCGTCAAGTGGCAAGTTATAGCAAAATAGATAACGCCAAAATATTCTCATTGTTCAAATAGCTATGTATACTGATTTTCATAGCGACCGTTTGAATGGTCAAGAATTTGGCCTGCTGCAGCGTCATCTAGTGGCGAGTTAAAATAATAATGCATTGCAGTGTCATCTAGTGGTGAGTAACATCAAAAGGAACGCAGTTAGAATATATTCTTCGTGCTGAAATGTGTAAGTATAAGAAATTTTATGCCGATCGGTATAGAAGTTGATGCGTTGCAGCGCCATTTAGCTGCAAGCTACAGGAAAATGGATACTGAAAAATATTCTCCGTGCTCTAATATCCGCGTGTACCAAATTTCATCGAAATCGGTTGGACGATATTCGCATACTAAACGGCTAAACGGAATAGAATTTGACGTTCTGCTGCGCGACCTGGTGGCAAGTTAGAGGAAAACAGATAGCATAAAAAGCTTCTCCATGATAAAAGACTTAGGTGAACCAAATTTCATGGTTCAACGGTGCTCAACGGTGCTGGAGTTTTTCAACCTCATACACACATACCAACATTCATTTTTATCTATAACCAGTGTCATTATATATCCCAGTCTCAAATAAAATCCAGTTTCAAATCTAAGCCTCGCCAAAGTACCAACATACGCCATTTTGCAAGCGTTTTTTCAGGAAATCATTCGAAGCATTGACTTAGCAGCAATCAATATGGGAAATGGTTCGACCGCGAAAAAGTAAAGCAAGCCTTATTTGAAAAGTGGAATCCCTTAATACAGCCGAATTTTTTAAAATTATCAACTATAACGTGTTTTATTCATCGTTACTCCGATGTACTAAATGAGAAGATTTCAATTTTCTGAAATTTGGCGGAATTCCCACAACTTAAATCAATGTACTCATTTGGCGAGAATTCTGGAGATAGATCGCTTGAAATCCCTTAACAACTGCATTATTTCTTCACGGATCATTAAAATTTAACGCTGTATTCTAATAAAACCTTTGCACTTGTTTTTAAAAATCTATTTCCTTAAGCTCTCAATAAATTGCGCCAAGCCGAAATCTGTGCAAACCGCTATCAAAATCGGCATTTGAGCCATTTTATTTTTTCGCCAAACTCAAAAAATTTACCTATTAGCCTCGGAAATCTTCAATTCTTATTGTTTTGCTTATAAAACATTTCATTCCTGCTCCAATTTCCCATGCACACGATATTATAATTTTAAAAAAAAATAACCTTACGAATATAAACTAACAAAAAAAAAAAAAAAATCATTATTAATCTTTTATTTTTACTTTGAGAATTTAAAACATTTTATTCGGCAAAATCGCCACACATGGCAACCACGATCCTTATTTCACACTTTTTTCACTACAGGGGTTACAATTACGGAAAGCTTTTTGCGTGGAGAGCATAAAAAATCTCTTAAATTCCGGGAACGGGTGGACTTTCAAAGTTTTAAAGTGGACTACGATTTATTCTATATTATTTTACATATCTGAGCTAAATTTCAGGCCGATAGGTCCATTTTTGTGGATTTGTATACGAATCAAATCCACAAACAAACAAACAAACAGAATTTCATTTTTATTTTTAAGATTAAATAGTTGTGTATCCGCTCTTCGCAAGGCAAGAAGAGAACATTTTCCTAAAATGCGATCATAACTACTTGTGACAAAACAGAATCTCCAAGAAAAAAGTTGTGTTACAGTCTTTTCTGTTGAAACTACCGCGGGATATATGAACGCGACGTAGAATTACTTAATGTTTTATTAGCTGTGATGTAATACGGCTGTTGAAAAATGAATAGAAGACAGTTTCACGAAATATTTATTAATGCGGTATATTGTGCTTTGATCAATATTGCCTTATCATATCTAATTACTATTACTTATACTATCTTTTACTGATACCCATACAATATATTTTCGTTTTGCAATCGTTAATGCTTAATTTAAAGAAACGGTCTAGATATTTGCCACGAATGTAGTCTATTACACTTTGGTGATTCTTTGTAATTTATGCATTAGCATAAACGATAATCATTTCCCTTTATGGTTGCCACTAAATCAGCTCTCCATAAATTTTTACGCATAATTCTTGTCAGATTGGCGTATTTAGCACCAGGGCCCTATTATCGCACGGGCAAATCGGGACTTTGCCCAGTGGTCCCCGGCTCGAAATGGCCCCCAAATTCAAATGTTGTTCTTTTTTTATAAAAAAAAATTATGAATGAGAAAAATAAAACAAATTTTATAGACGGGGGCCCCAAATTCAACAATGCCCGGGGCCCCCTGTTGGTCATAATCAGGCCCTGTTTAACACCGCAATATATTTCCTGCTATTCGAAAACGTGACCCATTTAAAATCTCAATTGAAAATAATGCTGGATAATTCACTTGTGAAAAAACAGCATTCAATTATTTTCTGGCAACGTAAAGTAAAATATAGAATACTTTTACATGCGCGGCGTATGTTTTGCTTGTGAGTCTGTTATTCTGCGATTGAGTTTCGAAAGGGGTTTTAAACTCGTGACGTCAAAGTGGCGCACATTTCACATGTGAAAAATCGGTTATTTTTAAATAACTTTATTTTTTTTTTCAACTGGCAATTTTAATCATTGTTACTGTCTCCAAGACAACCAACCCGCAAGATACCATACGGAAAATTTTAAGCTGCTGCGATTCAAATGAAAATCCTTCTTTACTTAAAAATTCGTAAAAAATCTCCTAATTTATATTTTCCTCTGGTTTTTCTTTTAAAAGAGGGCGAAATGTATGCTCCGTCATTTGACAAAATATAAAAAAAATCTGACGGATAGAATTCAAGATGCAGCAATTTTAAAAATATTTTACGAAAGTCAGCGTCAAATTTAATTTTATTTGAAAAATTCCCAAAAATCTGAAAATTATGTTACACAGTCCGAACAAACAATTTTTAAAAGAAAATTTTCTCCTCTATCCGATGATGTAAATTTCGTTCTCTTGCGAGTGTAATTACCGGCGTTATTACGTATTAAGCGAGAAAAATCGCTAAAAATCGGACAAAACATAAAATAAAACATTTTCTATTTCGAATTTCGAAAAAATCGCTCCGAGGCATGTTAGGATCTGTCCTAGTTAAGCCGTATGCAAAATTCGGTAAGTCTGCGACCCACCGTCTCGGCGCAATGTGATCGGGAGACGCGCGCAAGAAGATCGGTGGTCACAAACCTACCTACATAGTTACATACAATGTTTACTCTCGGATTTTATTATATATAAGACTAGCTGCGTACCCGTTCTCCGCACGGTGGGAAACGCATATTTTCCTTACACATATATAATTCGAATTAAACCTAATAATGCGGAATCTCAAAACGTGAAGACTAAAAGTTGACGTCAAGTGACGTTGAGTGCAAATTTTAGACTATTGCAACAGGACACAAAAACTACGTCAATGTGACTGGAGATTTGGCGCAGACAAAACTCTCCTCTGTCGAAAAATGCCTGATTTCTACATCATATAATTCTCTTTGTGAGGTTTAATTTATAGCATTAATATATAGTATATACCACATAAATAACATTACATGATGTTGACAAGAATTTCATCTTGCATTTTTCAAAGCGTGGACAATGCATTAGCGCAGTTATGTTACACACGACTTTATTAAATTTTACCTAAATTAAAAAACCTACATGAAACAATGAATGCATCATTTACGTTTAAAAGCCAAAAATGTACCCTGCTCCGGTGAAAATCATGTCGCTTTTGTAAATGAAAACGTTCTTGATGTAACTTCTGAGAAAAAGCTTATTACCCTTATTGAACTCTTAATGCAGTATCACACTTGTTACATAAAACTGACGTTTATCTCACTGTCAATTCGCCCTAAATAAATAACTGATTTCATTTTTCATTTGTTACAGATTACAGTTGACCCCTTTATAACATGGGTCTACAACACGAATTCTTAGAACACGACGAAAACATTACGATTGTTTTTCGTGTAACACGTTAAAAGAGACTCGTACAGCACGGTAAAATGAGACTATGTTCTGATATTATGACGCCTTAGCTCCTGTAATTAACATTCCTTTTGAATGGCAACACCAAACATCATTGCATTTTTACGGAGCGCAAATAAGTTTTGCCGCGATTATACCGCGCAGTCCGCACTCCAGGTGGAGTATAACGCAGGACCCGTACAACACGGATTCTTGTAACACGGAACGTATCTACCGTGTTATAGAGAATTTACTGTAGACGCATAGTGTCAAATTCAATAGTTAAGAAAATTCTGGGTTGCCGTATTTAGTAATATTTCCTCTTACCTTGGTGGCCGAAATTTATTAAAACCAAATATTCGAACTGTATCAAAAGTAAAATATACTAAAAGTCAAATTTTTAATTTTGTATAACCCTCAGAACAAATTCGGAGTTTGCCATCTATGATGGTTTTTCATGACGTGACAACTTATGCTTGCGTACAGTGGCGTAGCCAAGGAGGGGATAGGGGTCACAACCCCCCAATCGGAGTTTTTTGCCATACAAAATGTATATTCTTCACTCCCTTATCGCACACACGTGTACATATGTGTGAGTTGCGGTAGTCGTAACATTCCCATGAAAAATTTCTGGCTACTCCTGCTTAATCAATATACTTCAGGATCGGAATCTCCGCGGTAAAAAAATGGTCTAAAAAATGTGACACCAGAAACTTCTGATTAACACAATGGGGTTACACAAATACGCGCCGGACATACGCTCTTGCTTCCGGAGGAGCAAATACATTAGAGGGTATGTGCTGCTCCGGATAATCTGCCAGCAAAACAGCAAAAATGACGTAAAAAATGACATCGACACTCGAAGGAAATAAAATTAAAGGTATGTAGAATTGCATAAAAACTTCGATTATTTTTAAGGTGCAAGTCTGTTACAGTTCTATTTTTTTCACAATTGATGCGTTTTCACTTTTTCGATTCTTAAAAGCTGTAGAAATGAGTGTTTTCACATAATTGTAAAATTTAACAACATAAGTGGCAACAATGGATTCCGTTGCTACGGAAACTATAGCAATGTTAAAAATAGAACATGAAATGAGTTATTCATGTTTACTTTGCTAGAACTGCCATATTGGCGAAATTAACACCGCCAGTCGATGGCCAATAGCTCAAACCACAAATTAAACTTGACACTAAAGGCAATACGCAATACTCTGTTTGGCGGAATTTAAAAAAAAAATATCTATGCATACGCTAGTGACATCGGTTCATCTGAGTTGTGGAATGGAATTATTTATATGTACAGAGTTGCACTACATTTGAATATTTTTCGCCAACTTTGCTAAGAAATGTACTAAAGTAGGAATCAACAAACATTTCAATTCGTAAAACAAAAAATATATTAGATAGTATTAATTACGCCTTTCTAACAGCTTCTAGTAAAAGAAACTTCCGTAGCGCTGCTTTAACAAATAAGAATCAATTATTTATTACACAGTACTTCGATCGCCAAAATGCCAACATACACCATTTTGCGAGAATTTTTTTTGTTTTCAGGGAATCATTCGAAGCATTGATTTAACAGCAATCAAAATGGGAAATAATTGTCTATCATTTATATGGTTCGATCGTTCAAAATTTAATGCAGGCTTATTATTGATAAGTAGCAGTTATTTAAATTATTATTAACTATAACGGGTTTTAATCACCGTTAACTACCATTTACAAAATGTGAGAATTTCAATTTTCTGAAATTTGGCGGAATTCCTCTAACTTAAATCAGTTTACTTAATTTGGTGAAAATTCTATAGATCGTTTAAAATCGCCTTAATAACTGCATTATTTCTATATGAAACATCGAAGTATAGCGCCGTAAAACTTATACTTGTTATTAAAAATACTATTTCGTTACGCTCTCAGTAATTTGCGCCAAGCCCAAAACTGTACAAATCGGTAGAACCTATTACTTTCGCAAAATCGCCAAATGAGCCATTTTTTTTTCGGCCAAACTAAAAAATATACATATTAGTCTCGGAAATCTCTCCATCCCTTATTCTTTTACACATAAAAAACATTGAATTCCAGCTCTGATTTAACATGAACGCAATATTTTAATTAAAAAATAACTTTGTAAATAATCTAAACAGAAAAAAAAAATCATTATTCTTTTATTTTTACAGCAGTGTGCCGGTCGGCTAGCTTTGGGGCAGAGAGCAGGGGCGTAAGGAAAAGACGTAGATCCTTCCATGAAAACAGACCACTTGAGACAACAACAAATTTTACTAACGAGAACAACGGTTACAACACACAAGGTACATTTAGAATGAATAATCACTATCTCAGAACATACGGTAGCTGCTACGCGCGAATACGCGAGCGAAGAAAAAGATGAACAAAACGTTCTCTCGCCGGCAGGGGGAGCGTCGCATGAAAGAAAGATGATATAGGAGGCGCGCTACAAACTCCCCCTCTGGTCCCGCCGACGTCCCGGCAAGGAGACCAGGATAAAAAAATATAGACAAAATGTGCATACAAGTGACACTAATAATTTTTTTTCTATAACAGACAGTCCTTAAGAAAGTTCGTTAAGGCTGACGAAAAACAGTCATAAACAGTCACTGATTCGGGAAAGTTTTTTTTTTTTTTGAGCAAGTTACTAAATTTAACAGTTAGGACGAACAGTCACTGCCTCGTAGGTTTGTGGTTATTGTTTGACCTTGGGCGGTCGTCCTCTTCTTCGCATGGGGTTTGTGTTCCCAGAGGTGTGATGACCTCCGATGGTCTGCTTGTTCGTTTGAGGTGAAAATTCTGTCTGTGGTGCTACCTTGGGAGGCCGACCTCTTTTGCGAAGTGGATTGATCGGGGAGGTGTCCACTCCACGATAAGGGGATAATGCCGATGTGTGGTACGTAGCTATGAGGACTGTTGGCTGGTCTAGATTGGCTATGACATAAATGACGTTTGTTTGGCTTCATGGAGAAGCTCATCCATTCTGGGTAATGGGTAAGAGTCAGCCACTGTAATTTCGTTTAACTTTCTATAGTCTATGCAAAGACGCACTTTACCATTTGGTTTCGGTACGAGAACCACTGGTGAAGCATAAGGAGATTCACACTCCTCGATGATTCCATCTCTCAAAAGCCTATCAAGTTCTTGCTTAAGGAGTTCTTTCTTGACTGGATTCATTCTATAAGGGGGTACCGCTACTGGTGAGTGGTTACCGGTATCTATTTTGTGCTGGATGAAAGGGGTTGTTTCTCCCCCTGGACTAAAGATACCTGAAAACTTTTCTAACAATTTACATAATTGTAACCTTTCCTCAGTAGATAAGTGACTGCCTTCAGTTTCCTTTAAAACACAAGTGTTCAGTTTAGGAGGTTCGATATCTTTATCAGATGACCTAGTGCTACAGTTTTGTAAAGGTGAGTCAAAAGTGTCTTTATGTGGCTTACAAGGTGGTACAAATACATCTTTTTCAAAATTGAATCTTTTCCTAGGATTACAGTTGAAATACCATTTTTTGTTTTGGGTATCTAAGCTAATACCAGCTTTGGATAAAAAATCAGTACCAAGGAGGGTACGATTATCTTTAGCTGTCGGTAACGCGTATATTGTAGTAGGAATTCTTTTCCCCATTAGTTCAATGTCTACATCGGTGTTATAAACTTCAGAGAACTTCGGCAGTCCGTCCGCGAGTGTTACATTTAAATTTACTTTATGAAAATTTATCCCTTGTTCTCTGAGGAGATTATACAGGGTTTCACCAGCAACAGTGTGGCTAGCCCCAGTGTCAGCACATGCTAGACCCCACATACCATTTACTTTAATCTTCATTAACATTGCCTGGGGTTCTTGTATCGCACACGTTTGAAATTTCAAGCAGCTAACCTGGGCGGAATCAACTTTAGCGTTCGGCGTACACGTAGGACATTTTGCCTTTACGAAACCCGGTTTCCCACAGCCATAGCAGCTAATAGGTCTTTCATAATTTTTACTAACAGTTCTATTTGTTGAGTATTTATGATTAACACCATTCTTACAATTTTTAAATTCGTTACTGAACTTGTACTTAGAATTTTCCTTATGTTGTTCTTGTTTTGTGTTTCTACCTTTTAGGTTTCTAATTTCTTCGTAAGAATCTAGTTTATCAACTAAAGAAACTGGATCGTTCCACTCGCTCCAATGGTCTAAAAAATGTTCTTTGTAATCAGGGGGACACTTCTTTTTTATTTGATCTGAAATTATTAGATCTTTCAACTGATCAAACGTAGTGACATTCAGCTCATTGAGCCAACCTTCAAAAAAATTTCTTAAGTCATAGAAGTAATCTCTCCACGTAGAGTCTGGACTTTTCCTGTGTTGGACGAAGGATTGTCTAAATTTTTCCGCACTCATCTTGAATCGGCGTAATAAAATCTTTTTTATTTCCGCATACTCCTGTGGGTTATTCTGAGAATCCGATTCTATTGCAATTAACTTTGAAATTTCAATAGGTAAAAGCCCGATCAGGTATACTACCCATTTTGATTCCGGTATTTTCAAAAAAGTCAATTGTTTCTCAAAAAGGTTTAAAAATGTACTAATGTCATCTACCTTTGAGTCAAATTGAGGAATTAACCCCTTAATTTCAAATTTAGATACATCTGAATTACTAGGTGTAAGAACGGTTTCTGTTTCTGTAGCATGGGTTATATTTTGTAACTTAAGTTTCTCTAATTCAAACATACGGTCATCATTTTCCTTTTGAATTAATCGCGCTTCATTTTCTTTCCTTTCAGTTATCAAATTATCGAGCAATTCTTTAGTGAATTCTTCATCATACCCTGCACTTTTAAGAATTGCATTCTTTAAATCTATTATTTTGTAATCCTCTTGAACTGCGATGTTAAGTTCGCTGGCTATAACTAGATCTTGCTTCTTTCCTTTAGCAAGGTACGCCATAATTCAACTTTTATAATATCTAAATATTCTCTAAAAGTATTTATACCAATTTATTCATTTAACCAAAAATAAAATTTTCGAAAATACTTCGGCACATGAATAACAATTCCACTTAAAGTATATTTCAATTACTAGATAAATCTACTCAAATAAGAACCTTGTTTCTCTTTAAGCAATCAGCTTTAAGCTATGAAATGAAGTTTATCTTCTTTTAAACAACAACAGAATAAAATAAAATGAGATCACTGATTCACCTTATACAATGTCTACAGCTCAAGACAAAACAAAACTTTATTAGCGGCAACGGCGTCAAAAGTCAGCACATCTGTCTGCTGAGAACAGAAAGCAGAAATATAAACACTTGTTATTCTCTTAGTTTTCAGTGTGAAAACGAAATTCTGGAGAACAACTTTTTTCAGGATGAAAAAATAGTTTTCCTTTCTTTTCAAAAGTTAGAATTCAGATATGAAAATTATTCAGATTTTCAAGCTTCAGGCACCAAAGGAACTGGCATACGTATATTAAATTTGATCTGGATGATCAAAACAAAGCTAAACAAGTATTTTCTTCGATCCGGATGATCAGAATGAACTGAATTCAGGGTGAATTCTAAACCAAAATTTTTCTTATATTTGCCAGGATGACAAAATTAAGAAAGTTCCTTGAGTGCTTGATCAAAAAGAAGTAAAAATCACTTATCTGCAGATATATCCTTTTTCATTGTTCGGGCTTTCGGGCCACGGGTTGGGCGCCATTTGTGCCGGTCGGCTAGCTTTGGGGCAGAGAGCAGGGGCGTAAGGAAAAGACGTAGATCCTTCCATGAAAACAGACCACTTGAGACAACAACAAATTTTACTAACGAGAACAACGGTTACAACACACAAGGTACATTTAGAATGAATAATCACTATCTCAGAACATACGGTAGCTGCTACGCGAGCGAAGAAAAAGATGAACAAAACGTTCTCTCGCCGGCAGGGGGAGCGTCGCATGAAAGAAAGATGATATAGGAGGCGCGCTACAGCAGGAGTCTAAATAATTTAATAAAATAGCCAAACATGGCAACCTCGATGCTTATTTCTCACTTTTTTGACTACAGGGGTTACAATCACGGAATTGCGGAGAGCAAAAATTAGAGTTTTTGATGGGGTTTTTTATCAATATCTCCTAAACTAATTCGAATTTCGAAATTTAAATTAGCGGAGGTTCTTTCTCGAATTTTTCCGAATTCGTGGATACCTCGTTCGAAACTCAACTCCCAGCCGTTTAGGAGGAGATGATGCTACACACACACACACAGACAGACGCGCACAGATTTTGATAGTATAGATAAGAAGATATATATATATATATATACATATATATATATCAGTTTATTCTGAGTTTGCTTGGTATTCAAACGTACACTGTTAAACCAATTGACTAAAATATTTGCACACATACGCGGAAAAAAATAGTAATAATAAAATCCAACCGCTTAGAAAAGCTAAAAATCCAGTCTTCGCTGTGCGGCACAGCCAGCTGCGTCAAAAAAGGGTCTCTAGATCTGTGTCTTGAGATGAACATTTCGATCGTCCAGCATCTTGCTGGTAGTTAAGTCGAGCGATAAGTCGAAAGGGCTGCCCTTTTTTCAGCTTAGGCAATCTAGTCAGCTGTTCTCGCATTCTTCCATTTTTCAGCAGATCTCAGTGCTGTTAAAAATAATCGTGACAATTTTTTTATGGGAAATGACGTGCATAAAAGTAAAGGATTCTCGTGGAGCTATGTCACCCGCAACTATTTTCATAGAAATCAAATCTAATCTTCGTGACTGGCAACAGTCAAAATGTCAGAGTTTGGTGTTCCCAGAGCGGAAACACTACGCGTTAAAGGGTTAAAGATGAACCCTCTAATCACAGCATCATAAAACCTGATAAAAGAAGCATGTCTTTCAGACTACGAAAATTACGATACCAGATCCACGTTTAAAAAGCAATTAATTACACAACGCTATCACGTTACGATGAAACAAATACACTATCTAAAATTCAACTAAAAACATCTGTTGGATATTAACCGCTTATCTTCTCTCATTGTTGTTTCCCCTTGTTGACTGTCCCAGCGGCGTTTTCCCAAAACCGAGTGTTCATTGCTCTCTGCTCTCACTGTTCACATTTCACTGTCTTTTAACTCTTCGAACAGTGAAACTAGTTTTACAGGCAAAGAAAGGTCATGAAACATTTTCAGGATGTATCGGTTCGCGTTCGGTGCAATAGTAAATGGCACTTTGGCAGATAATTTATTATAATAAACTCTTATTTAAAAACTGTTATCAAATGATGCTATCTAGTATCAATTTAGTCATTTGTCTTCAATTTTATTCGATTCTTTTTTTCCTCCAGAGGGTTCTAGATATCAGAAATTGAGTGCTAAAAAAAGTATGATTCTCAGTATCTGGCTTAACCCTTTAACGGGGAGTGTTCCCGCTCTGGGAACACCAAACTCTGACGTTTTGACTGTTGCCAGTCATGAAGAATAGATTTCATTTCTATAAAAATAGTTGCGGGTGACATAGCTCCACGAGAATCCTTTACTTTTTAGCAGGTCATTTCCAGTAAAAAAAAATTGTCACGATTATTTTTAACAGCACTGACATCTGCTGAAAAATAGAAGAATGCGAGAACAGCTGGATAGATTGCCCAGTGTCGAAAAAAGGGCAACCGTTGCCATCGCTCGACTTAGCTACCAGCGAGATGGCGGACGATCGAACGCCATCTTGCTGGTAGCTAAGTCGAGCGATGGCAACGGCTGCCCTTTTTTCGACACTGGGAAAGAGTTGCGCCGCAAAGGGTTAATTCTGAAATTAAGATTAGTTATTTTTTAATCTGTTTCTTTTTGAAGCATATTTCTTTTTAGAAATTATAATAAATTGAATTGTATGAGATAACAGTCCATAGAATAAGTCTATACAGTTTATTTTTAATAAATAAATTTATTTATTTATTTCAGATGGGATGTCAATTACTGGGTAAGGAAAATGGATTTCACCAGTAATTGACACTTATGTTAGTTATTAGTGTTCAAGTCAAGATCATGATTATTGCATAAAATTTCTAGAAAATAAGCGATTCTAATAGCTATTCAGAAGGTTATCTTTAGCTAATTTTTGAATATACAGGGCGTCCCAAAAACACGCTTTAATTCTTTATCTATTATAATTAAGTGGGCAGTCTAACCTTACAAAATATTCAGAATAAGGTAGGGAAAAAAGGTTAGGTCAGGTGCACCCGTAACTAAAACTTAACGAGATAATTAATTATAATAAGCTTTTATTTCAAAAAGTTTATCAAACGGTGCTATCTACTACCAATTTAGACATTTATTTTCAATTTTATGTAACATTTTCTTTTCTCCTGGGGCTCTGGGTATCAAAAATTGAGATTTTAAACTCAGTGGGGAAAAAAAAAAAATTCTGATTCTCAGTAGCTGGCTTAGTGCTGAAATTAAGATTTATAACCTGTTTCTATTTGAAGCATATACTTATTTTTAGAAATTAATTTAAATTTAAATGTATCAGATAAATAGCTGAAATACAGGATGGATTAGTATTTATTGCAGATTTCCAAAATCTCTGGATTTTCATCAGCATTGTAGGATAGCAAACAATGGAAATAGCATATTGGCAAAAGTATAGAAAGCAAAGTTATAACTTCTGTGTATTGTTAAAAGACTGCAGTTCAGAGAGTAACGAAGTGCTTAGTGAAATTACTAATTGAGAAAACCTTTCATTTTCAAAATTAATGTTTTATTTTAGTGGAAAGAGCTTTTACTGTCAAGAATTCTTTCCTCGGCTATAACAATTTTTTTTTTTATTCAATACAGATATTTTAATAGTATGCCTTTAGAAAACTAATTTAATGCATAAATTTTAAAAATCTAAAAAAACAAAAAAACATTTTTAAAAAATCGACGAATTTTTGAAACATCAAATGGATAACTGATATATTAGCTTCAGACGCGCCAAAGTGATTCCATTTTTTAAAATGTCCAATTTTTGAACAGTTTTAAAATTTATTCAGATTTTTAAAAAATCTGACATCCATCATTTTATTCGTTATTGTTCAACATCTTACTAAATTTCAGTAAGTAAATTCTATTCTCTTAAGCCGTTTTTGAGGGATATGAGAACAAAGATTTACGCGATTTTCCCAAAATCTCAATCAAATTTTTAGAACAATTACGGCATGTACAGTTTACAATAACTTGCCACATAACATAATTTCAAATTTCGCTCCATTCCATTACCGTTTTCAGGAATGGAATAAGCAGTTTCTCAATTTTCACAAAATCTCAAAATCTATTAAAAATGTGAAGTAATTTGACGTCTATAGTTTAAGTTTTATTTCACTCCCATCAGCGGTTTATATGTAATAGGCAAACAAATATTCAAACATTTTGAATAAATTTCCGCAAAATCTCAATCCAAATTTCTAAATTTGGATTTTCTAAATCCAAACTTCAAGAAATATTCAAATACGAGTGGTGCAAGGATAATCTTAATATAATTAGTTGTGCGTTAACATAAATAGCTAAGTGCTTATAGGTTCAACTTTGAAAGGAGTTAAAAGTGTCACGTCCGATACGTTAATTACTTGCTAACTTTTAAAGAGCGCGCCAAACCGTGCTCTCTTCCGCCGATACGAGTGGCAGTGTTGAAGCAAAATGTAATCGGTTGAACAACTAACGATTGACGAGTTAATCGTCAATCGTTATCAAAAAACTATGTAATTAACAATTGATTAATTATGAATTAAGAATTTCATAATTAAAGATAAGCTATTTGTTAAGATAAGATTAACATGTAAGATTAACTTTTTCTTTCAATTAAATATTAACTAAAGAACAGCTGAAGTTTAATTATATTTTTTTTAATTCAAATGTATATCTTTCACGTACTTTTTTAAAAATGATGAAAAATTCTGAAAACTTCTGGGCTTGAAATTGTTAATAAGAAATATTCAAGAAATAGTTCCAGCAAAATCCTCAATCGTCAGTCTTTGGCTTTTCCTACTTAAACATACGGCATTCCCGACGCACGCGGAGTATATACTCCGGCTTTTGTTTCCCTCCGGCAGTAAACAAAGGCCGTACCTAGTAATACCCAAGGCGGGAATCGATCGGGCATCTTATTAAATTGCCAGAGGCCTGGCTTCGTGATTGCCCCTCATTTCTCCTGGGAGATCACGGGACTCTCTCTTTTTATAGGGAAGGCCTTTGACTGCATAATGCACTACTAGGAGATCGAAAATTTACAATCGCTTGCTTGCGAAGGTGAAGTGTATACAATAGAAAGCTTATTTTATTGTTATTGGTCTCTAGGAAAGAAGGGGGAAGAGACTGGTTTGCTGCAAGCAATATCGTTTCAAGATCAGTTAGGATTACAAGAAATTTAAATGTTTGAATCGCAAGAAGTTTAAGTATTTTCCATGAAAAGATTTGTTCAAAAGTAGAGTTACTGGTGTGTGTTATTGTGTTCTATGTGGGGAGATTTTCTAGAGTTTTCTAGGAAGATTATGTAGCACCTAGAAAACGCGAGGTTTCAAAGTGTGTCTTTATTAACTAATTACTGACTTAAGGTTGTCAGTGTTTGTCAAATTTCATAATTTTTTCTAATTAAATACTATTTTTTAATTAGAAAAAATTAATTATTAATTGCCATATAATACTAGTAATTACGAAGTATTTAATTACTAGTATTATCTGACAATTAATACTAGTAATTAAATACTATTTTTCTCTGAAAGTTGTATTATTTGGAATTAAATGTGATTCCTACAGACTGAGCTTCAACTCTGTATTTTGAAAAAACTCATGCGATTATGGTATAGTACAAAAAAAAATTAATTATGCCAAGCATTTGAAAATTTTTAGAGTATCTTTGCAAACTATACTATACACTTAAATAAACGCTAAATCTGTAAAAATTTTAGAAAAAAATTTTAAAATTCGAAAATTTCGCAGAATGTGTCACTTTGAGAAATTGTGCCCCGTAATTCTATGTTTAAGAATTTTTTCAGAAAGTTTCATATACGTTCTCCATTTTTTTTTCAGTATGTAATGCAGCTTACAAAGAATCATCCTAGTCCCTGTTTCTATTAATTTATAAAAAGTATCAGAATATTCAATAGGCCAAACGTTGACAAAAAGTTTATACGTTCGTTTTCCTGTAAAGAAAATGAACTATTGAAAAGTACTTTAAGGTTTTGCTACAAAGTAAGATTATTCCTGCAAACATTTTCTCTCGGAAAAATCTTCTTTAGTTCTGTAACACCACCACTTTCATTGGCGTATTTCACTCACCTGCATTCAAACTTTGCAAATGTAAAATTTCTTAGGTTCTACTTTTAGAAAATAAGTGCCATTCGATTTGTCTCTAAGACACGTTTCTGGTTGAAATTTCTGTTTTTCTTTTAAAGTACAGCGTGGAAAAAGAGAGCCAAAACAGGGTTTGAACTTCTAATTAGCACACATGCTAAAGAAAAGCATCGGTAAATTTAGGTAAATGAATACACAATTATTAAACGTAGTAGTTTCTGTCTTAGGAGGTCACCTAATGTTTTTCTTAAAGGTACGTAATAGTTTGAAATAAGCTGTATTTTTCAACTCCTTCATGGATTTTTTTTTAAACTTTGGTTAGCTTTATCGAAACAATAGTCTGAGACAAAAATGAAATTTTACTACACAAACTTCCTTATTTATTTGTACCGTACCTATAGAACTTCGTAAATACGACAATTAATAGCGCAAAATACCAAAAACGCGCTCAATTTCTACCACTACCATAGCAATCGTAAATTTGAAGTGTGATGGTAATATTGCACCACTTTCGCATATTAATAAGATTTGGTTAAAAAATAATTACTGGATTATTTCCGGGTAACTTGATTTTCAAAGTTGGCGAAGCAATTTCATTTGAAAAACCTGTCCACTAAATTGATCAATCTATCGATTCGCATATGCATGATTCTTGTGTGTGTGGTGGGGGGGGGGGGGGGGGCATCAGTCAGGTTACTCAGCAAGAAAAATGTAGTAGATGACCTTAAAAAAAAAATCATTTGGGAAAAATTTTGGAAAAAACTGGAGGGGTGGGGGGGGGGGGGAACCTCCTGTTACAAGGTACGAATGCAATGTTTAGAGTGTTTAGACATTTATTTGGGCATTCATCATTATCAGCGTACAAGAATCGGTCAGGTTTGCCAGTAGTCCACTTGTACTATGAAACGTTGCGTTTGTTGAAAGTAAACAGTAGCTTGTTAAGGATTCTACTCTACAAGCTTTTCTTGAAATTGTGATTTTTTATGGATCGATTAATAATCTTTAGTTAGTAATCCAGCAATACTTTAGTGTTACTTGTTAAGCCGTGGAAGAAACAGTTCTCCATCCTAGTTTACGGCCATTTTGATACGCAGACTGAAGGGCAGTAATAGCTATAACCAATCTAGCACTGTCAGTTCTGATCCGTTTTCACTAAGGCATTATAATCTTGAACATTTTTTTACCAAACTCAATTTTCCTTTCAGTTGTTGCATTAACTCCTCGCACGCAATCTTCTAGTTGGTGGGGAGACTTTAAAGACAAAACTTTCTTTGTTAATTTTCACTGAACAAGCAAATCCGATGACTAGCCTAATTAACACTGACGCAATCCCATTTTCCATCAACGACGAACGTTGCGAAGACATTAGAACCAAAAATTTCCCCTGAGACATTCCGAAGGATTTCGTTCCAGGGTGAGGAGGTCATAATTTTCCGGAAGTTTTCGGCAAGCATATACATCACTGAGAAATAAAAAAGAAGAATTAGTCATGTTTTACTAATTAATTATAAATATATTTAATTCATAATTTCGAAAAAATCGCTTCTAAGTGTCTCAGGACTGCATTGGTGGACTCATACTAAATTTGGCAGCCCTAGGACTTAGTCTCGCCTCTACTCGACTAAAGGATATACACTCGCATTTTACATCCTGTTTTATTTTTATACATAGATTTTATAGTCCATTGAATCTTCGTAGTGCAGTAGGCGAGAATGTCGATTATTCGATAAATTGGCGTGATTCTCCAAGCAAAACCCATTTTATTTGGTGTGAATTTTGACGATATCGCTAAAAATCGACACAGTAGATGCACTCTATGTCCATTCGGAAATATGAAAAATGAACGGAGAAACCTATTATAATAACACCTACAAGTGAGTTAAAATACGAAAGCTATAAAAATGCGAATTTGTCAGACTCTCAATTAAATTACACGAATTCAAATCTAAACAAATCAACAAAGTCTATATTATTAGTTTTGTTTTATTTTAATAGGAAGCATGTAGATATTTTTAAGTTCATACTTCAATAATAAAAATTAATTTTGTTTTGTCGTACAACTACAAAGGCCGTAACAGGCGTTAACAAGCCGTAAAAAATCTGAAATTAGTTGTGTGCCCTGTATAATCCCCTGAATATTAATGTTGCATTTGCTATTTTGAATGGGGAATATGTTGTTATATGCACATATTAATTTTTGTTTATTAGTTCCACTACCGCGAATAAAGCGTAATCTATCGAAATATTTTGTGTCTCCCTGTATATTAATGCTACTTTTAAATTTTTCAGCAGACAATATGTAGTTATATACTTCAATAATAAGTAGTATATTATTTTTTTCCAACTACAACCTTCAATAGACCATAAAAGATCAGAAACATTTGTGTATCCTTGAATATTAATACTGTGCTTACCATTTTGAATGGAGAGTATGTAGTTATACACACATTAATAAATATTTCTTTTCTTATTCTACTACCACAAATAGAGCTCAATATGCCAAAATCTTTTGGTGTCCTTGTATATTGATGCTACACTTACCGTTCCGAATAGGGATTATATACGAAGTGGGTTCAAAAAGTAGGTTTAAAAGTGGACCGCCTATTTAAGAAACACCATAAGTCACTAGTTTGACGAATATTAGTTTGCTTTAAAAGCCTGTAATATGTGGGTAGAAGAATGTTCAGATTAAAAAAAAAAAAATCTTTCACGTCAGGCCGATGATACATCTCCACAGAATTGCCTGAAGTTATCCTTTTGCTGAGAAAGCCCAAGAATCATCCACAAATTATAGGTTTTTGATATCAACTGATTTTCGGCAAAATAGTGGCTTAAGGGTTTTTTTCAAATAATTGGTTCAAGTACTTCAAGCAAAAGGTTTATTCACGCAGTCCAAGAGGTACACAAACATAGCAAAGCATTCGGTACAGATAAGATTATTTTACAGCATAGCCATCATAGGCATCAAAGCATTTGTTCCATTTTCGTACCAATCTATCGAAGCTGGCATTGAAGAAATCAGGTCCCAGGGGGCCTTACCACGATGTTATCGGAGAGTATCAGTTTTCACTAACGGGTTCTATTCGGATAAATAGACGCGACCCTCGATTTGGTGTTACAACGAATAAAGTCTCTGAAAGAAGTGAGAATTTTTATACCTGTTACTGACAGTGTTGGAAATGGGACCAATCAACCAATCACAACATACTGCTTCTTCTCCTTTTTCTGCAATTTCTCAAACGGGGGCACTGTCCTCAGAATTTCCTAGGGACATCGATCAAGAAAGGGGTGTATTTCTTGACTGGGAGGAAAACTCAAGCTTGCCAAGGAAAAGGGTCCTTTTCTGGGCGATCTTAACACTCCATAATATACACAATTCAATAAAAAAAACCATCCATCTTCTAGTATTCGATACCGGAAAGAAGCTTTTCGCCTCCATCTAGCCTGCCGGAGAAAAAAAAAAGTGGTATTTCCGATAGTGATTCCGACATCGGAACGATTCCTAGAGCTTCGAGAGACCTACAGCACAGAGAGATGTATTCTCGGATTGCGACTTCATGAGTGGAAACGGCTTGATTTATCCTCTACGGAAAGCTAGGGATGGACGCGAGACGACTTTTTTGCGAGACGAGACAGAAATTTACAGTTTTTTTGCGAGACGAGACACACATTTTTAACATTACGATATAGGGATTTTTGCGAGACGAGACAAGCTTTTAGGCTATTTTGCGAGACGCGAGACGCTTATTTTTCGTCTCGCGTCCATCCCTACGGAAAGCTGTCCAATAACATCGTGGTTGGGCCCCTGGTCTTCGAGACGCTTAACGACGGCTCCCTGAACTGCAGCATCTGTTTCGATTGGACGTCTTGCCAGGTGCTTCTTCAATGGTCCGAAGAGATGGAAATGGCTGGCTGCAAGATCCGGCAGGTAGAATGCACAGAGCAATACCTAGAAAAATAATGAAAATTATTTCCGCTTAATACACCTAATTCAGGTGTCTTTATTTTATTTTATTTATTTATTTGTCTTATTGTTTTCCCCTTTAAAACGTGTTGTGAAATGTGCGACAAGTGTTAACAACACGCTTCCTTTTTCTTGCAGAGTGACCAAGCGAAGGGAGCTCGACCAAAGATCCGGAATCCAAAAGAGGCCAAGCGACGGCGCTTTGTTATGAAACAAGCCAAAACCATAGCCAAACCTCAACCCCTCGAGAGCGTGTCCGAAACGGAAGAAGGCACCAATCTCTTGTCCAAAGCGCGGGAGCTGAACGAGGGACAAGAATCAAGCGCCGCTAACAAGAAGCCTGAATTTTTCGGGGTCCGATCCTACGTCCACACATTCTACGAAGCGATGGCCATGGACAATCCCCACATGTACGAAGAGACGGGAAACAACTTCGAGTACATCGCGCCCATGCGGAAACGGAGGAAGGCGATCCTCTGCTGGCGAGCAGTGTTCTGCTCCGGAATGCTGATCCTGACGATGGGTCTTACAGCGATCCTCGTAGGATTCCTCGTCCCCAAGAGGAGAGAAGTCATCGACGTGCAGGAGGACATCGAAATCATAAACCGGGCTGATCAGGCCTTCAATCAAGACCTCGATGTCTGCAAGATCGTCGGCATAGTCCTGTTCTGCACGGGAGGGATCATGGTGACTATCGTCCTCCTAGCATTGACTCTGATGAAAAAACACAGGATGGAGGATCCGCTGTCGGAAGAAATTCCCATCGTCGAGCCCGAGGCCGATCTGGAACCGGGGCCGGGGACGCCGATGGACGTTAAAGTTCCCGCTACCGAAGAACTGACAGCTGTTCAACCGAAGCGCGTGGATCCGGAAGAAGTTGTAATGACTAATTCTGGATTGTGCAAAGTACCTTAGAAGGTGAAGCAGTTTCTTTTTAAAACAGGAACGCCGAAAGGCTGAGCGAGATAGATAAATGTATCTATCCGGTGGTTTACAAACCAGGGTTCTATGATTTAAGCTTACTACGAAATGTAAGATATTCGTTCGAATATCGTGTACACCATATTTCGGGATTATCCCGGAGGACATTTATCCCCAAATCTTCTAGGGAGGGCCGGGGAAAAAATGCCTAAACTGAATCCATGAACGTATTCCATCTTTTCACAATATTAAAAAATAATTAAAAGGAACTACATCGGTTCCAATAAAATACAAAAAACGGGAAACTGTTGAAAACATTAAAGTTCATATGATATTCTCAATCACAGTGGCGGATCCAGGGGAGGAGCTAGGTGCTTATCCCCCTTTCTCAAAAGGCATGTTGCTTCATTGTACACTTTGTTATGAAAGATAAATAAGCTTCTATAAATTACCCATCCCAAATTTTTACAATGCTTTAGCATGTAATTTCAAATATATGTATGTATTTCAAATTAACCTCCCTTAAAAAAATTTCTGTGTCCGCCACTGCCCAGACATGCAACACAATATTTTTGGGGAGTAAGCTCGTAAAGAAAAAGTATAATCTTCAGTCGGCAAATCATAATCAGAAATTTCTCATCTACGATAGCTTCAGGTGTACTACAGAAATCATTGTTACAGACAGACAGATAATCCACAACCAAAGGTGTGTATACATGCCTATGATTGTGTATATATGCCTATGATTGACGTCTTTTAGTTGAAGCCCTCTAAGAAAGGCGGCTGGCTAGCATTTACATTGAGAAAAAAAAAAAAAAGCAAATACCAGGTAAAAGTTACTCAATTGCTTATAGCATCCGAAACTTCGTCAGCAGTTGAAAAACTAACAGAGTTTGTATAATAGTTGAGGACTGTGGCTTATCAGTTTATTTATCTTATTCAACAACCCAGAAAGGATCTCAAGACAATTTAGAGGACTCTAGTGAACTTAATTGTGCTGGGATGGGTTCATTATAAAATGTATAAAAAAAAAAATAATCGTTTGACTGTTTTGAAAATGCAGGTACCTTTCTCAATCAATCGCATTTTTTGCTTTTTTTTTTTTTTTTTTTTTTTTTTTTTGACAAAGATTCTTAATTATTTAGTGCTGATGCCCAGAAAGGGCTAATGTTGAGACTGGCACCTTATTTAGAGCATTTAGCTATCATCCCGGAAAACTTAACAAAAAGTTACAATTTCCTGAATCGATAATTGAGACAGCATAAAGCAAACAAATTATTTAGTATATAGGAATTACATCTTGAAAGATTTTTGAGGAGTCAAAAATAAATTTTTTAAAGTTGTTTAAGCGTATATGGACTAAACAAAAATTGTGCCATGTCGTTGACAGAGTGTGAAGACGAAACAAAGTCCATCATTGAAAATAATAAAACCGAATGTAATATAAACAGAATTTGGAAATCGTGATGACATTCACACACGCACACAAGGGCGGCCCTAGGGTACGTCGCGCCTCCCCTGCAAACATAAAAAAGGCGTCCCCTTTTACACGTTTTTCAAGCTTTTGAGTTCGAAATGAAAACTTTTCGAAGTCGGCTCCCGATGCGATGCTTACCTTGTCGGGCCACCCCTACACGCACGCAAGAATGTTTAAAAGCATTTTAATGGCAAGATCCTTTTACATGACTTTAAGCGATCAGAAAAAAATAAATGGAATAGAAATTTCTTTTAATTTATATTCTGGAAGCTCACAGAGGTGCTTTTTAGAAGTCGGTCATTAAAAAAATTAAAAAATAAAGAATCATTTCAAAAATAATTGCATAATTTAGTCTTTATACAAGCTCCTACCTTTATACAGAAGCTGGATGGAAGATAAATTGAAAATTTCCTTCCTATCAAGAAACTTATTTCCATGAAACTTTCCAGAATTTTTAGTTTAGGCAAATTCTCAATAAATTTGCAATTTCCATTCTAGTTACCGGATGAAAGCTTCCGTAGAAATGGTGTTCACGATAAATATATGTAAATCCTCTTCAAAGAACTTTTAAAAGCTTAAGAGAAAATTCAAAAGTTGTTTCAAGATAAATCATACGTTTTGGCTCAGCTAGATGCCTGGAGTATAAAGGTTTCAGGCGCATGAATATGTAAATGATAGTGTGAACTCCGATTTAACTACAGTCAGAGTTCTTCTAAAAACATTCCTACAAAACTAATTCCTACATTCCTAACAAACATACCTAGTTTCATAACTTGAAAATCGCTATTTATTCGTTACATTGAAGATATTACAGAATAAATTGATGGAAACTAGGAATAGATTTAGTATAAAATTGATCAAGATGGGACGCAAATGGTTGTTGAAAGTGATACCTGCCTGTCGAAATGAAACTGTGAATTCCTGTGTTATCATACAAGCAAAAGTTTTCCACAGGTAGCATCCAGAGTTCTTATTCTTTTGTACCAGTTTTTTCTCCGCTGTCATGTTGCATAAAGTGGCACAGTTCATCACACGTATTTTTAATTAGTTCTGTTTTGAATTTCCTTTTTCTAAACGTAATACTCTTTGACATTTTTTTTATTCCAATTTTTCACGTCATTATGATGTCTTAATTTCGATTTGTATATTGCTTTGGACTTCTCCGTTAAAGTGTTATTTATTCTTTGGTGGTGCCCAAGTAGAGTGTTTGTTTTTCTTGTTTAATTTCCTCAGAGTTTTCCCACAGAACTTAATCATTTTTTTCTTAGGTTGCAAGCTCTCCTTAACCATCCCTTGTGGGCAAGTCTGCATTTGAAATTTTTTTTAACTAAAGTATCCCTAAATGCCAACTGGAGTTTTTGCAATTTAACGATTTAGCGACCGTTCAATTCAATTTTTTTTTTCTTACAAAACCTGTTTTATAAATTTCAACGGAATATTTAGGATACTGGCAGCAAAAAAAAGTCTAAAAAGGCACATTGTGCATCGTGTTAGCGGCCAGATGGTGGAGAAATAACCAAGACAAATATTAATAATTTTGAATGCTATGAGTGAAATAGTTTTCCCCATCGGATAAGATGGAACTTCAAGCTACGTCTTTCATCTGCGAATATTGCCTTAACCTTTTTAAACCCTGCGTCCACAATTAAGGGCACAAAAATTACCTATACTATCTAACAGGATAGATGTCCTAATTTGTGTCCTCCCCCTTCAAAAAAATCCTCAAAAATTCAACAATCAGGAGTTATAATTAATTTTTAATTACCAATTCAATCCATATTATCAAAAGAAAAATTATTTATTTCAAAGAGGAATCATTTAATCAATTCTGAAAGAGCTGATAAAAAGTAAATTTCTCATTTGGTTGTCAACTAAAAAATCCATTGTGAACTTTTAAAATATATCGATTTCTATTTTAAGTGAGTTGTCTGAAAATCAAGTATGCTATGCAATTCACTTACATAAGGATAACAAAAATTTCAACACAAATGCCGGATTATTCTTGAAGAAATCATTGTTTATAATAATAATGATTATTTTTAAAACCTCAAAGCCAATTCCTTTGAGACAAATTTCATTAGTAGATTGCATTAAAATGCCATTAGCCTCAAGTAATAATAATTAATGGTATTGTTCATGAATTTCAGGATTGAGAGCTCTTCCGTGTGAAGGCTTGTATGGCTAGAAATTAGTGGGAAATAAAGTTTGTAAACCATCGGATGATTTACAAGTTTCATAACTTGAAAATCGCTATTTTTAACCTTCTAAACGAGCCTTCTTTTATTTTCTTCTTGAGAAAAGGCAAACTATAAAGTCTTTTTCAATCCACAAGTTTAGGTAGTTCCATACATAAAAGGGAGGTGGTGATGGGCTACCGAGTTTTAATTCACCACTGAACCCAGTTTTTACTTTGTTCGCCCACACATTTTTAAAAGACATAAGGTAAAGATTTCCTTTCTGTGCCTAGTGTCGCCCTTCAGCATTGGATTTTGAAAGCTCCATTGGACCCAGTCTGAAGCAAGCACACTGCTTAGAAGGGTCATGGGACACAACGCTGTGCCGTCTCTTCAAGCGATATGAGAAAACAGTCTAAACGTGGGTTCAGGATTAAAAAGAGGAAATAATGACCCACCTTTGAAAAAAAAAAAAATCTGCCCTCATAACTGCATTGAAGTAAACATAAAATAAAAGAATTTGAATTGCAATAACAAAAATAGAAATAATTCTGTAACACTTTCAGATTTTAAATTTGCAATACGATGCTATAAATTAAAAGTGCATCATAATCCGCGCGTTTGCCTGCAAGTATTTCATAATTCATTTGTCAGCCCTATTTATTTTCCTGGTTTCATTATGTAGGGAAGTGCATATCATATCATAATTCATACGTCGGCCTCATTTGTTTTTCTTGATTCATTATGTTGGAAAGTATACTATAATCCATGTTCCTTTATGCAAAGCTATTCGTCCCCGTTCTATTTTCCCATGCAAGCAATAATTTGATTAAACCAAAAGAAGAAATTTCATTACCGGCTTCAGAAAAGGAGGAAGTACTATGTTCAACGCGTATGTATATACTTATTTATGTATGCACAGTGACAATTTTTTAACCCGAGGATCGATTTTCAATTTTTGTTATTTTAATTTTAATTTTACTTTATTTTTTTATTGGAAAGGGGATAGTTCTATATGGATGTCCCCATATTAATTTGGCCACGTTTTGATGATGTTATCATTTCGAAAAGCCTTTTCCTCCCAAAAGGGGTTTTTACCATTGCTTAAAGAATTTCCATAACAGCACTGGTCATAATTTGTCGAAAGTCGCCAAAGTTGGCCACTTTTGGCAATTTACCGCCAAGTTTGACGTCAAAAAAAATGTGCTCAAAACTCAACTTTGATTGGAGATATCTTCTATATTTTCCGAGAAATTGCCCAAACCTAATCGAATGGAATAATTGATACTTTTTCTTTTAATGTGAAAGAGTAATACTTACTTTTCTCGCTCTCAGTTGTTTTGCGAAAGAACTAATTAATCGCAAAACAGAGATAGCAAAATTTACTAATGCGATAAGCAGCGAAAATGTACTTGCTCAGTTAAACAACAGAACTTTAAACGTTTAAACTGGGAAAATAATTTATGAAATATCTGAGTATTTTAGTTTAAAGAATGTAGGAGTAAGTCAGAACTCTCTGGAGAGTCAGAGAACTGAATTTTACTTCTTAGCCGCTCAGAGGGTTAAATATTGCGATTTAATTGTGTTTCTGGTCAAATGTATATTTTGCTGCACACTTAATATGATTTTTCTCATTCAACTTGTGCTTATTTAATTATTGTTACTTAGAAAATGTGAAGTAAATACCCTACTTTTAGGTATTTAAGTTGCACTATCTTCAATTCTCGAAGAGTTGGAGGAATCACAGAAATATTATTCCAACAAATTTTAATAAAATAAAGTAAATGCAGCACTAATGTAGCATGAAAAGCAGTAACATGCCGCTTATTTTTATTTTTTTTTGAACAAATAATAATAATAAAGCAGAAAAAGAAGAAAAAGATTCATAAGTTACTTCTAGAAACAACTGAAATACAATAGAATCGCGAACCATTGTGAAAGTAGCAAAAACACTCAAAATAACTGGTTTTTAAAACGTAAAATAATAAAAACTTTGTAAAATAACACCGTAAAGGTTACTTGAACGGCCATACAGCTGTTTCGAACAAAAGCTTTTTAGCACTATTTTACCAAGAATCGGTTTATTTAAGGCGCACAAACCTATGACATTATCAAATAACAAACAATAAACCATAATATAAAAACTTAATTGCTATTAAAAAAAATAATGAACTTAGAATTTTTTTAATAAAAATTTTGGGAATCACATAGTCCTAAGCATACTAGAAAATCAAGGTCTGTTGGTGTGTACATATTCATTCAGCATTCTAAAGCATGTGATGAGCGTTTTGCAAGTAATACAAAAAGATGCCTTGATCTGCAATTTTTTAGGAACTGTGTAAGTACAGTCAAAAAAACATCAGAATGATTTTTGTTGCTGAACAAGTGTTCGGCACCTTTTTAGGGGAGCCTATAGCCCCTATGCCTTGCAATAGGAAGTCCAATCTTTTTAAGAGATGACTAAACATTTTCTACCCCCACCCCACCACCCACACACGCACTTAGTTACAATTAGAAGACATACAAAAGTTTTACTGGATAGGAATCTTGCATTTCTGGGCGCATTCATTGAACTTTATTGCCACATCACGTAATAAATAGAAAATATTTACAAATGAGTGTTGGAAAAAGTAAATAAAAAACTTTGTAAAAAACACACATAAGATGTTATAGGTAAGAGGATACGCACGTTTCAACCAAAAATTCTTTGCCCCTTGTGGCAACATCTTGCTTGTTTTTCTCTTTTCAGTTCCCTGTGTTGCTTGCAACGAAGGGCTTGGACTGACGAAGGCCAAAACAATTTTTGGTTGAAACGTGCGTATCCTCTTACCTATAACATCTTATGTGTGTTTTTTACAAAGTTTTTTATTTACTTTATTGTTTAACACCAGTATTTTGAGTGTTTTTTCCGAGTGTTGGAAAAGTTTATATATATTGAGGTAGTACAAGGGGGAAAAAAGGCAATTCTTTTGCATAAATATGTAATGGAAATTAATGAAATAATTTAGATACGTGATTTAAGGGAAACTCTATACCAGGCATTAAGTAAAATGGAAATTTTCTGCTGTTTCAAATTTTTTAAAGGGGTTGGGGGGTCATTCTAACCTTTTCCTGGCATCTTTCCGAAAGGGGGTTCATAAAAGAGAAACATAAATGGCCTCAGCACTTAAATATTTGTGCGATATTCAGTCTTTTTGCATGTAGGACTAGAATGGTGTGGAAGATCTTTCTCTCCCCCCACCCACCCCTTAATTAAATTGCATCAAGCATTATTCAACTATTAAACAAAAAAATTACTGGTTTTAAAAAGATCATTAAACAAAAATTTTGTAAAAGAAAAACAATTTCAAGTGGAATAAATGGTTTTCTACATGTGAGAGGCATGGATGCCTATATGATTGTTTGTAGAGGGGGGAGAGGCACCAAGTCAGGAGTCTTGCTCAGGAAGATACGAGGGTGTTTCAAAAAGTAAGGTAACAAGCCCATTTTGAGAAAACGTTTATTCAGGAAATATATATATATATATACAATGTAGGAAGGCACATGTACATATTACTTTTCTACATAGTCACCAAGACTATCTAGGCATGTGTTCCATCGGTACAGCAAACCATCGAAACCAGCATCGAAGAAATCAGCGTCACGGTTGTGCAACCATATCAAGACAGCTTGCTGAACTTCAGCATCGGTTCTGAACTGCTGACCTCCCAAGTATTTCTTTAAAAGGTCCAGAGATGGTAATCGCTTGGTGCGAGGTCGGGACTGTAAGGAGGGTGATCCAATACCTCCCACCGGAAACGCTGTAACAAATCGCGCGTAGCTGTGGCTGCATGCTGTCGGGCATTGTCGTGCAACAACTGGACGCCTGTCGTGAGCAATCCCGGAGGTCTGCGGCAAATTGCCTCTCGCAATCGACCCAGTGTAGCACAATTCTATTGCGGACCATGTTTCCGTTAACGCAGCCATCTTCTAACTGATTTTATCTTGTTACTGAACTACCAACTCCATCTACCGGCATCGATCGAATACTGTGATTGTCTTAGTTATCTTAAGATGGATTTTTATTCATACGGATAATTTGCACACCCGTCAGCGCTCTTGTTACCTTACTTTTTGAAACACCTACGTACTTACTATATTTTAGTGTTGAACCACTCCTACATTATACCAGAACGAAAATCATAACGATAATATAGGAGCTAGGGCTAACGTCCATGGTGAGGGCCAGTTGCTTTCTTGGTCATAAAGGGATGACAATTAGTACCTTAAAATATATACAGGGTGTCCCAAAAAGTGGTGACGTCCTTTAATTCTTTGTCTGTTAGAGATAAGCGGGCAGTGTAAGTTGAAAAAATGTTCAAAATAAGGTCGGAATCAAGACTCCATTAAGACATTCTTGTTAAATTTTACAAGTTACACTTTTTAAATTTGTATACGTTTTTGTACAAAAAAAAAAATTCCCAGTTAGTAGAATGTGCCCCATACACTAATGAAATGATGTACAAAAATTTCAGCTTTTGATCACAGTCTGAGAGATATCTTTAAACAAAGGTGATCGGGGCTATACATCTGTGCGAGTGTGTTGTTAAGACAGAGCTTATGCAACGGCTATCTGCCTAGGATGGAGGGTGCCTTGGCGGACTATACGTGAATTTCTATGAATGTAAACATTTATTGTTAGAATGGAAAACATTTCCTTTTCACTTCTGAAAGACTCCAGAGAAATGCGATCATCCGACGTGATTTTTTTCCCTTCGAGAGCCATTGAAAAGTAGTTTGTCAGCACATTTTTAATCTTCATATCTCTGACACTTCTTAAAATATAATTCTTAAACTTTGTACATCACGTCACCTCATTAGTGTATACGGCATATTTTATAAACTGGGAGTTTTTTCGTATGGGGAAGTCGTATAAAAATTTAAAAAGTGTCACTTTATGAAAATGAACGAGAATTTTTTTCTTAATAGAGTCTTATTTCCTCCGGCCTTGTTTTTAACATTTTTTTTTAATTTACACTGGCCACCTATCTCTAACAGATAAAGAATTAATGCCCGTCACCACCTTTTCAGGACACCCGGTATACAGTTTTCATAACATTCATGCGTGTTTCTTACTTCTTTTTTCTATTTATATATGTAGTAAAGTAGCAAAATATAAGTCCAAAAGGATAAATGCAAACTCAATTACTCCAAATAAACAATCCCCACATCATGTGCTCGCAACATAACAATCATTATTGCAATCCATAAAAAGAAAATTTTGAATATACCCATATTTCTAATAGTTAAATGGCCTTGTGAAGTGCATTTGCCCCTAATGAATCTTTAGCTTTTTTTTAAAATACACTCAATTTAAATCAAAAAGCAAAGGAATCAATAAAGAAACAAAGTTTGATCGCAAATTGAATGTTCTAAAAGTTGCATTCACAAATAAAAACAATTATTGCCGTAGAAAGAATCTTTCAAATGATCAAAATGCAATTTAAGTAGGCAATTAATACTTTTTTTTTTGTAAATAGTGGATCAAAAACTTTTTTAAAGTATTATAGCTCACTTATGAACGTGATACTTTGCAACTTATACACTAAAAGTAGAATATTTATTTAGTGATATTTCGTGTATCAGTCCAGTGTGATTTTTTGGTGCTTAAAATGCCATGTACTTTGATATTTGTTGGAGTCTCATGTCTTCTTCAACATACATATACTCAATATTTTATATATGTAATATATATTTACCTATAGATAACATTTATATGCATATATGAATCTATATATTTCAGACTGATTATATTTAATCAAAATTATTAAGTTAAATGATGTAATAAAATTTTGAGTATTATGCATTGTATACTAATCAAGTGCTTTATGAAGAAAATTATGATTTATATAAAAATTTATTGATGTTGTTTCTAATATTAAATCTTTATCCTATGCCCTCCCTTATGTAATATTACCCTAATATAGAATATTGTTCATGAATAATGGTTTTGTGTAAATGTTATAAATTTTTCACAATGTTCTAAAGAAAGCTACTTATTGTGATAATGAAAAAATTAATAAATGTTGTGTTATTTTGAAACACAAAGTAATCTCTATATCATTTACTTCTCTCCCCCCC
The DNA here is from genome assembly GCA_038373885.1 of Cheiracanthium punctorium. NCBI lineage: Eukaryota > Metazoa > Arthropoda > Arachnida > Araneae > Cheiracanthiidae > Cheiracanthium > Cheiracanthium punctorium. Next base: position 36,661 of record JAWZYV010007769.1, read on the forward strand.
CCCACACACACACACCCATCTTAAAAAAAAATAAAATAAAAAAAATAAATAAATAAAAAAAAAAAAAAAAAACATGCATAGAATGTGTTTTTTAGTCTTTCCATTACCAAAATCCTATTTTTACTCATTCGAACATATTTTAGCTCCTGTTATTTATGGTTAAAACATTGATTCTATGCATCAAAAACTTGTTTGTGAGTTGAACTAGAAAACAATGTCTTGACTTTCTGCAGACCTTCCTTTGTCAAGCTATTGCTTTTTAAACTTTCTTTTAACCTCTTTTCTTTAACTGTTTTTTGCTTGTGGAAATCTTATTGCTTGTAGAAAATTTAGCCAATAGATTATATGTAGTTATAATGTAGTTTCAGAACAAAAGTGAAAAAGTTATAATTAGCAAAATATAAGGATACAAAAAGTTAAATAAACTTATTTTAGAGCTTGCAATTGAAATATGAATAAACAAATACAGTCTATGTTTAGGTACTTAAAATAAAATCTTATTCCCTCTGTATCACATTTCAGACTAAGTCTGAAAATTTACTAATCTCTTTAGTCTGAAATTTCATGATCTATACTTGACAAAAAATGTGAAGTTGTTTTAAAAGCAACATTTTCACTGGACAGAAAACAGGGCAAGAAATTTTGCTACGGAAATGACTACTAGAGATTGCAAATCCATTAAGTGCAAGATTCCGCAATCGCAACTCTGTTTTCTCAAATTTTCATGATTAGAAATGAGACACTCTTCTAAAATTGTCTATGTTTTGACATTCTTTAGTTATTATACAGGATATCCCTAAAAGGTGATAGCAGGCTTTAATTCTTCTTCTACTAGAGATAAGTGGGCAGTATAAACTGAAAAGATGTTCAAAATAAGGTCAGAAGTAAGACTGCTAAGAAAAAATTCCTCTTGTTAATTTTCAAAAAGTTACACTTTTAAAATTTGTTTACAACCCCCATACAAAACAATTCCAATTAGTAAAATGAGTCCCAAAAATAAAAATAAAAGTTTAGACTTAGCTAAGTTCTGTATGATACTGACATTTCTACTTCTCCTCTAGTTAAATATTCCTGAAACAACAGTTATAATAAATGAAATTGACATGTTAATTAACTGTTTATTGTAGAAATTAATTTTGCGGAACCAGTAGCGTAGCCAAGATTTTTTTTTTTTTTTTTTTTTTGAGGTGACTGAGAACTCAAAAAATTAGTATTCACAAAATAGTTTATAAAAATCAATATAACATCTCTTTTTTTTTGGGGGGGGGGGGGGCAAGAGGAATAGTACCCCTTTACTTTGCCTACTAGTGTTCGCATATAAAAATGAATTTAAAAAATGAAAGAAAAATAAATTCATAAATTGAATTTGAAATATTTAGAGTTGGAGAAACATACATTAGAGAAGACTAAATTTGGCTTAGTTCCATAGCTGAACCTCAAATTTTTCAAGGAGAACTTTCAAATTTATCCATAAATATGTAACCTTTTTCATATCCTATGTTTACTCATTTCAGGGTGGCTATAGCTGCATCAGCCATCCCCTGCCTACACCCCTGTGTGGAACCAAGTAACATTTGCCATATACTGAGTGAACCTGAGTTTGATAATCATGGACATTATTCCTTTAGCTAAATATTTTGAGAAATAATTTTTTCTGTTAATTTTTTCTTGAAGTATAATAAGAATGCATTGAGTGCCTTTTCTTCCATAGCATTAACATATTTTTTTTATTAAAAATACACAGGAACTTTTGTACTATCCCCATTTTGCCCACCATAGTGGAAAATGGGGGTATTAATACTTGCCTAACTCAAAATGACACCATAGAAAAGTATTTTGATAACATTAATATACATCAATAATTTAATTAACATAAATTTAACAGCTTGATTTTAGGACCTTTAAAAAAATACATTATTCCACTTGACTCTAGTTTTAATTTTTTAATTTTACTTTTTTAATTAGTCATGCAAAAAAGTAGATTTCATTTACAGTGCAAAAACAATCAAGCGAAACAAGAGACATTAGTAACAAAAAATATTTATTTTCTATAAAATATAAAAAGAACTTATGGCATGGTTCAAAAACTTCATAAAATAAATTACATATCTCTTTTCATCAACCAATCAGGAGTGGACATTTTTTACCTGATTAGTTTCATTTAAGAAATAAATCATTTACTTTAAAGCTACATGTCCAAACCATATGTCATAAAATAAGAAATAAGAGCACTTTATCAAGAAATACACATATCATTTCTTTTATGATCCATTTCATACTATAATAAACCTTGAACTTCAAATTAAATCACACTTGTCAGTTTTAAATCATGAACAATATCCAAATAGAAACATTTTTACTATGTAGGCTAAATTTAAAGTAACTTTATATAGCCTTAAATTACAACTTTTAACATACTTTTTTTTTTAATAAATAAAATAAAGTCTCACGAAAAATTATTCTTGCTGGTCAACTGTTCATTTCCTACAAAATGTAATAAAAAATATTAAGTTTTTAGAAATAAAATGAAGAATTGCAAGTGGAAAGAGTTGAAATGAAACAAGGTCAATAGCATGATGAGAATTTAAAAAACTAAGAAATAAAATTATTAAAATTTCCTTTTATTCAAATTAAACATACAGAGCCCACAAAGTATGGCAACATTTGCCTTTTAACTACTATTCACCAGTTCTGTAATTTATGTCTACATGAATTCAAACAATATATTACGCTAAAGGTGGTTTCTTAACACACACATATAAAATTTAATAAACATATCAAAAGGAATTTTTACTCAACTCCAAATTATTGATTCATATTAGAGACCTGCATGGGCCTGAAAATTGAGTCCCAGCCCGGCCCGAGCCTGAAGATTCTTGAATTTGCAGGCCTGGCCCGGGCCCGTAACACATTTGAAACAAACATCACAGCCCGGCCCGGTCTGTACGGGCCCATAATTGAGGAACAAAAATTCGAAAATTCCAGAAATTTTAAAAAATATTAAGACGAGCAAATAGATCGATAAATAAATATTTTTCAGGCATTTTATATTAAATAAAGTTATTAATGTTAACTACTACATTAAATAATTACTAATATTAAAATAACCACCATTTATATGCCTATATATTCTGAAAAGTGAAATATTTTTAATTAGATGTTAATTCATAAAGTAGAATAAAGTGGAAATCTCCGGTCAACCTGGAATCGGAACATAGCAGTATCAGCTAGGTCTGGCGCCCTCATAGGCGCCACCAATGGTATCCAAAAGGAAAACAGACGGTTATGACATCTTTTTTAAGTGCAACAAAATTTGAATACTTTCCCACATCAGTTTGCTGGTTGCAGGAAGGGTAGGAAAAAAAAAAACTAGACACAAGTATGGCCCGGCCCGTTGACAACAGATTTATTATTCCCGTACCCGACCCATGGGCCGGGCCGGGACGGCCGTGCAGGTCTTTAATTCATATCACCTAAGAAAGTTATCATTGGATTTACAAACTTACTTTAACACAGTCAACTCAAATTTAATTACAAAAAAAAAATTGCTTCCAGTGTTACTCACTGTTATAATATTCATTCTGACAAAATATGTAGTCAGCTAAAATTTTATTCAGTGAGAAGGTATTGCTTACCACTGTACCATAAAAATAGGAAGACTTTTGACTAATTCTAAAAAGTGAGTTAAGTCCAAAACAAAAATTAGTACTTTTAATATCATATGAATACATAAAATTAAAAATTAAAAATTTTACATCTTGTATTTCTGTGAATTCCTATATCTGACATACATACTTGATGTATGTAAACAAATAACTGCAGTATCTCTCTTTCAAACACAATGTATATAAATGGTAAAATCATACAAGCCAGTGCGCACCCCATGTAAACACGGCGACAGTCGCTGGAGCTTGGCAACCACCAAGCTCCAGCGACTATCGCCAACCATTTTGCACGATTAGCAAAGTATTTTAACACATTAAAATTGCACATATATTCCATTTACAAAAACATTAAAACAAAATACAACGTCCATATTTAACCAAAAGAACGTCTGCAAATTGAGTAACAGGCAATTTAAAATGAGCAAACAGTGGACCGTTTTTAACTAAAAAAAAAAATACAGTGTATTAAGCAACCTAGTTGTACAGCTATGTAAACTATGCAACCAGTGGACCGTTTTTAACTAAAAAAACCTCAGTGGATTCAGCAACCTACTTGTACAGCTATGTAAACTACGCAACCAGTGGACCGTTTTTAACTAAAAAAACCTCAGTGGATTCAGCAACCTAGTTGTACAGCTATGTAAACTATGCAACCAGTAGACCGTTTTTAACTAAAAAAAACCTCAGTGGATTCAGCAACCTAGTTGTACAGCTATGTAAACTACGCAACCAGTGGACCATTTTTAACTAAAAAAACAACAGTGAATTAAGCAACCGAGTTGTACAGCTAATGTAAACTGGGCAAACACTGGCCCGTTTTCAACTCAAAAAAACATCGGTGGATTAAACAACCTAGTTGTACACCTCTTATAAAGTCAGTATGATTAGAATAGCACGTAAATAGCACTTACGAAAACATAAAACACATCGAATATCAATTTAAAATTCACATTAAAAACCTTAAACATTGCAAAGATTCGTTAAAAAAGAGCACTTACCTTTATTTTTTTTTTAAATAACTGCTCAGAAATGTCCCCAACACCCACCGGCTTATAACGTAACACCAGCATGCTTTCTTTTATTTAGCTTCATATTCACACCATATTTCTATTAAACACACACAAAAGAACGCTCCTTTTCCTTTCAAAACATAAAAAAAAACCATATTCCACACATAAATACTGACGACGAAATTCCCCGAGACGCTTACTAACCTACGATAAAGAGTTCCTAAAACAGAATCAAAACCACAAGGAAAATCAAACATTAACTTAATTCACTCTATCACCAGCCACAAACAAACAACTATCGTCATTCAATTAGCACTGAATGAAAATCCCATACTTCAAAACACCCCACGTTTCTCTTTGGTTACCAGTCTAAACAATCACTGGCAGGGTACTTCACTCCAGCTGAGCATCGCTCATGACGGCACCAGAGCCAACACCAAATCAATTTGTAAACAAAACATCAAAATGTAAACAGCACCGTATACGGAATATAGTCCATATAAATTAATAAATATTGGAGGTTAAACTTTTTTTAAATGGTATTCTGGGAGTGTTTAAGCTTTTAACCTTTTGACATGTGGCGGTTGCATTGTGAAACCATCTTATTTCAGCACTTCCACTGCTAGTTGGGGGGGGAAAAAATGGTTAAATGTCTCAGCGTTGAAAGAGTGCAGCCATTGTCATTCATTCATTTAACTACCAACATAGCAGGCGATCAAATAACCCATCTGATGCTACAGAGCTAAAGAAGTTTCCTGACACATCTGGTGGACAGCCAAGTGTGTCAGAAAACTTCTTTACTTTTGTTATTTTGAAACAGGTAGCTTCTTATATCTAATATCAAAAAATAATACCATAGTAAAAGGCCTAAAATTTATGAAACATTATTTTGATTTATATCAGAATGTTTTAGGAAAAAATCTTAAAATCGTAATCAATATTCATAATTCATATAACATTACACCAATAACAAAGTCACCTTTCCAGCAAAATGGGATCTTTCTGCTAATACTGATGACAAGAGCCTTTAGTATCACAGTCAAAATTCACTAACAATTTTATTAACATCACAGAAAGCATTTCAAATGTATAAACTCACTCATATACTGAATTTGTACAACTACTCAAGAAACTTAAAATTTATGATCTAAGATTTAACTAGGAGACATGATGAAACAGTCACAAATTTTAAGTTGCAACACAGTAAAGTTTTTGTGCAAACACAGTCATAATGTATTATTATTATTAAATTAGGTGTTACTTAAGATAATTAATTAAAAATATCAGAAGTTCAAATTACTTTTTAAAAATTTACAAAATTGTCACTGTAATATACAGCTAAAGTAATTTTGTATTAAACACAAAAGTATTTAAATATAAAAGTAATTGTATACTTTTGAACATATCAAATTTACTTAAAAGTCTGCAGTATTTACTCAAGCAACCAAAAATCTTTAATCCTTGTGCAAAGAAATTTTCCCTATAGCAAATTTTTCAACAGAAACTATACAAGTCAGTTTGTTGTAAGGAAATTCTACTGTACACACTTATAAAATGAAACAGTATAAATGATTTTGGACTGTTTCATTTAAAAAGTAAATATGTGTGTTATTTACAGAGTTCTTTATTAGCTTTTACCTTCTAACCCTCTTTTTAGACATGATGATTGCAATTCAGAAATTTCTAGATTACAATGATCTATGAGTATTGCCCTACTTGAAATTCATCTGTTAATCTAAATTTACAAAACATCTTTTATAATAGTGCATTTATGGATTCCAAAAAAGAGACGCTACATGAAAATAGCAAAGAAAATGACCACTATGATCACTTAATGTTTATGCTATGGTTAGGCTCAAACAAGATGAAAAATCTTGGATTGGGCTCAGTGACAACTCATATCTTAAAATTACTTGCTCCAGAAATTTTTTTGCAAGATTTACATTCATATGATAAAATTCCTTGCAAAACAGCATTTTGTACTTACTAATGATCTAACATGAAAGCTTAATTCGTTGATTTAAAAACAAATTATATTCAGTTAAAATGAATAAGTATAAAACATACATAATAGTAATAAAAACCATCAATCTTTCAAGGAGTAAACAAGAACAATAGAACCTCTCTCATCTGCCCTTGGAGAGTCTGTCACTCCCATTGATTCAACCATGCTCGAGCCAAACTTTATTCCAACTTGTTGGTGACTCATCACCCGCATTGCATACATGTGTATAGTAAACACATCATTTTTGCTCTTTTTCATTAATAATAACAGATTTTGTGTGGTTTATTGTAATATTTTTACCATAGAGAACAATACATACAGTCACTTTTGAATTCAGAGTTTGTTTTACTGTAAATCCGTATTTTCTGTGTTTTCGGATAATCTGCCCTTTTTTATGTTCCGACCATACCCCCAGTCTCAAAGGTTGCAGATTAGAGGGGTTCTATCGTAAGTAAATTAAAACTAACAAAGAATTTTGTAAATGATATGCTCACATATATAAAATAAAATAGTATAGATAGTAAAAGATTAAAAGGTAATACGAAGGATATTCTATAGTTAACTTATAAAATCGATTACCACATTCCTCCGGAAATATATTTTGGCCGCAATTCCACGGCCATCCTCAGTCTTTTGCTTCCCCAGTGGGAATGGCGCCGTTGACAGCCTCGCCTCCTTCTACTCCAAGTAATCAAATGAAAAATAAAAGACCGCATAACCGAACACATTAACGATATCAAATTTAGCAAACAATCCACAGCTTTATCCTACCTCACTTTAAGTAAACCTATCACAATAGATTGTGAGGGAATTAAAAAAATCGCTAACTTTAATAACCGACCCTACGCTTACCTACGCAAATCATTGGAATCAATTTTATAGTGACAACAGAGAGCAGCATCAACGATATAACCCACGCAAACATCAATGACATCTGGAGTGACGTCATGTAGCAAAAGATCCGAGAAGGAGGCGAGGCAGTCAACGGCACCACTCCCACTGGGGAAGCGAAGGACTGAAGATGGCCGTGGAAGTGCGGCCAAAATATATTGCTGGAGGAATGTGATAATCAATTTTATAAGTTAACTACAGTATAGATAGTTTTGAGAGGTACAAAGGGTCTACATTTTTTTAGCTATGAAAAGTTCTTTCTTCCATACAAGAAGAAACAGAGAGGAAAAAAAAAATTATTTTTATAATGCAATTGCTTAACATTAACAAAGGGAACAAGATTTAGAAGTTTCAGCATCTACTGAGCTCTCATCTTTAGGTTTCTCCAATTCATTCTCCTGGTCCCTCTCAGATTCAGTTCCCACAGATTTCGCTTCTTCACTATGCTTCTCAGATTCATTTTCCTGGAGTCTCTCATGTTTATTTTTAGAGTCTAAAACAGAAAAAAATTAGCAGCATAAAAAAAGAAATATATAGAATCCTGATAAGATCATGATTGATAATTTCTAGCAGATCAGTGATAAAATCTAGTAAAAATCAGGTAAAAATGGCCACTATCTTTGTTTTCCCTTCCCCAATTTACAATAAAAATTCCATGATATGATCAGTTTTAGTTAGAAATGGTGAATCTAAAGTCTCACAAACAAAAGATTTTTCATCAAATTTAACATTGCTTTATATAATTTCAAATTTTTATTTCTACAAGGGGTGTGTGTGTCAAAAAATAATTATTAAAAAGTTCAGTTATTTTATGCATTGTTATAGTAAGTATCTATTTTAAATCAAAAAAACTAATATTTATTAAACCTTATAAGTACTGCCAGGGGATTAAAAAAATTGGTAACAAAAAATTTCATCAACTTAAATAAAAATTATTAAATTTAAAATACGGGTCAATTTTTGTTCTTCAAGTATTGGAGGTTTCAAGCAAAGGAATGTGAAAGGAAAAATTTTCACTTTTAAGATTGATAAAAGATTGAAATTAGAATGCTTAGAATTTGCAATGATATTTTTGTACTAATTTGGGAGATTAAAAACATTTTCAGCACATGGAAAATTTTTAAATTACACTTTTGGTGAATTTGGAGCAAAAATGTCCAAAAACGATCTTTTTGTAGCAGATTGGAGCATCATCACTGATTTGGTGCAATTGGAGCAGCTGGCACATCCCTGCATACATAACCACTTCATGAAAAATGGAAGCCTGAGACACTCTTTTTTAAAAAGTGCCCAAATTTTTCAAAATGACAGAATTTTGCTAGAATGAAACCGATTTGCAGGGTGCGCAAATTTCTCGCAGTAATGATCTTTTAATGTTAGAAAAAGAAAACAAATGCAAGATTCTTACGTTCTCGCACTCTAGTGAAAACACTGTACAATTATGTTCAGAAAAGTGAAAAAAAATCATGAGTAATGCTATTTTAAAAAAAAGAAAAAAGTTTTCAATGTAAAGCTTGTCTAATCCTTGAATCACTTATTTTTCACATAAGATTCATACAGAAAAACTATCAAACAATTCCATTAACATTTGACAAAGTCTTGGCATTTCAATAGTGATAAAATTTCAAAAAATAATAAAGAGATTAATGTGATTAAAGATGCCATTTAGCTATAGGTTATTGAGGACGGGTGTAGATATATATAGGTTGTTATTAAAATATAGCTTAGAAATTTTATTAAAATATTCTTTAATGTATATAGGCTGTATAATATAAATCACTAAATTCATATTTAACACTTTGAAATCTAAGCCCGAGCATCACTTGGGTTGCCGTTTTTGACGAAGCAAACTAAGATTCTCTCGGGTCAGGGCCTTATTATTGCATGAGCAAATAAGGACTTTGCACAGGGTCCCAATTTCAAATGTTGTTCTGAAGTATTTTTTTTTTATATCAAAATTTTCTGAAAAATAAAACAAATTTCATAGATGGGTGACCCCAAATTCAACAATGCCCGTGGCCCCTGTTTGTCATAATCGGGGCCTGTCTCGGGGTCAACTTTAAACTCTCTGAGCTATAAAAGTACCAACTAAATTCGTTTGCCGACTTGTCAAATATCATCTACAAACCTTTAAGTTCCAAAATATACATAGATAGCAGCACTAAACAGAAGTAAGTAATTTAAAAACAATAGGACGGACAGGATTAAAATCATTAAAAGCAGTTAAAAACACATTAAAATCCGTCAGGTAGCACTTTCGGTGGCAGCCACCACCTTCTTCAGCTCTGGTCTCAATTCAAAATGCCTGGCTCTCTTCCTCAGTATGGCGTTCCATCCAGGATCTATCTGCGCATGCGTCATGTCATTTATAGTGCCATCTGTCGTTATAATCTGTAAAGCCTCCATGTTTAGGGCATAATAATTATTTTTGTAATTGGAGAGTTTTTGGCTATTGTTAAAGTCGATTTCTGTGGGGCGTTCTTGGGCTATTTTTGAGAGGGCAGTAGTGGTTTTATTGAATTTAATGTCATTGTGGTGTTCCTTTTTTCGGTCTTTGATTTTCCGTTTAGTCATACCAATATAGCAGCCTGGTTTATTAGAACTATTGTCTGTAAAGTTTATTTTATAAATACCGGTGGTTTCATCAGGAGTAATAGTGTCTTTATCACTGCGAATGCGTTTGAATATATTTTGATTAGGTTTTATGGGTATTTTAATATTTTTCTTGGCAGCTTCATTTGTAATTTTTAGAGCGGCTCCCCTGCAGTAGGGAATGGCGTTGGTAAATTTTGGTTTCGGGTTTTGATAGTTGTTTATTTGTTCCAGCTTTTTGATTCTCTTTTTGAAAAAGTTTTTAACGATGGATTTTAGGTAACCTGCATTTTTACATTGTGTTTTAATAAATTGGAGTTCTTCGTTGAGGAGTTTTTCGTCTAAGCATACCGTAATTGCGCGATTGACATATGAGCGTAAAACCGAAAATATTCACAGAGAAATCAATTCAATAGACAAAAACATTCCATTTACCATGGAAATAGAAGAATAATATCCATATTTCCGTTTTCAGAAAAGCCACCAATAACCATGAATTAGTACATTTTAATTCAAAGACTCATTACAAATTCAAAATAGTCACCATACGCTCATATGTCAATCGCGCAATTACGGTATGCTCAGACGAAAAACTCCTCAACGAAGAACTCCAATTTATTAAAACACAATGTAAAAATGCAGGTTACCTAAAATCCATCGTTAAAAACTTTTTCAAAAAGAGAATCAAAAAGCTGGAACAAATAAACAACTATCAAAACCCGAAACCAAAATTTACCAATGCCATTCCCTACTGCAGGAGAGCCGCTCTAAAAATTCCAAATGAAGCTGCCAAGAAAAATATTAAAATACCCATAAAACCTAATCAAAATATCTTCAAAAGCATTCGCGGTGATAAAGACACTATTACTCCTGATGAAACTGCCAGTATTTATAAAATAAACTTTACAGACAATAGTTCTAATAAACCAGGCTGCTATATTGGTATGACTAAACGGAAAATCAAAGACCGAAAAAAGGAACACCACAATGACATTAAATTCAATAAAACCACTACTGCCCTCTCAAAAATAGCTCAAGAACACCCCATAGAAATCGACTTTAACAATAGCCAAAAACTCTCCAATTACAAAAATAATTATTATGCCCTAAACATGGAGGCTTTACAGATTATAACAACAGATGGTGCTATAAATGACATGACGCATGTGCAGATAGATCCTGGATGGAACGCCATACTGAGGAAGAGAGCCAGGCGTTTTGAATTGAGACCAGAGCTGAAGAAGGTGGTGGCTGCCACTGAAAGTGCTACCTGACGGATTTTAATGTGTTTTTAACTGCTTTTAAAGAAGTAAGTATTGTAAAACGATCCAGAATCAGAGTTACTTTGATTACTTTGAGCTTTCGGTAATTTTTTGGTGCGTTTAACGATGTCACGTTCTCGTAAATGGAATTTTCATTTATCAAATGCAGATGATTTGAAGGAATTGATGGATATCTTGGCATCTTTGTCAGAGTTATCTAAATCAGATTTTGATGAAGGAAGATGATCTAGATTACCAGCCCACTTGTATAGGGGTTGCAGAATTGCAGTTCTCAGATGACTATGATAATAGCACAGGTAAATATATTTGAGTTTGCTTTTGAACAATTTTGTAAATAACTTATTTTTTACAAAATTTTGAGTTCCTATATTTTTCAAAATTACATATTTTACATTATTTATTTTAGATGAAGAATTGGCAAATGTTTTGCCACAATTGGCTACAGATCATCCAGTGGCATCTACATCTCGTGCACCAAAAAAAAAATAAAAAGAAAAATGAGAGGTATGACTCTGAATGGTACACAAATGATATTCTGCCACATCTCGTGTGTTCCAAGAAGAATGCAGCAGTAGATAAAAGATTCTACTGAACTAGATTTATATATATATATATATGCTTGTCCTTGTACTAGTCATCACTACCGTTCTTTTGTTAATTCCCATTATGGACACATAATTACAGGTGACCTTAATATAATAAAGGGTTTAAAATTACGACAAATTGTGAACAAAGGCACTAAGTATAGACTACCCTCTAAATACAATATAAAAGATATTATTGAACAATTTACTTATGACATAGACTATTATATATATAAAACACTTCATTAAAATTCAATATTCCTACTGTCTTTTTCCGTACGAGGAAAATCAATATATTGGCTTCATTAAATAATACTTTAGTTAAATCCTTCACATCTCCTAATAAACTCTATCTTTCTGATCAGATTGAACTCTTGCAACAAAACTTTGTTATTACTTATGTCAATAAATCTTTTAATAATTATGCAATTATTTGTAAAAAGTTATACCATAGTCTTTTATCCAATTCCATTAACAACAATTCTAACTTTAAACTTACAATTACAGCACACTCCCTCTAATCCGCAACCCTATAATCCGCCATACATTTTACATGTAAACAAATAATTTTACGTTTCAGTTTTTCTAAACAGACTCTGAAAGACTGATGGAACTTTCACTTTTGTGAAAATAAAAAGACCAGAAAAAGAGGTCCACTGAAATATTAGCTTATTTATATTACAAACTAGAATAATCATTTGTGGAAATTCACTATTTCTACTGATCTACTGATACATGGGAAGGCATGAGATTAGATTTTCATTCATTATAATTTTGCATTACTCTAGAGAAATATCTGTTATGGGCAGAAACAAACTGTTAAATACAATTAAATACTTTTAATAAACACACATAATAAATAAACTAGTGTCTCCAAGCACAAAAAAATATCTATTAATAAGCTGCAAGAAAAAATTGTTAAAGCAATTTCAAATGTTATTAAATAACTAAAACATATAGCCTTTTAAACTGAAAATATATACATATATATATTATTTTTCATATATTATTACAAAATAACTATTATGACCAGTTTGGTTTCAGTTCTGTCTAATTATATGTGCACTGTTGCTAATATTTTTTCAAAAAATACACATTTTCCCCCCTTGTTAATCAACTGACCTATAATCTGCAAAATTCTATAATCCGCACAACACTTAGTCCCAACGTGTGCGGATTAGAGGGAGTGTCCTGTACCTCTGATTCTATATATAATAAAAAGATACTAGCCTACCATACACTACTTAACCTTAAACATGATAATTTTAATTATCCTTACTTAGTACTAATTCCTAAATTTCATAAAACTCCTTTTTAGGATCTTCTCTGTATTATACTGCATTAAGATACAATTACCCTAAAAAGTTTCTACATCCGATTCTATTTCCTTGTTGTAATTAGACCTACTATAAACGTGTGTCCTTATTGGGAATTCTTGGTTGGAGAGGTTGGGGTTTGGTTGCTGGCTTGCTTATATAAAGAAAACTTTTTTTAATTAAAAAAAAAAAGAGGGCGGATCGGTAAAATCTGGCTTCAAATTAGTACATGTTTATTGTTCTCTCTCTCTTTCACACACACACACAATAATATTAATATATGAGTTTAAATTTGAACTTGTCTATTATTATAATAAAAAAAAGAATTAATGATCACTGGTACTATTCTAAATGCTATTCTTTAAATTAATTTTTATTTTCAACATATTTATTGGCGTATTATGCACATAGTGAGCTTTAGGAGTAGTTAGATATATTCCTATTAAAATATTATAAACCCAAACTATCTCTTGCTATTATTCTTTTTAACATTTCTAATATTTCTAGTATATTTTACTCTCAAATTTATTTCATTTTTACTTCTTGCTCATATTTTATTTATTTCTCTCTTAAATTATTTATCAACTTTTATTTTTATTTTTAACTTATGTTCAACATTTAACCTAACATTCTGGCAACATGTATTTTTCACTCTTCAATTACCAACAGCCCCATGCATGAGCCATATTTTCAAGCATAATGCAAACTGGCCATGTCGTCTCCATTTTTGTTTTTTCTTCCTTTCACACTTGCTTTTTAACAAGACAGGGAACCCCCGTAGTTACACATTTAGCTTTTTTTGTGCTAAGTAACTACAATGAAATCCTGTTATTTTGTTTTTATATTGGTAGTAAGTATTCGGTTTGGGGGGCCTGAAGATGTTAATCGATGCTTACTACCCAACTATTTCCATTCCATACTTCACTTTTCTATTTGTCCACATAATTGTTTTTCCCCTTTATTGGTTTCATATATTTTGCTCTTTATGGCTATGTTGTTTATTTATGAATGTTTCCCTACATCAAAACATCTATCATTCCATGGATATTTAGAATTTTGTATCTGCTATGTGGATGCTACGTTAATTTGTAAGTTATGCTTTTTTACTATATATATATATATATATATATATATATAATTCTTGCTTCTAGCTGTTATATTTTTAATGCGAGGTATGTCTTATTTGCAGTATATATTGTGTTTTACTTATTAGTTATATATATATATATATATATATAATATATAAATTGAAAAAATTCTCATTGTGGGGTAAATGGCTTGCTGTAAAACTTCAAAAAATGTACTTTTTCCTAGCAATTGTTCTGCATATGTGAATAGTAAAAAAAAAACTTTGCATATCCGATTATTGGTCAACTTATGTTTTCTTGCAAACTTCATTTCGCCAAAGCTTGAGTCGTGACAGATTCTGTTCCATATTTTTCATGCTGCATGAAAATGATAACTTTACATATATTAGTAGAAATCAACCTAATCATGACCCTTTGCATAAAATAAGACCAATTTATGATTTAATTTGGCAAAAATGCATGGAATCCTTTTATCTGATTTAAAAATTTGACAGTGGATGAAAGCGTATGTCCTTTTCGAGTTCGGGTTTCCTTTAGTGTTTCATGAAGAACAAACCTAACAAATATGGACTCAAGTTTTATGTATTTAGTTATATAGAAAGTGGATATATATACTGAACATGTACCAAATAAATTTGTTCTTTATACAGGTAAATGCTCTTTATTCGAACTTTATACAGGTAAACTTGGTGATACTGATAACAGTATCGACTCTCCGATACTGCGACTGTGTGAAAACTATCTTGACAAAGGACATACAGTATACATGCACCAATTTTACTCTAGTCCTACTATTTTTTATCTTTTGTGGTCCAAAAAGACATTAGCAGTAAGAACAGTTATGAAAAATAAAAAGGAATTGCCAGTAGCTATAAAAAGCACCATCCTCAAAAAGAAGGCAAGATCTTTCAACGCAAAGAAAATTTACTTGCTATAAAATGGAAAGATGCAAGAGATGTATATATTTTATCGACAAAACACAAAGCAACAAGAACAGATGTAAGAGTAAAATCTAAAGTTGGCCCAATAGAAAAGAGCAAGTCTGATGCTGTTTTAGACTATAAAGTAAACAAACCAGGAATAGATCGTTGTTGACATACTATCCTTTCGACAGAAGATCTTTGAAATGGTGGGGAAAAGTATTTTTTCATCTTATAATGACATCTATCACAAATTCTTTTGTTTTATATAGAAAAATAAAGAGTGAAAATGGTGAAAAACTACAGCTGAGCAAATATATAGCAGAAATCACCATGCAGTTGGTTGAAAATGGAGGTTCAGTAATGAATGAATGACAACCTGCAACAACCATTGACAGACTTTTTGCAAGACATTTAGCAAATACCATTGACAGCAAAAAAAGAGAAACATACAAGAATTTGTAAAGTTTGCAGCAGTAAATCAAAAGTTGAAACTGAGAAAAGATTGAGGAAAGAAACTTGTGTTTATTTTGAATCTTGTGGTATTGCTCTTTGTGCAAATCCACCATACAAAAGTAAATTTTACTAAATAATGGTTATTAACAAATAAAACTTATTTTCAGGCATTTGTACAACATTTGGGTTAGTTTTTATTCAAGTCTATGTAAAATTTTATATTAAAAAATGATGTTTTCTTATGTGGAGCTTTTTTTTTAACTTTAAATTTTTTTTCAACAATTTCTCATTAAATATTAATTTTTAGCATATTTAAATAGTTCCTTCATTATGAATAAGAAAGTTTAGAAATTCATAAAGAAAAAAAAATATTAAAATATACATCTATCAGGTTTTTTTTTTTTTTTTTTTTTTTTTTAATCATGAAAAGTACCAAAAACCCTCAGTCTACAGGGAATGTGTGGTCGAAATAGCTCAGACTGGAAAGTGTTAATCAAACTTTCATATTGTAGGGGTGCTGAGTCTCCTTAAATGTTTTAACATAACCTTTGAACAAAAATATTATTTTAGCTTATTTGTAGTTAAAACTAATTTTCTTCTACATTTTTTAAATAAATTTTCTATTATGAATGAAAATTCATGTTCTTTAATTTTTTATCTTTCAGTGTTTAAGATTGTTAACAAGGATAAATAGCCTTGTAAAATGGAATTTTGATAATAATTTGTTTTAGCACCAAAAATTACTTTTACCTGAATCCCTGAACACAGGTATAATTAAAGATATTAGTGCTAAGACCTCTACATTCGGAAATGTTAATTGTAATCCAAAACATGGAAAAAAAAAAAAAAAACTCACTTTTTCCAAATAATTTACACATCTTGTTAAAAAATTCAACTTTGTATGATTTTATCATGCTGTCTGACGTACTAAAACTGACTCATAGTAAATTGTGCATGTACCAAAATAGCATTCATACAGGTGTGTGCATCTAAGCATTTCCAACTATGCATAGGAGTTTATTTTTACTTAAAAATATAAATTTATTTACTTTTAAATTCTACAAACTTGAGAGACTCCGAGAATATTCAGAATCTTGATTTTCCATCAGGGCCATCGCCAACAAATTCATGTCCTAAACCGAACCCACATTTTCCACAAGATACCTTTAAAGAAAAAGAAAAGTCCATTCAATAAAAATAGAAACAACTGATTAATGCTTATAAAAATCTAACCAAAATTGATGCAAAAATTAAAGAAATGCTATTTATAGATGATATTACTCATTCAAAATTCTAAAGCATTTCATTTAACAATTAAGTTAATCTTTAAACAGCACTGAAATATTAATAAAAAGAAAATCATGTAACATCAAAAACCAAATCCACATTTCCAAGACATCTTAGAAATAATTGTTATCTGTGGATCCTAAATCTTCCTCTATAATGAGATCTGATTTTGTGTTCAAGTTTTTCTGAGTGGATATAATTTCATTTCATAGGGAATATGTTATGCTCTATTTAGAGAATCGCTAGAAATTTGTTCAACAGATGGCGCTGTAAATGACATGATACATGCAAGCATTGATGATATGTGAAACATTTTGCTTGTGTGGTAAAGAGAAAGAGAAACCATTTCAACTTAAAATATATTTCATCCGATAGTCAGAGCCTTGGCAATCGGACAAAATATATTAATTAGATTTTTAAGGTATTTTATCTTTCTTTTATTATGAATTGCAATTTGTAATTTTTTTCAATGATACTTTTAGTTTTATGCTCAACAAAAATTAGAGAAATGTTATTTCTAGATGATATTACTCTTTTGAAATGAAACAAAACAATTAAAGAATCTTTAAATGCAAACAGAACTGAAATACAAATTAAAAAAAATTCTTTTTAAAATAGCATCCATTGCCATTTCAACTTTCATGGAAGTTTACGCAGTCGTCTTTTCAATTTTAATTAATAACATTACAGGAACATTATTTTCTGAAGGCGACTTTGGGGCCTTCCATAAATTATATAATGCTCAAAGAGGAAGAAGGAGAGTTAACCAAATGTGACAAATAGGTACAGAGGAGTCAACGATGCTGTTATGTCACACTTCTGTTAAAATGAATTTTCCAGTCTTCATGCAGCTTGTGTATTGGCCGAAATATTTCCAGCACATTAATACATGAAACACCACAAAAGACGAATCCAAAACTCCAAAATAATTCTGGGTGGTTGGTGAGTTTGAGTTTATGTGTTTCATGACTTCATTTTTCACTGGCATTATTTAGGCAATGTGATAAATGAATGAATAGTCATCAATTGGTGACGGACATCAGTGGTTATTTTTAGGTTGTGAAAGGACCACTATTAATGGATCTGCATAGGGGTCCATCACTCAAAAACATCAGCTGTAAAGTACAGCCTCAAAATGCATATTTTAATGAAATGTATATTTTAGTATTTAGAATTTAAATAAACTAATTTTGGGAGGTACTTAGTCTTGGAGTATTTTGATGGGTCCTTGTAAGAAAAAAAAGTTTAAAGAATTAAAACAAATTTTTAAATAATCACAATAAATACAACTGTCAAGAAAAGGCAAAAGAAATTTACCACTCTTATTTTTTTTTCAGACATAAGCAACACAGTCATAGCAACACCTCTAAAACCTGCGCATATGAAGTCAGAAAAATTCAACAGAAAAAAGTTTACTAAAAATTTCCTAAAGCTTTACAGTCTCCCAAACAAGT
The DNA here is from genome assembly GCA_038373885.1 of Cheiracanthium punctorium. Lineage (NCBI taxonomy): Eukaryota > Metazoa > Arthropoda > Arachnida > Araneae > Cheiracanthiidae > Cheiracanthium > Cheiracanthium punctorium. Next base: position 55,212 of record JAWZYV010007769.1, read on the forward strand.
TATAATTTTCGAAAAACATAAATACACACATAGAAATGACTTTTCTACAGGGCCTGACTAAGGCATTTGAAGCCTTAGGCCTTGTGATTTAGGGGGAACCTTAAATTCTAATACTTCTTGACACATAGGTTGCAGGTGTACATAGGGGGGGGGGGGAGAGAGAATCGGGGTTCAAATCCTTCTTGTCCAAACATTTTTAATGCACAGAAGCTATACTTCAAACCACATCCCTTCAATAAATGGTCCTTAGTGCAAAGCTTTGGATCTTAACATGACATTTGGTTTATCCCTGAATAAAGCGTAAAAAATGCTTTTGTACAGCAGCATGCGTAGTACAAGAGCATCAATTTATTTATTGTCAATTATTTGTATGCTAATTTTTTTAAGAATAGTACTTAAATCTATTTTAAACATTTTGGGGCCCCAGGGTGAGTCCAAGTGGACTGTACAGTAAGCAGACCCCTAAATGAAAAGACATCATATGACTTAATAAGGACATCATTTATGAATGATATTTGTTGATTGATGACAATGTAAATGCATCAACAGATTTTTGACTACATTTTCTTAAATTATACATTTTTTTTTATTAAGTTTTCAAAGACTCACTTTATATGTTAGAGAAGGCCTAGATTTCTCTTCTACTTTCATAACACTATCTTCATGAACTGTTTCAGTAAAAGATGGCCAAGGAGAAAAATGTTTGAACTTTGTACGGCTGGAAAAAAGTTCATTTCCACATTGTGAACATGCATAAACTCCTAAAAAAAGAGAAACATTTTATTAGTGGTATGTAAATGTAAAATTTTCTGATTGGCCCACCTAGTGGTGATCACTCTAACTATAATGGGCTTGATCCAATAGTGATACCATTTAATTTAACAGTTATTTACTATGAATACCTGGAAGACTCAGTTTGTAAAATGCATATAATTTTATCATTTTTTGTTTTAGAGCAAAGTAATCCCCAGGACCAAAGTAACATGTATTTGGATTATTCTCAAAAAATGTACAAAATTATGTTATCAATTAAATTGATTTTCTTTTCTTTTATAGATCTTATATATAATAAAATCCGAGAGTAAACATTGTATGTAGCTAGGTTTATGACCTCCAATCTTCTTGTGCGCGTCTCTCGATCGCATTGCGCCGAGACGGTTAGTCGCAGACCCACCGAATTTTGCATACGGCTTCACTAGGACATATACTAACACGCCTCAGAGCGATTTTTTCGAAATTCGAATTAGAAAATGTTTTATTTTATGTTTTGTCCGATTTTTAGCGATTTTTCTTGCATAATACGTAATAACGCCGGTCATTGCACTCGCAATAAAACGATATTTGCATCATCGGATAGAGGAGAAAATTTTCTTTCGAAAACAGTTTGTTTTGACTATGTAACATATTTTGCCGATTTTTGGGAATTTTTAAAAAGAATTTCACTTTTGACGACGTTTGCGTAAAAGTAATTTTAAAACTGTTGCATCTTTCATTCTATCTGTCATAACTTTTTTATATTTCGGCGAAAGACGGAGCATATATTTCGCCCACTTTTAAAAGAAGAACGGAGGAAAAATATAAATTAGGAGATTTTTTACGAATTTTTATGTAAAGAAGGATTTTGAATTTAATAAAAGCTGTTTCAAGATTTCGGTATGATATCTTCCGCTATGGTTGTCTGGGAAACAGTAACAATGAATAAAATTGCCATTTGAAAAACATAAATAAAATGACTTTAAAATAACTGAGTTTCCACATGTTAGATCAAAATGACTTAGATTTCACGAGATTAAAACCCCTTTCGAAACTCAATCAAAATTACGGGCTCACAAACAAAACATACGCCACGCACGAAATTATTCCCTATTTTATAATACGTTGCCAGAAAAAGAATTGAATGCTGTTTTTTCAACGATGAATTATCCAGCATTATTTTCGATATAATTTTTAAACGGGACACGTTTTCGAATCGCAGGAAATATTTTACGTGCTAAATACGCCAATCTGACAAGAGTTATGCATAAGAATGTATGGAGAGCTGTTTTAATGGCAGCCAGAAAGTGAAATGATTATCGTTTATACTAATGCGTAAATTGCAAAGAATCACCAAAGAATAAAAAACTACATTAGTGGCAAATATCTAAACCGTTTCTTTAAATTAAACATTAAAGATGGAAAAACGAAAATATATTGGTATCAGTAAAGGATACTCTTAGTAATAGTTATTAGATATGCTAGGGCAATATTGATCAAAGCACAATATACCGCGTTAATAAATATTTCGTGAAACTATTCGTTTCTTTTCGTTTTTCAACAGCCATCTTACATCACAGCTAACTAAACATTAAATAATTCTACGTCGCGTTAATATATCCCGCGGTAATTTCAACAGAAAATTCTGTACCTGAACTTTTTTTTTTCTTGGAGATTCTGTTTGTCACAAGTAGTTATGATAACATTTTAGGAAAATGTTCTCTTCTTGCCTTGCGAAGAGCGGGTACACACAACTATTTAATTATTAAAAAAAAAACGGTTCTTCACATCATGTAGTATCTAAGATATTAATGGTATAACTTAAATCTAAAAAAGAGTACAATGTAGAAATGAGACATTTTGAAAGTTAGAAATTTTTAGGAACCGTCACGCTTTTCTTTTTCTGATCGCCAATGACACCGACATAGTTTTTTGTTTCATAATATTAACAATGTTCTCAGATCAGTATTTATACTAACTTTACGAATAACTAATGAGTAACTTTACGCCAAGAGTCAAATCATGTTGTTTATTTTTAGATTCCACATTACTGGAATCAATTCGAATTATACATGCAAGAAAAAGTTTTGCTCCCTACCGTGCGGAGAACGGGTACGCATCTAGTATATTAATAAATATTGATGCACATTCATAAAACCTAGTTTTAAGGTGTACAACAAAGTAACATTTGTAAAGTAATATGTAATTTCTTCTGTTTCAAATCTAGGTAAAATGTAGTGGCTGGTAACAAGGAGAATATTTACTATCGTTAATTCACGGAACAGCTATATTAATTTGAATATTAGAGAATATTTATTGCATGATAAATAATAAGAGCAAAATTTGAATTGTTTATTTTTACTTCATTTTTTTTTTTTTTTTTTAAATGTCTGGTAAAAGAGTGGACATGAGTCACCTTTTTTAAGCTAAAAAATCAGTTGTGTCATTCCCAATGTGAAAATTGTTTGTTTTCTTAAATTTTGCTAAATCATGGGCATAGTTAAAACTTTCTTATGGGAGAGGTTCAGCTAAAGGGAGGAGAGAGGGGAGCATTTTGAAAATAAAATTTGATTGACAGTAAATTTTACTACAAATACATGGTGAAAATTTTCAATGACACTAAACATTTTTAAACTCTTTATAGTAAATTGTGTTTGTTATGCACTGAATTATAAAATTTACATTTTAATTTTTAATATAAAAATTTTCAAAATTATATAAAATTTAAGTTTCTTTTACTGTATAGCATTTTGAGCAATGAATTCAAAAGGCGAATACTTGGCTTTAATTAGCATTTGTACACAGAGTGTGTGTGTGTGTGGGGGGGGGGGGGGGTTCAGAGTCCCTAACACCCCACGGGGTTAATTACAAAGGTTACTTACAGGGTTTTTTAATAGGGGGTTAGAGAGATTTATTACACAGGTTAGTGGTATATACAGCACATGTTTGTGTACCAAATAAAATATTTTTGTAACCAATAATAATTAAATGTTCCAGAAAAAAATATTTAGAATGGAAATTTAAAATTTTTTGAAAATTTTTCACTTATAGTACAATATAAACAAACTTTTACTGTGGTTTTAGTGATGCCAACTAAGCTTATATGGAACAGCTAGGATATTTGCCATTTATGATGACTTTTCATTCTTTGGCACCTAAAAGAGTATAAATAATCTTTTACCCTAAGGTTACCAATAAAACTTTCACCAAAAAAAATGCTTTTTGTGCTGCTTTTCAAACGGAAACAGGGTGGCTACAGAAATTGAGAAAAAAAAGTTCCCTGATTTTTCCCTGATTTCCCTGACTATCTTTATCAAATTTCCAGAACTAATTATATACATACCATAATCTTTCATGTAAATCACCATTGTGTATCATGCACCAACAAGTGAAAGCTTCATATAGGGAAATAAATAATAGAAAACCACAAAAATGCTTAATATTAATAAAATAGTAGTTCAGTTTCATAAATCCAAACATAAAATTGAGTTGAACATTAAAAGACAAAATGTAGCAGAAGGTTTCCTCGTTTTATAGTGTTCAGTTTTAAGCGTAAGGATGACTGATCAAAATAAACTGGCCACCTAGTCAACTTATTTAATTTCAATCAATGTATCGTTGCAAATTTAAAAAAAATATGTAAAAAGGCTTAAAAATGAGCACTATCTAAAAAAAAAAATCGTCTTGCGGTGGAGCTTTGCAGGCATCACTCAAATGTCCCATCACTTTAAAAAACTCAACGGCGCAGTAGAAGACTCAATCATCTTTTACCATTCATTTTACCTATGACTTTATTCATGAATCATGCCGATATGATTTTGCATATCCGGTTTCTTGTATGATCCGCATCTTAGAACGCGTCCGAATACATGCGCTTTTTTGGATTCGTATAGTGTTAGTGCCTACATCACTTGAGTCTCGGATTCATATTTCTTTGTTCTCCAATGGTCTGTATTCTGGTTTCGGATTCGTAAAATGTCTGTATCTGTGCATCAGTTGAGTATCATGTGATCCAGAACGGAGCCGCGCATCGGATTGACAATTAAAAATGACCTAGTTCACTAGGCAAAAACGAAAGTTCCCTGATTTTTAAATATTTTTGCAAAATTCCCTGATATTTCCATGATTTTTCCAGATTGATAAAGTACCCTGATTTTTCCATGATTTCCCTGATTTCCCTGATCTGTCGACACCCTGGGAAAAGTATCAGAAATATTAGGCAAGTTGGAGTGTTTAGGCTGATTAATTTTTACCAACTATGCGAAAAATTCCAGAGCTGGGAGTCAAACCCAGGACTACTGCTTAACGTACGGGTGCTCTACCACTGAGGTACTCTTAGCTTAGTAGAGCACCCGCATGTTAAACGGTAGTCCTGGGTTCAACTCCCAGCTCCGGAATTTTTCGCATAGTTGGTAAAAATTAATCAGCCTAAACACTCCAACTTGCCTAATATACTTGAAAGGTTGATACAATCAGTTTCTAAAAATATGTATCAGAAATTTATATCTTTTTAATAAAAAAAACTGAACAAGTTATCATTTGAAAACACCAGAAACATACAAACATAAATATGAAAAGTCAATTAATAGTTGCTTGTTATAAAATCTTTTTAAAATTTAATTTTTTAAAAATACAGTCGACTCTGGTTATAGTGAACCTCTGGGGACCGGCAAATTTCGTTCACTATAAGCGAAGTGTCCCCATATGAACAAGGAATACATTATATACATAAGTAAAAAATAGTGTTTTGTACCTGCACTGAATATTTATGTAAATCAATCATAATTAATTGTATTGATGACTTATTACTCCTAAGTGCTACAATAATTTGGGAGATTCCATTCAATTGGCTGGAAAGTGCTAATCCTTAACCTGTGCTATTGCACGGGGAATAGAAAATGGAATCATTCAAGGACAAGAAAAATATGTCTGTTTTTGTTCATCATGAAATGTACCCTACTTTTTTGTTAAATGCTTAATAGCCGAAAAATGCTATTGATTCTAACCGACTAAGGATTTAATCCCCTTTTACAGATGCCCCCTAATAGCAAGCGTAAATACAATTATGAGGGGCACAGTTTGAAGAATTGGATTGAAGCGGTTGTGATCTTTCCTTTCTGGTCAAGAATGAGAATGAAAAAAATTGCATGTTTCTTTTAAAAATTGTCATTGCTACCTTCCTCATTGTGGAAGTGTAGGTATCAAGGCCTTTCATGCAGGGTGGAAAAGATGAACTTATCTTTTAAGCACTGGGGGTATCGGACAAAAGGAGTACGGTGAGGCATACACCCAGGGCTGGGAAGTAGTGCGCTACAAGTAACAAAACTACAGTAGTCGCTGCTTTTTTTTATAGTTTGTAGTGTAGCAAGCTACTTTTTTAAAAAAGTAATGTAGTTTGTAGTGCGCTACAAAAAACCAGTAGTTTGGGAAACTACTTTTTAAGCTACTTCTGTCGATTGATCACGCAGTGAATTGCTCTTTCTTCTGACTCCAAGCACAGAACTGGAATTAATGCTTGAAGGAACACCCAGTCCCTCCCCACCCCACCCCCCCAGGCGGAACACACCACCCGCACACAAGTGATGGAAGAAGACAAGAGAAGAGGGAAAGGGGGGTTGTGCTTTGCCTGACCTTCTACATTCTTCTTGTCATTTTCAGTATTATTTGTAGAATCACCACTCGGCCAGAAAGAGGAAAGAAAAAAAAAGAAGGAATGGAGGTCCAGAGCTGATGATATTTAGATGGGGCCCCGAGGCACTGGGTTACTTCGGGAACCCCTTTACTATACCATACCAAGCGTTTTAACAGATTTTCAGAGTCTGATTATCAGACGGGTGCGAGGGCAACAGCTTGGGTACCCCTGAAAAATAAGGGCCTTGCAAATCTCTCGATTTATTGTATTAAATTCATATATGCTGCAATAATAATTTTTATTAAGCTAAATTTCCATTATAATATCCATATCATAATTGTGTAAAAATAAAAAGGCTTTGAGACTCATTTTCCGTTCTTCTAACTCAATGACTACTAGAGGCATGACAGTTTTCCATGAATATGTTGAAATCTGCTTTCTTTCGTCAAAATTTTAAAGTGTCTATTGTATTTAAATTATTATGTTTTTTGTGCAATAATTTTTGGAATTTAATATGAAAATATGAGAATTTCTATTAATAATTAATAGTTTGTAAAATCCTTAGAGACTTATCCCTCTCTTACCCTTAAAATAACAATATAATTCTTTAACATATAGAGAGGATTTTTTTAATCTAATGTTTTAAATAGAGATATCATGAATTTAATTAGTAATTCTTTCCATTATTTTATAATACGCATATGATCTATGATGTTTTCAATTATACTATTCAATGTTACAAGTTTCACATGGGTCATTCGTCATAAATCACTAATTTGGTAAGTCATGAAAAAAGGCCTTTATATTCATTAATTTTGATTTGTGCTCAAGAAACTAGAATTTTTGTACAACATGAAAGGGCTTCCAAAACGGTTCTTTTTTTCCCGTTCAGACATACAAGATTTTTTTTTTTTAATCTTTTTTGGTTTTCATAATTTTTCTCATGCTTTCAGGGCTCACTTTCCCAATTTATTTTCATCATAGAGGTATTAAAACTTAATTAGTTTCAGCAATAATTCAATAATTAGCAGTAGTTGTCAGTAGCGTATATTTAGGCTTCCATTTCAGGAGGTGGGGACGATTCGGTATATTTTAAACTTCATTGTTTTAAAGTTAAAAGAAATGTTTCAAAATAGCTCTTTTTTAATAATTGCTTTACAGTTTCTGAGGGGGCCTGCTGCCCCCCTCAAATGTTCCCCTGGTAGTTGTTTATTAGAGCAATAGTTTTCTCTAATTAGAGATATCAATAGTTTTCTCTAATTAGGATATCAATATCCTTAAATATGAACGTAATGCAAACTGAATCTTTTAACAAAATTTGTCTCCTAAAAGTAGCGAAAAAGTAGTGAAGTAGCGACTACATTTCGAAAGTATTATAGCTAACTACATTTGTCAAAAAGTAGTTTTAGTTGTAGTTAACTACATTTTTCGAAAAGTAGTTGTAGTTCGCTATAAAAAAAAGTTTTTCCCACCACTGCATACACCACAAGACTTTGGCTATTTTGCAAGGGAATCGAAGAGCTAAAGATAAGTATGCATCAGTTCAATGAATAAATCCCTGGTTTCACAGCGGTCAAGAGTCTAAAAGTCCTCTTACTAGTAAGCTATTGTTACCCCTTCCCCTTCTCCATGTTAACCTAGTCACTGACAATTCCCCTGTATTTCGGAACAGATGCTTGATAATCTCTTTATGTATTTATCTAATGCAATACAGACACCCTTTTAAAATGTAGACATTGAAAATCTTCATCTCAGCCATTTCCAGAATTTTCGAAGTTCAGTTTTTAGGTTCACTATAATAGAAGTCATGTTCACTAAAACCGAAAAATGCTATGCACATTTCTAATGTAAGTGAATTGGGACTAAGGATTTGCGTTCACTACAGCCGAAAGTTCACTATATCCGGGTTTACTATAACCAGAGTTGACTGTATTCGATTTTTTGATTAATGCTACCAACTTATACGTACTACATAAAAACCAATAACACATCATTGGTACCTATAATTAAATTAGCATGTATATATCATATATAGCTTTCTTTTTCAGTTTAGTCTTACAAAATATTCACATAATTTAAATTACAAGTTTATAAAAAAAAGCAAATTATATGAAATGCTTTAAACTTAAAACTTGAATAGTTGCAAAAACAAATTAAACTAAATTTATATACATTAAAATCTGACATTTTTCATAGAGTGAGATGACCTAGCACTTTTAAATATAGCAGCTTCTCAGTACAACTGAAACTGACACAATAGAAAGCGAAAAAAAGTAATAAGCCATAATTATCTATTGGCGCAATACTTTTTTCCTTTATTTCAGGAAAACCATAAACAGGAAATTATTACCAGGACACAAATTATCAGATTTGACAATGAAAACAAAAGATATATGAGAGATTTCTTAATAGTAGCAAGTCATTATGTTGGAAATCGATAAACTAATGTATTTTTAGATCATGTAATGTATTTATACAAAAAACATACCAGGAGAAAAAGTGTCCCGATATTTCTCGTCAGTAATCCAAGAACAAAACGACATGATTCTCAGGCGATGCTATAGAAATCAAAATAGTTGTTCAAATTAAATTACGGTGACAAAAACTATTTACCGAAACAAATGAATAACAGCATAAAGTACAAGGTACAACTACTGATCATTAGATTTAAAAATAACACAAAACTAGGAAAAGATAATTAAACAAGCATAATAACAGACAAATCTGACCTTGATTTTCAAGTTTCGAATAAAGACCGACAAATTATCAAGGTCAAAAAATTACATAAGCGAATGGGAAAAAGTAAAGAAGGAAAAAAAACGGGGGCAGAGTAAACCATAACAGCTTGTTAGGTTTTATATCAGAAATTTCTAAACATCAATATAATGGCATAATATGAATAAATCAGAAAATAAAATAAATATTCAATACAAACTGTTATATTGCGCTGAGTAAAATGTATGGTGCTTTCAGTCCAAAGCTTTAAAAATTGCCCGATAGTTACAGTTTCCCCCTTGTTTGTTTTGAACGGTAGTCAGCCGTCCACACGTCACGATGCGAAAAGCCATAGCGAAAAACGAGAGGCTGGGCATAGCGGATTAAATTGCTCTCTGGCGATTTGGCGTGCAGTCAGACTCCGTTGGCAAGAGTCGTTTCTCCCGCTGTTATACACTGCACGCTAGGGGTTGCCGCCCGCACCGCAAGTTGATCCGCGAAAAACAGTAGAGCTTCCACATTCTTTTTCTGTTGCAGTATATTTACATACACTGCTATGGAATAGAAGTAAGGTGTTAGAGGGGGAGGGGGGTGGGTTTTTAAAAAGTACATATTTATTTATGCAATAACAATAATGGAAAATTGGGAAATTCAACGTTTGAGCATGAAATTTTATCTCGCAGTTATTTACAGTTTTCTTGTTATCTTTTTATTTTTTCTTAATGTTTTACTTCTTTCTTGCCTTTGCCATTGGAAAAAAAAAAAAAAAGACAAAATGTCATTGACAATACAAGAAATTTCCAGATTTCACCGTTCATTTTTTTTTTTTTTTTTTTTCCTGTCTTTATACATAGACAATGTTTTGACTGAATTACAGTAAGTTGTATTTAAAACAAATAAGAAATCTTTTGCGGTTTAAAACAACAGTAAAAAAATTATCTAGAATTTGCTTTCTCATTTAATTTTAAGTTTTTAGCTATTTACCTTATTAATTTTTCACTGAAACAAAATGGTCCAAAGAAAGTCTTAAAAAATCGTTCTTGAATACGAATTAGTTTTTTCTTTCATTGAATTAGTAGTTTGTGCTTGATTAAAAGAATTTAGCATTTTATAAATATAGATTATATGTAAATGAACTTTACACAAAGTTTAACATTTACTTTGTTACCGTTACAAAGACGAGCGGTTATTATTCTTTGTTGTTACACACATTATTGCTAGCCCATATTAATCTTTCAGTATCCTACAAGAATCAGTAATGCAATTTTCGTCCTCGCTTCAATCTGCATCCATGGGAACATATAGGTTTAAACCCGAAGAGTTTATCTGCAGTGGTGGCGCTAGACTTTCCCCGACGGGGGGTCATAACTCCCCGACGAGGGGGCACAAATATACATGTACATATGCTAAGTGGCGTATCCAAGATGGGGCTTTGACCTCCTTCTTTTATGACATTTTTGTCACCAAGTATGATATGGAAATTTGCAACTATTTGCGCCACTTGAAAATATTTTACTTTAGAAAGTGATTTTTTCACGATAAATCATTTTCTAAACTAAAATATCTAGGATCCAGATAAGTTTAGAGGAGATGGAGGACAATATAATGTTTTGTTTTGTGAAATATTTCCAGGAATCGGATCGACATACATTATCGGACACTCAGGCCCCGGATATTTTCAAAAACCACTGCACAATCTTTCATGGTAGATTATTATTTAAACTGACCCCAATTAACGTATCTCAAAATCCCTTTACATTACACAAATATTTCCCCAAGGCCTCAGCAAGCAAAAAATTTCGGTGGGTGGAGGGTTATCTGTAGTGCTAAAATTAAATTAACTGATATCTAGAATCAACGCAAATAAACTGATAATGCATTTACTGAAATTTTGGAGGGGGGGGGGTCAAACCCACATGATCCTCCCCCCTGGTAACGGCCTTGCACGTTTCTGTAAAATCTCGAAAGCTACTTTTAAGAGTTCTTCAGGTTAACGCTTAAAATATTTCATATGAATGAAATTCTTTGAAAAAAGTTCAGCGAAGAAAGTTCTACGCATTTTTTTCCCCCCCGCAGAAAAAAATATCAGAAACAAAAGTTTTTTGTGCAAGAATATTGCTGTAAATTCACTGAAAATTTATTTTATAAATTAAGCATGACTAAATTTGCACGCTTTTACACAAATTGCAGTTATTTTTATAAAATTAAGAGATATATGTAAATTTAATTACAGTTTAACTTCGATATCTCGAACATCGAAATTCTTGATATCTCATTAAATGCGTTTTCCCTTACAAATTGAATCCCACCCCACCAGTGGCATTGCGCTAGCGCTTTGAACTGGGAGACGGAAGGTGCCTGGTTCGGCACTAGGTCGCGTCCGCCGACCTAACCGTTCAGTGTTTTCCGTGTTTTTTTTCCGAATCTTTGCATAAATACGGGTTAGGACCTCTTAGAAAGTCCCCCACGGAGGACAAACCCACCACTGGCCAAGATCCCTAGCGTAGATAATTGGCCGTAATCTACATTTCCATTTACAAACTGATTCCCTTTAATTTCAACTCGTTATCTCAAAAAGTCTAGTGTTTCTGGCCAACATGTTTTACTGTAAAAATATTAATCGAATTGTTAATTTATGTAATATTAATATTTTAAATCACAATAAAGTGAGAAATATGCAACTGAAATGTTTATAGGTAGAACCACTTTACAACAAAAATTTTCTTTTGAGAAAAATGATTTTGAAGGCGCGCAGTAAAGTGGCATACCGAAACTTTAGCGCTTGTTTCTACAGCTTTAAAATGATTCTACTTCAATAATAATTCATGTGGTGATAGTACTTATTGAAAGCTAAAAGATGGCACCGTATCTCAATTTCGAAAAGAATTGTTGTGAAGTGTACCCCTGGGAGCTTCAGTTAATTATAATAATAATAATAATAAATTATAAAAATCTCCGAAAGAGAACGTAAATATATGCGCTATTAATTTTTTTTATAAAGTCAAGCACTCATGAAGAAAATTAACCATTTTCTTTTAAAATGTAAAATAAAAAAATCTGATGTGTCCAACACATGACTTCCTTGCACGTCCATTAGATCAAAAATATTTTCGACGCACTTCCTCTAAACTTATTTGTTTGAAAGAGATAAAATATCAATAATAGTAAGGTTTAGCGATTTCTAGACAAATATTTCGATATCGCCAAGCTGAGTTCAATTTGAAATATTTCCTTCTGACACTTTATTTGGCGATATTTCACCAAAAGCCGACAAACTTGAGATAGTCTGCGAGATTTTGGGGATAGCCAAAGTAGTCATTGACCACAGACTTTCAATGAATTGAATTCATCCATACACCTCAATATATTTATAAAGTCATTTGGCTCACCCTGTAAATAAATTCTCAGTCGATTGCTGTCAAAAAAGATATGGAAAACAGTTAGGTATTACAATAGTTCTAAATACAAAAGTTCAAAAATCTACGGGTTAAAGTTTTAGTGTTATACAAAATACGAAATTGGCGCCAAATTTGGCGATATTTCGGCGAAACTCGTCAATGTCGACGAAATTTGTCGAGATTTTAAGCATGAACCAAACAATGACAGATTATCGCCAAATTTGGCGATATTTCGCCAAAACTCGCCAAGAACGATGACAAATGGCGATACTTTGGGCATGGACCAAATGACTGACTATCGCCAAATTTGGCGATATTTCGCCAAAACTCGCCAAGGTCGAGGACAGGCGGCGAGTTTTTGGGCATGTACCAAACAATGACTGTCTACAGTTGTATTATATTGAAGATGTCCATAGACATTAAAGTACTAAAATTCTTTTCGGTGGTCCTGTAAATAAACTCTCCAGTAGATTGGAACCAAAAATCGAGATACACAACTAGATGTTACAACATTCTTATATATGAAATTTCATAATAGTTTTTGAGATTTGAGAGTTAAATATGCACACACGTACACCAAAAGTCGCCAAGCTTGGCGACTTTTGGCATAGTTCTTGAGGGAGGCACGTGACCGTGGTCGGACCATTACCTAACTTATGTGGTAGGACTGTATTGTGCTTGAAATGGATGAATACCCCTAAAATTGCCATTGACCGTAATGTATTGGAAATCTTTTGAGTGTTCCTGTAGCAGAACTACAAATGATAAAGACACTTTTTTTAATGGAGAAATTCATTTTCTAACTCTTTACAGCATACATCACTTCTGAGTCGTTTGAAATAGCCCAATACCTCTAAAAAACGCTTTGATGAATTTCGGCCCATAGAGCGTAATGTATTTCGAATCTTTTGGGCGGTTCTGTAGATAAACTATCCAATCGAATGGAATCGAAAGGGGAGGTGCAAAACTAGATGTTACAGCAATCCTAAATATAAAGTTTCAACATTCTAAGCCTAATAGTTTTTGAGATATGCGAGTTTAATGAGTTTCGGCCATTGAGCGTAATGTATTTCGAATGTTTTGGGCAGTCCTGTAGATAAACTATCCAGTCGAATGGAACCAAAAGGAGAGGTGCACAACTAGATGTTACAACTATCCAAAATATGAAGTTTCGACATTCTACGCCTAATAGCTTTTGAGTTAGGCGAGTTTAATGAATTTCGGCCCATAGAGCGTAATGTATTTCGAATCTTTTGGGCGGTCCTGTACATAAACTATCCATTCGATTGCCACCAAAAGGGGAGGTGCACAACTAGATCATAGAACAATCCTAAATATCAAATCTCAACATTCTACGACCAATAGTTTTTGAGATATGCGAGTTACATACATACGTACGTACGTACGTACAGACGGCATGGAAAAACTGGCCACAGCAGACTCGCCGCTGGTCAAAATGAGTTGCAGACGCGTTAATATGATCGTGCATGCTAGCCTACGATAGGATGCATCGAAAAAATTTTTAAAATTAAATTTAGAGGTAGTCAAAATCTGTTTTTTTGTCGAAATTTGGCCCCCAAAATTTTTCGGGATCACATTACTTCCTTATACTACGTACAAGGAAGTAATAAAATAAAAAATATCGTCAGAAAAATATAATCGGACAGCTTATAATTTGCCAAGACACACCAAAAAATAATTATTTTTAGCGAAACTAACCTTGATAAAAATTTACTTTTTTGTAATACTCCAAGATAGTTTTGAACGAGGTTTCCACAAACGTGATGAATAATTTTATAAAGCAAGCTCATTTACTAATAATTCATAGTGAAAGTATCATTTTTAAAATTTCAACATTAACGAAAAAGAGTTTAATTAATAAGACGAATAACAAACATAATATTAATCTGTTTAAAAGTTTTAGAGTTGAATTCTGATACATATAATTCTGTAACTCAAAAATCAGTTTAGAACACATACTATTAGTTTATTTTAATAGTTTATATTAATGCTGGTGCCATCCATGGATTCAATAGCGATTTGTATAAAGATTCAAAATAAGGGAAGTTGCGGTGGCTTACGATACGCCACTGTATATAACATACAAATCTACACGCAAATATAAAACTTTTATTGTATTTATTTTATTTACTTATTTTACAGGATAAAAGTGAAATTTTCGGAGAGACGATATAGACGCTGTATACCATAATTTTTATTTGCTTTGCAGTAAAATAACTGAATTAAAATTCACAAAAGTTAGTTATTTTTTCCAGAACGATATAAAAATTAAATTGTCAGTCAAGATTAATCAGTTTCCTTTAACTTATATTCCATTTTTAGATCTATCCACAGCCATCTTCATACTGGACTGGAGAGAGCTTTGGTCTATCAGGGGGGGCTGGTTATTATTATTATTTAATTTTTTTCTTTTTTTTTACCCCAAGCAAAATGTAATAAATTCTAATTCCCTTGCAGCTGTTAATCTTCTTGGTGTGAGTAACTATGAACTCTTAGCTAAAAAGGGCCGGTTAATCCAGTTAGATTTCTCTGTATAGTGCGAATTCTCACTCGTTGTATATGTATAAGTATGTTACCAAATAAACAAACTATGTATTTGACTAATTCTTAAATTACAAATAAAATAAAAGTAAAAACAAATCTTACTGCTAAATTTTTATAAAATTAAAGATTAAATCGTGCATATTGTGTTCGATTGAATCTATTTATAAATAAAAATTATATTTAGAATTTATTCGAATATGCCATCTAAGAAACAGAAAAGTACTATTTTTTTTATTCGGAAGAAGTTAAAAGTTAAATTATCTAATTAACCACTTAGTTATAAAAATATCTTCTTACTTTCTCAACAGTTATAAGAGTTCAAGTAAGGATTACTGTGATAAAATAATTTTAAAGACATAGAATGCATAACACACTAACTTATAAATAAATAAATTACGACCAGTTTAAAATATTTCTAATTAAAATGAAAATTTTTAGTTAAAGCGTTTAAATATTCATAGGTTTATACATATTTTGAATGCCAGAGATGAATAACTGTAAGATAATTTTATAAATATTTTGTCATGTCAAATTTTTACACAATTAAATATACATTTTAAAAAGTTCCCGTAGTAAACAAAATCCGAAATTTCTTATCGCCCGAGTCGTAAATCCCTTTTAAAAATATCAATTAAGACTTATAAATTTTGTAGCTCTATGAATAAAAGTAATACAATGGGAAATTTTATTTTACATTTATGACACAAAAACTTTTGACTCGTGAATTAAAATACTGTTAATTTACATACAATTACATTAACTCTGTGTTTAATTTAAATTTGCATTAATGCAATTTGAAAGTTTATAAAGACATACCTTTCGTCCTCACTCCAATTACTAAATCGTATTTGATAAATATACCAAACAATTCGAAATTGCAACGAAAGAATATATTTTTAAAATGTATATCCTGTCCTGTAATTTAGCGGGAATGACATATAATGGGGTGAATAACATGTTACTTATCAATGGTTTAAAAGCAAGAGCGCATTTAAAAGTACTCATAGTGTTTAAAAGACCAATTAGGAGAAAATTTAGATAAATTCATAGAGTACTCAGACAGTTAATATAATTTAAAATACAATAATGTTGTAAAACATTTCATAGAATCAGAATGTGAGGTCAAAAAGTCCGACTTCTACTACAGCTTCAAGTCAAAAAGTTATGACTCTGCAGCTATGATTAAAAGTGCACTCTGACCGCAGCTATGATTAAAAGTGCACTCCAAACCATTACGAGCATCCATGTCTAAGGACATTTAATGATATATATGTATCATTAAAATCCTGTTAATAAATAAACTTTAAAGTAGTATTTTAAAATTTCTGAGACAGAACAAGTGACTCAGTTTTTGAAATATGTGCCTTATTTTAAAATTATTTTTATTTTTAATTAACGCAGAATGTGTTCATTCAAAATTTGTGCTCAAACTAGTTTCAATTCTTTTTTATAAGGGGGGGCGGGGTGAGAGGCAAGTGTGGTTTTAGGGCGAGGGCACAGGGTGTGCGAATTCCTCGAGAGGAAAATATTTACACTAGTAAAAATACGCTTCAAATAAAATTGCATGTTCATGCAATTCTGAATTGGTATTCAAGCTTTGCACCCTTCCTGAAAAATATTTCTGGATCCGCCCTTGGGCATAGTATATTTGTACAAATACATGACAAAAAGCAAGTGCTTAGAAGATATAATTGAATGCTTTAGAGATATAAACTGACCATATTTTAAATAATAATATTAAAGCTTTTAAACAAATTTAAAATATAATATATGAATGTAATTTACATATAACTCACTTGAAGTTTGTGGATCTGATGAACTTGAAGGGTTTTCTTTCTCTAATTCCGTAGATAAACATACATTCGAAGAGCAAGAAGAAATATCCCAAGGATTCTTTCTCTTAATTCCATTTGGTAATTGAACAGGCCCCAGTCGATTTTGTTTATGAAGATCTGAATGCTTAGTTATCCTATGTTTTTTTTTTTTTTTTTTTTTTTTTTTTTACATAATCGTTATCAAAAATATCACGACATAAAGCACACTGTACTTTATATCTTGTGCTTTTGGCACCACCGATGTTTTTTTTAGGAAATATAAAGCCAAAAGTGAAATTAAACTTTTATACACTTCACAATGATATGCTATGCTGCCGTAACAAGAAAAAGAAAATGCCCACTATTCTAAACTCTGTCTAAGTCACTGGCACAATGCACAATAACAAGTGTTGGAAAAGTGATGTACTATGGGTTTGTGAAGAAAAAATAAAAATACATGGGATATTTCGACGAACCATTTCTTTCTCATCATTCTGTCACTGAGGACCAATAAAAGTACAAAAACCGTATTTCTGGAAAAAAGAACATCCCCCATTTGAAGCCATACTTCCCTTCCCTCGAAATTTTTTATCTACCCGACTGGGCTAATTAACGGTCACTGTCTCCCCCATCCCGACCACACACACCCATATTGTACTTTCCTACGGTGTCGGCGACAAAATGCACAATCGTTTAAGCAATTAAAAGTGCCTGGAATAGAAAGTGGGCGCACATGTGGTCTCATAAATTTGTCGTTTGAAGAATAGACTGGCACTTTTGTTACCTTAAGATTGATGTCTTGCTGCAAATCCAGTTAATTGCCTCCTGAGAGTGGGATCACAGATTTCAAGTATACACTATTCGAATTTGAAGTCTCCCCCGCCGTCGTCAACACATCACAGTATTGGAAGATGCAGGAAGTGGCTGTTTCTCGACATGAAAAGGATCGCAGAGATAAGAGATGAATGAAAACGGAAAGTACTTTTAGCCATTATTCAGAAGTTCTGAGGAATATACCCCCCCCTTCCCAGAAATGTAAACATATCCGCTTCAATCTCCAATACTCATTCGCCTTTCATGTTTATTTAAAAATTACAAAATTAAATTTTTTTAAATCGCAAAATCAAAATTAAAACTCAGCTAAAATATAGATTTCTTCTTATGAAAATTCCCCGACGAATAAATCAAATAGCCCCGATGGGGGGTCACAAGTTCCCCGACGGGGGGGCACGTGCCCCCCCGGACCCCCCATTGGAGCCACCCCTGTTTATCTGCATCTATAATCCATATCTATTAATTGCTAAAACCCCGGACTAAACATTTAATAAAGAAGGGTTTTCTCTAATCGTATGTAAATTCATACAAAAGCCAAATGATGATTGCTTTTTAACTGTTCACTGTTTCTTTTTTATTTCCGTAACATATTACCTTCAAATCTAAAATTTTTTATTCATATTTAAATGCATGCATTTAAATATGAATAAAAATTTTAGATTTGTAATTTTAGACTGCAATTTTAAATGCATTAAAATATATATTTAGAACAATTAATCAACAAATAAAATAAAAAAATATTAGAAAAAGAACATGGAATTTCTAACTCTACTGTTTTTCGCGGATCAACTTGCGGTGCGGTCGGCAACCCCTAGCGTGCAGTGTATAACAGCGGGAGAAACGACTCTTGCCAAAGGAGTCTGACTGCACGCCAAATCGCCAGAGAGCAATTTAATCCGCTATGCCCAGCCTCTCGTAGCGAAAAAGCATTTTCATTTTCGCAGATCCCAGTCCCAACCTTGGGCCAATAACTGCGTCTGCGCATGCTCGTGGAGAGCTGGAGAGAGGGAAAAGAGCTGAGACCTTTAATCCTTTAATGATAATGCTGCCGCCATCTGTTCGTTCAAAATATAGTTAGTTTATTATAGTGATTATCCATTTCAATTATTCATTAAATTAGATTATCTATTCAGAGCCGGTTTGAGGCGTAGGCGACGTAGGCGGTCGCCTACACTTGAGTTTCAATCGAGGGGCGCCAAATTTCACTTTTTTTCGTGTTTCCAAACATTTTCCTTTTTTTTTTTTTTTTTTTTTTTTTTTTTTTTTTTCCAGTATTATTGTCACAAATACTTTTAAACACTTCTAAAGTTATCGCTGTGTATTGCCAGGAAGCGTTCTTTGATCGCTTCTTTTTTCATTCATGGGAAACAGATGTCCACTCAGTGTCCAGGCCTCCACCTCCAGGGTATGCTAAATTGCCCTCTTCCGCAGATGGATCTTCCGAAAGGGTGGTCTTTGAACATGTTGATTCATTACCTTCTATAATTATTTTGAGCTTATCTTTTCCGGATGTTTAAAGAAATGGTTTCTCAAGTTACCTTCCTTTCTGATATACTTCAAAAGAAATGCCGCAAAAAAATATAAAAGGACAAGCTATAATAAATTTTGAACAAAGTCAGATAAAAATCTAGTTTGGTTTTTGTTTTGTTTTTTAAATCAAGTTAGCGGAAAAAGAAAATGACCATGATTTTGACGCCCCGCTTTACAAAAGTATTATTTTTAGCTACTCCTGCGCCCCGGTGAATTAAAGTTCTGGGATACTTCCTAAGGTTTTTCAGCTTCTAGAATCGGTTTTCCAAACAGGGCTGTAACAGTAATAGGGCGCAAACAGAAGAAGGGGCGCAAAATCCGAAGGATCACATAGGTTTATATAGTTTTTTCTTATTAGTGTTTCTCTTTTCAATACAGCACATCTGTAGAGGCGAGGAAAGGACAGGATTTTATTAGTATAATGATTCTGGGCAAGTGCGGATAATAGGGAGCGCAGTCGCACCCCCCCCCCCCCCCCCAATTAAAAAAAAAAATTTATTTATTTCACATTCTGGATTTTAGTACATCAAATCTTGCACCCCTAAATGAAAAATTGAAATGCCGCCTCTGATTCCCGGGGCTGAAAAATTATGAAATCGTCATTAAAGCTGCAAAAAAGGGTGGGGGAGCAAAATTTGGACGGTTCTGCTAGATCGGGCTATACTCCTGTTTCCAAATGAAACAGATATATCACTCCAGGAGGAACAGATTTTTCAGAGCGCAAATAAACGAAATAACAGTAATAAACAGTATAAAATTTCAAAAGATCATGCTAAAAAAAGTTTCAAAGGAAGATGCCGTGTTTACTCGTGTAATAGCCTCCCTCGCATAATAGTCGCACCCCCGTTTTGAAGCAGAAAAAATAACTTTATAGTTACAATATTATGTAGTAGATTTTCCCCGCATAATAGTCGCACCTACATTTTCACATGAAAAATTGACAAAAATGGACGACTATTACTCGAGTAAACACGGTATATTTCAATTTTCACTCCCTTAGTACGCCGTGATTCATCAGACTTTATTCTAGAGTGAGGGAGACAAAGAAATCGTCTAAGCCATTTGACAAGAACTGAAAAATAAATTAAAAAGCAAATTTTTGCAGCTGTGGGATATTTCAGCCATAAGTGTTTTATATCGCGTTGGCAAAAGGGAAATGTGACAGATTTTGACGCCTCTTATTAATAAAAAATTTTTCATTTCGCCACTTTTGCGCCCTTGTGAATTACAACTGAAGAATGCTTCAGTTTCCTGAGTTCGAAGCTCCTGCAATCGGTTTTTTAAGCAGAGTCGCAGCGAGGGTGTTGCGGGGATAGCCCTTTCTAGGGGCGCAAGCAGAAGAGGGGGGCGTAAAATCAACTTTATCGCAGGATGTTTAAATAAAGTTTTTCTAATCTGTTAGAGGACAAAACATAAATGTGTCCATAGAACAGCAAGAGTCCATTTACTGGGAACTAAGCTCAGGAGCGCAGATAGAAAATTTTAACGGGGAGATATGAGAGACATTTTAAAGATGATAAATAAACCAAATTCCTTCACGCTATGAAATTCCGAAAGATCATGCTAAAAGTTGCAGAGTAAGATTCCACTCCATTAGTGCACCTATGATCAATCGGAATGTACTGTAGGGCGACAAAGAATCGTTTAAGTCATTTGATAAGAAATGAGTAAAAAATTACTTTCAGAAAGTTTATATCGCCTTGGTAAAAAGGGAAATGCGTTTGATTTTGGCGCGCTCCTTTAACAAAAATGTTTAATTTAGCCACTTCTGCGCCCCTATGAATTACAGCTGTGGAATGCTGCTTAAGTTTTTTGTATCGCTCCAGTTTCCTGAGTTCGCAGCTCTTGCAATCGGTTTTTTAAGCAATAAAGTCGCAGCGAGTGTGTTACGGGGATAGCCCTTTCGAAGGGCGCAAGCAGAAGAGGGGGGAGTAAAATCAGCTTTATCACAGAATGTTTGAATAGAGTTTTTCTAGTGATATCCCAGTGGTTAAGGCGTTGGACTCGTAACCGGAAGGTTGTGGGTTCGATACCGGCGTACCACAAAAGACCGCGCGCCCTACGTGCACGTTAAATCCGTAGTTCCGAAAGTCCTCTCGGCAGTCTGTAGTAGTTTCCAAGGTGTGCCAATATTCAGAAGTCCCCCAATTTCTGATGAGGCTCCAAATTGAGGGGGGTCTTATAATCTTAATCTTATAACGCTGCATGTTCTATAGCTAACGTGGCCATTTATTTTTCCTTCAAAACGGGACATCATCTACTTTTTGGCAATAGTGTATATATTTTCTTCCTCAAAACGGGACATCTGCTGTTTTTAAGGTAATAGTGTAGAGAGACTGAATTTCAGTCTGGGTATCTTTTAGTTGTTAAGAGAACGTGCAAAAAAGCTTGTGCTGATGTTAATTTCAAAATAAAATATAAAAGAAATCTTTGCTTAAACACGCATATACTATAAAAAATAGTGCAAGACGTACGTTTACGGGTGGTACAAGGGGTAGGCCCTTCTTCGACTTCAAATACACCATGCGACACAAGGCAGGAAGGTAAGAAAGTGAGAAATGTAAACAAAAGGACACACGGAAAAAAGGAAGTTGTCATTCGGAAGGGAAAAAAAAATCTTAGAGAACCTGAGTGAAAGTGTAGAATAAAGTGGAGATGGGGGGGGGGGGGAGCGGAATAAGCAATAGAGGAACACGACTTTAAAAAAAAAGAAATAAAAATTAAATAAATTGAAATAGTTGACAAAAAAAGAACAAACACAAAAATAATGCATCCCCCATTGTTTTCTTTGCGTCTCGAGAGGGGAGGGAGGGAGGTTAGGTTTTTTTTTTTTTTTTTTTTACAGACACTGCCGTCGGATGATTTTAGATTTTTAGCGGCCTTTATTGAAATCGTTATCGCAGGTTGCTCTCTTTCTAAAAACGGGACATTACGGAGTCCCGAAGCTGTGCTTGAGGACAACGGAACAAGCCACCTAAAAACGGGACGTGTGGTCACCTTATCTATAGCCAGTAATTTTGACAACTGCCTTTTTTGCCTATAGATGTACTAGTATTTTATTAACAGAATATTTCTCTGGCATAACATTAAAGATTTAATTGAAATAGTAAATTAAGCATTTAGCTTATTCTAAAGAATATTTAAGATAACAGTTTACATTTACCAGGACAAGGACAGAAAGTTTTTTGGCAGGAAGACCACCCGCGGAGAAAGAGGTTAGGGCAGCATATGCGTAGACTAGAAATCGGAAACAGATACTTTCCATTAGTTTACTATCAACAAATGACAAATGACAGAAGTCCAGTTGTGCGGAGAGGGACATAGTTTACCCAATTAGGTATTCTCAGTTCTCAGGGTTTACGGTGTGCGGAAAAAACGCGAACGGAAAAAACGCGAACGGTAAAAACGCCCACGGAAAAAACGCCAACCGGAAAAAACGCGAACGGTAAAAACGCCAACATGATTCATTTAATATATGAACTATAGGCGTAGCGTCGGTTGAGGGAGGGGGGGCACAGGGGGTCACGTGTCCCCCTGTGCCCCCCTCCGAACAATTTCGTCAATTTTTAAAAAAGTAAACATGTTTGAAATTTTAAAGAAACTTTTCTTTTCTGCTCTAAAATTCGATATGTGACCCCCTCAAATGTTCCCTGTGCACCCCCAAAATTTCAGTAGGTCTGGAGCAGTGATGAGCCTTCCTTAGGAAGCTATTGTTAATAGGTTTTCCTAAGAGTACAATACATTCGAACCATAGGCGTAGGGTCGAAGAGGGGGGGCACAGGGGGGCTGTATCCCCCTTTCCTCCCACTTCGTCTAAAAATTTTTAAACGGACGTTTGTTTTAAAATTTAAAAAAAAATTTCCTTTTCTGCTCTTAAATTCGACATGTGACCCTCCAAATTTTCAGTTGGTCTGGGAGCGGTGATAATCCTTGTCTAAAAAAGCTATTGTTATCAGGTTTTCTAAGCATATTGTACATATGAACTATCGCAATCGGGAGAGGGGGTTACAGGGGGGGGTGTCCCCTCTGTCCCCAAATCTTTTTATTTTAAACATTTGTTTGAAGGGTCGTTTTAACCGTTCCACTTAAAAATGCAAAAAGAAACTCCAGTCTGTGACTTGAGAGAATATTTGTTTTTCTTTAAAAAAAAAATAAATAAATAAAAATTAAAATTAAAAAAAAAACTTTTCACTGTCAGACTAGCTTAATTTGAACAAGGTTATTTTTTAAGCGATTCGTTTAAACAATTTTTCTCATTCCCAATAGGTTGTGGTTTTAAATTCTTTCTAAATACTAAGTTTTCTTTAAAATATTTATTTATTTATTTTTATTTTTAATGCAATGCAAAGTATTTTATGCAAAAATGTTTTATTCGTTGAGCGAAAGTGAATAGTATTTTCCCTTTTCTTAATAATACTCTCACAGTTTTACATCAAGTTATATTAACTGTTATAATAGATTTATTGCATCTTTTTTTTTCTTTCTTTCTTGCTGTATTTTATTCATATATGAATAGTTCAATATTTGATAAGTTATCCTTCTAAATATTTATACTTTATCAGTCTTGCGTATTTCAGCAAGTTTTTTTTCAGTTTATCGTAAAAGTTTAATAAGCGGTAAGTTTTATAAAGAAGAGAGTTTTATAAGATATAAATTTATCTAATAAAAATTTTTTAAAAATTTAATCAAGTACCTTTCACATTGTAGAATAAATAATTTTTACTAATTTCATCACAATTAGTAAAAGACTAATGTATAGGTATAGGGTTCTGGCTTACCGCGCGGCCATTTTCTCCATCTGTAATGTGAATTCGGGTTAGGACCCCTACAAAAGTCCTCCACCCAAGGCATGTCTAAATTAAGCAGTCAATCCTTGTGTAGAAGGGGCCGTGGTAGCCCAGTGGTTAAGGCGTTGGACTCGTAACCGGAAGGTTGTGGGTTCGATACCGGCGTACCACTAAAGACCACCGTGTACATGCGGCGTACGTGCACGTTAAATCCGTGGTTCCGAAAGTCCTCTCTGCGGTCGCTAGCAGTTTCCGAGGGATGCCAATATTCAGAAGTCCCCCCACCTTCTGATGAGGTTCCAAATTCTGGCGGGAAATTACGGGAAGGACGTATATGTAGCTCTAAGCGACACATTCAGTGACGCGAGCTGTCCTCTCCTGGCAAACAATCCTTGTGTAGATCTGCCACAAAACATAAATAACTTTCATGATAATTTACAGTGACAGTAAAAAGTTTAATATATTTAATATTAAATAAAAATCATAATCACTTCCAAACACTGTTATCGAGGTTGTCCTAAAAACCCTGACCTATGGAGTTTCCTTCTTTAAATGTTAATCATAGACATATAGAATAAATTACACAGTTATTTTATGGAATCAAATAAAATTTTCTGAATATTAAATGTAAATAAATAGAAACATGTATTTTTTATACAGCCCTCTTTCTTCTAAGAAGGCTTACAGATATGTTTAATCAAAGTTGGTGAGGGGCAATAAGCTTTGCTATATCAATAATAGCAAAAATATAATTATTAAAACTATTCTAACAAAACTAATTAACCATTAATTTTAATCAGTGTTATAAATAGCCAATATTTTATATTTTAAGAAATAAGTTTTAAATCATTTTTAAAAAGTTTCCTGTAAAAAGGGGTGTTTAGCATTTATAAATGAAAATTTGTTTGAAAAGTTACAATTACACTAACATTTATTTTGAAGAGTTTATTTTAAGTTGTTTTTATTAGTTGTTGACTTATTAATACCATGACTTAATTAAAAAAGCATTTTTAAAATAAGAGTATTCATGCTTAAAATGAATATTTCAAAAAACAAAAATATGTATACATAAATATATACTGATAAATCATTCATTATTCTAATAATTTAAAACCGAAAAGCTAACAAGATGAATCAGAATGAATTATGATGAATCAAAATAAGATCTTGCACTTATAAAAAGAAAGCCAGTAAACATAAGCCATGGTTGGTAAGGAATAAACTGAAGGTCAGAATTTATTACAGAGAACGTGCATGTTAAAACGGTGTGATAGGATATTCTTTTTTAGGGTGGTCTTGGTAGGTGAGAGATGGTACTTAAAATTTTCGCAATTGCTACAATTTGTTGCGGAATGACTAGTTCTGGTCCTTGTCCTAAGAATACAAACAAATTGAACATTCAGTTTGTTAAATTAGTAAATAATTAATTAAACTTGGTAAATTAATAATTCATTAATTAAACTATTTCTCTATTTTATTATGTTCAGGAGAATTTTTAAATCTCGTGCATTTTTAAAGTCTCCCCATTTAAAGGTGAGAAGGTGTAAAGGCAAACACTCCCCCCCCCCCATTCTTAAAAAAAAAAAATGTGATCAATTTCAGTTAATTATAGGCACATGGCTCTAATCTACTAAATATTTTGATTTTAATTTGTATATGTTTTAATGTCATTTATATAATTTATTACTGTTTAGATCACATAAAACTAGGAAATAAAAATGAGTTAAATACTCTAGCGGAGAAAAATCAAATGATTACGAGTTTAAATTTCATTCAAATTTAAATAAATCGTTTGAAATCAATTGCGCTTTAACGCTAAAAATACCCTTTTAAATAATTTTGAATATTTTGTTTTAAAAAAAATCTCAATACAATGATTGTATCTTTCTCAACAGAATAATTGATATAAAAATTAATTTTTTAAACTGTGATAAAATATATTTATTACCGCACAGCTTTTAAATGTTTTTCTGGATATAATATTCTTGAATGTAAAATCTGTGCAGTACGAACCTCAATCTAAAAAAAAACCTGTTTGTTCATGTTGCCTTAGGCGTCCCGTACGCTATCTCCCATAGTCCCCATTGTCCGGGGAATCTCCCCTATTTCTTTCTTGGAAGAGACACGGCTTTCATGACCTTGACAAGTAGCTTGACTAGCTAAAAGCAATTAATTCCTTTTTATTTAATGTTGTAAATTTCCCTGATTAATATGAAGATATATGTTCTCAAAATGTAAAAAGTGGCTCCTTTACTTCAAAAACGTAAGAATTTTGGGGCAGGCCAATATTTGATTAAATACCATTATCGTATTGACTACAAAACAAAATAAGTTCATGTCAATATTTAAATAAAAATTATTATTCTGAAGGGGGGGGGGGTATTCTGGTTCGTTTTTTCTGGTTCGCGTTTTTACCGTTCGCGTTTTTTCCGTTTGGCGTTTTTTCCGTTAGCGTTTTTACCGTTCGCGTTTTTTCCGTTTGCGCTTTTACCGTTCGCGTTTTTTCCGTTCGCGTTTTTTCCTACATTCCAGAGTTTACTCAGTTGTCATGTCAGTATAGCACTTGGTTACCTGCTCGGTCGTCTGGATATCTTTTGCACGTGAGATTGCGGGGAATACTCGTTCTTTCTGTTTCAAAGGGGATACTTTGCTAACGATGTTCCTCTTTAAACATGAATAGAAAACGTCCATCCGGAGCTTATTTCAGAAAGCAAAAGAAAGTTAGAGAAAAAAATGAGGGAAAGCGTGAGTAAATTTTTAAAACAAAATTATAATGAAGATAACCACTGTGAATCGGCGACTCCAGATGCTAGCAGCCAGACATTTGGTAAGTTCAAAGTTCAAATACTGTACTGTTTTTAAATCTTTAATTGTGCAATTATATTTTCATGAGCAATGAAGTATCGATTAAAAAGTTTTATTTTCTGTTCTTATTTATTATTATAATTGATTAAATGATTTTACTTGCATTATTACGACTTATTTGAAAGATTAGCTTTTTTGTCGACAAGTCGAATGTATTTTAAAAACTGAGACTGTTATAATGTAAACACAGTTTAAAAGGAGATTGAAGTTCATAATCATACTTTTTTTAAATGTTTTGAGGTTATTTTTATTTCATAAAAAATACCCAAATTTGCGTTATCACATGACATACTTTTTTTAATGAATGAGTACCTGTAGAATATTGTACTTGAAACACTTAAAACAGAGAGAAGAGGTTGCGATCAATATACGCACATTGTACATTCCTTTAAACATACAAGTACAACAGCATCTAATTTCATAAAGCTTCAAACATTTCAATAATACATAAATATTGTCTATTTAATAATCTAAAACACATTTAAAACAAATATTCACTAAAGATTTTTCATAAAGGTATATTTTTGGTAATAAGAAATGATGGCAAAGCAATATCTACTTGGTGTATTACTACTCTAGGAAAATTATTTTTAAACAAATGAAAATTCTAATAAGAAAGATGAAATGAATCATGTTCAAACGATGATTCCTGAGACTTAGCAACAAGATATGCTTGTTTGTATGTGGATTAAGAAGTCCGATTGACTGCACTAGGGTCCTTGGCCTATAGGAGGGATGCTCACTGTGGGGACTTTCTAAGGGATTCTAGCCCGTATTCAAGCGAGGTTGCAAGCGAGCGAAAACCATGCAAGGGGTAAGTTCAAAGACTAAGCGTGTACATGTACAATTGTTCAATTACA
The DNA here is from genome assembly GCA_038373885.1 of Cheiracanthium punctorium. Taxonomy (NCBI): domain Eukaryota; kingdom Metazoa; phylum Arthropoda; class Arachnida; order Araneae; family Cheiracanthiidae; genus Cheiracanthium; species Cheiracanthium punctorium. The sequence goes on from JAWZYV010007769.1 coordinate 82,965, forward strand.
TTTCTATAACCATTACAGCATAGCATGAATTTTTACTTTAAATTCTTATAATTTTTTAATTAAATAAATGGATTTTATTTGCATTATTATGAGTCATTTGTATTTATTTTTTAAATATTTACTACATGTTTAAATGCACCAATGTAAATTGTTATGACGCTAACTTCGTTTAAAAACTGATTTCATTTGAGTTTATACTTTATTTACTTACACTTTATTAAAATTATTTTTTTTTCAGAGAATATTTCTTTATTTTTTATTCATTGTTTTATTCATGTTGTAAATAATGTATGCATATGTCTTTGAAAAATCAAGTGGAATAGTATATAATGTCATAACGATTCAAACATCTCAATATCATGTAAATATTGTCTAATTAATAACCTAATATAAGTGGAATGGAAAATTAATATTCAGTAAAACAATATCAAACGAGTAGATTTCATTTTTTCTACGATAACGAAAGTAAAGCTACTGTATCTACTTATTACTGTAGGAAACTTTTCGAATGAAAATTGTAATAAGAAAAGTGAAATAAACCATTTTCATTTAGCGATTCCCGAGACTAGCAGCCAAACATTTGGTAAGTTCAAAGATTACATGTTTACATCTAAAATTTTGCCATTAAATTTCAATGACTATTAAAGTATGGCCGAAGAATTAAAGATGATGCATGCGCGTAATGTGTGGGAACTAGTCCCTAAACCTGATAATAAAAAAATTATAGGGAACCGCTGGGTATATAATTTGAAATGTGATGAAAATAATAGGATAGTAAAATATAAGGCCAGACTTGTAGCGCAAGGATTCGCGCAATATAGAAACGATACATATGACGAAGTTTTTAGTCCGGTAGTTAATTTTTCATTAATCAGACAATTCTTTTCAATTCTTGTATGTTTCTTTAATTGGTGTTACTGTCAAATCGATATTAAATGTGCGTATTTATATGCACCTCTACAGGAAGAAGTTTACATGTATCAGCCACAGGGATTCAAAGATCCCAACCATCCTGATCACGTTTGCCTATTTAAAAGAGCTTTGTATGGTTTACGGCAGAGCGGTAAAGAATGGTTTTGTGAACTTGACCGAACACTAGAAAAATTAAAATTTAAAAGACTAGAATGAAGTAATTGTACATACGTACATAGTGATAATGTTGTTCTTCTCGTGTATGTCGATGACATTTTAATTTTTGGAAAAACATTGGACTGCGTCAACTACATTGTAAGTTTGCTCAAAAATGAATTTGATATCACTGTTTTAGGAAAAACAAAAATGCTTCTAGGAATTGAATTTGAAGAAAAGTTTGGAAAGTTATACATACACCAACACAAGTACATAGATAAAATTTGCGAACAATACAAAAGTTTTAATTTCCCACTATCAACTCTCCCCATTGCTAAAGGCTGTATCCTGTCAAAGACGGACAGTCCTGCATCAGAATCGGAAAGAAATGAAATGTTAAAGTTACCATATAGAAACGTTGTGGGATGTTTGTCATATCTCGCGAACCGTACGAGACCAGACCTTTGTTATGCTGTAAATATTTTAGCACAATTCCAAGAAAACCCCGGTGTAAAGCATTGGAACGCATTATTGCAATTATTGGGTTATGTTCAATATACAAGAGATTATAAACTTAATTTGTCAGATGTAACTAATGTAGAAATTAACTGTTATAGTGATTCAGACTTCGCATCCAATAGAGATGATCGCATTTCTATGGGTGGGATATTGCTGTTCATGAGTAATGCGCCCGTAATTTGGCGTACGTTCAAACAAAAGTTTGTAAGTCTTTCTACCATGGAATCGGAATTTGTTACTTTAACGGAAGCTTCTAAAGAAGTTAGTTGGATAAAACACATCTTAGATGAATGTAATGAATTGGGAATTGCTGAATTACAATTAAAAGACAATAAGATATTTTGTGACAATGAGGCCGCGATTAGATATGCAAAATCGCCTATTGAGAATATTCGATCTAAGCACATTGACGTAAAACTACACTTTATAAGGGATTTAGTAAATGATGGACTTTTTGAATTTAGATATGTTCATAGTAAAAAGAACTTAGCTGATGTATTTACGAAGCCACTCCACAAACATGGACTGAATAAGTTTTGTGAGGTTATATTTGAACGAAGTGTATAATATATTGTTTTCTTGCATAGGAATATTTGTGGTTTGTGATTAAAAAAAAAAAATTGTGTGTTTGTAAATAATTCTGCAGAATACGTCTAATAAGGTTTATTGTATTGTATTGTGTTGCATCGTTTAATATATACTAAAATGTTTTGAATTTAAATGTGTAAAGGTTTTGGGAAAGTAATTTTGAATTTTTTTCATGTTTTGATAATGTACTTTTTTTTGCTGCGATCACGGTGCATGAGAGGGGGCCGCTTGCTAGCCTCCCGCGCGTTTGTTTCCCCTCTCCGGTGTTCGCCGAAGATCGTCGGCGACTTCGCTCGCCGCGTGACGTCACGTTTTCTCCCGCGGTTCTTCTTTTCGGTTTTCTCATGAGCCGTGATCGCCGCAGCATATCTCCATAGCAACGGAGACATTTTGTTTCTGATTGGCCGGTCAGAACTTTGTTTTATGCAAATTAACTGCTGCACATGTGAATTGTACGTATATAATGTGGTTCCTTTTGCCTGCGATTATGGCATTTCTATGGCATGCTATTCGATTCTAGCCTCTGTATCTTCTGTGTATGCTAGTTCTGTAAGACGCTCAGCGAGCGTGAATGTATTTGAACTTTATGATATTTCTTTTAATTAAAGAACTTTTGGTTTCTTAATGATGTCTCATAATTTCAAGTGTTAAATCACCACTGCTGGCAAAATGCGAATAATTTCTTCTAAGATTTCTAATCGTGCTTCTAAATTACTCATGTAATCATTCCGTGAGGAGGGCGTATCACATGGTCGTCCAAAAACAATATCATTGGGTAATCGAAGAGAACGGCCGAACAACATCTCTGATGGAGAATATCCGGTCATCTCATGAACCTCACTCCTGTAAGCCAGGAGGAACAGTGGCAAATATGTATCCCAGTCGGTTTGATTCTTCGAAACAAATATTGAAAGATGATTCAAAATTGTTCGATTGTGCCTCTCGACCATGGCATCGGACTCTGGATGTAACGGTGTTGTTCGAGTCTTTGTGATTCCCAAATATTCGCAGAGTTCCGAAAATAGTGCTGAATTAAAATTTGTACCTTGATCCAAATGTAACATCATAGGCACTCCGTAATAAGAGATCCAGTTTCTGACCAGTTCTTCAGCTACCGTTGAAGCTTCCTGATTTGGGATGGCAATCGCTTCTGGCCATTTGGTAAAGTAATCCATCAGGAGTAAGACATATCGATTGCCTTTCGATGTTGTAGGCAGGGGTCCTAGGATATCTAAAGCCACTCTTTCGAAAGGCGCGCCAACGTTATAGCGCTTCAAACAGGGTTCGTTGATTTAAATCAGCTTGATTAAAATCATGATTAAAATCACGATTTAAATCAAGGGATTTAAAAAAAAAAATCAATGATTAAAATCATTTTTCAAAAATGCATTTTGAATTGATAGATTGATGATGATAATCTAACTAAAAATCTTCAACACTCAAATGAAATTAATTTCTTAATAGCATTAGATGGAACTGCAGTGGTTTAGGGAATCCTTCAAGGGGAGGGGGGAGGGGGAGAGTGACTTTTGAGTGTGACAGTATGAGAAAAAAAGAAATTTGATCAGGAAAATTGGCATTACTAGAATTATTTCAGATTTTAGAACACGCTTGTTTAGGATTCCGTGTTCAGAGAGCTATTGCTAAAGTACAAGGATAATGGCAAGAATTAAGAAAGATAATATTTGGATGTACTTTAATGAAGAGCAGACAGTTTCTGGAAAAGGTGTTAAAACCAAATGCAAGAACTGGCCATATGCCATAATGTCCCATAGGCCATAATGTAAAAGAAATCTTTGTCGTAGCCCTGTAGAGAAACTATAAGTCCTATACACACCAAAATCAATACCGGTCTTGCGACGGTGGTTTATAACATATATACCGAATTTGAGCTCAATCGAATCCCCCGTTTAGGAGCTATCGTGTTCACTCACATACACACAAACACACATACATACATACATACATCTCGTAAAAATAGCATAAATGAATTCAGAAGACCTCAAAACGTGTAAATACACCAAAATCTCGAAGTCGAATTTTTTCAGGATTACAATACTTTCCTTACATGGTACATGTTCGGAAAGTAAAAAAAGAACATGACACCTGATAGCCAGGGTTCGTTGATTTAAATCATGATTAAAATCACGATTTAAATCAGGGGATTTTTTTTTTTAATCAGTGATTAAAATCATTTTTCAAAAATGGATTTTGTAGTGATAGAATGTATTCTAAATAAAAATCTTCAACACTCAAATGAAATTAATTTCTTATAATAGTATTAGATGGCACTGCAGTGGTTTAGGGAATCCTTCAAGGTAAGGGGGGGGTGACTTTTGAGTGTGACAGTGTGAGAACAAAAGAAATTTGATCAGGAAAATTGGCAACACTAGAATTATTTCAGATTTTAGAACACTGTTGTTTAGGATTCCGTGTTCAGAGAGCTATTGCTAAAGTACAAGGATAATGGCAAGAAGGAAGAAAGATAAGATTTGGATGTACTTATGAAGAGCAGACAGTTTCTGGAAAAGGTGTTAAAGCCAAATGCAAGAACTGCGGAAAAGTTATGATGAGATTAGTAGCCAGAATGAAAGCACATGTAGATAAATGTTTCTCCTCTGACAGAAATGATATTAATAGTGATCAACCTCAAGAAACAGTTGAGAACAATTTAACTTGTACAAAATCTGAGGCAGCCAAACCTATGAAAAGAAAAATCAGTGAGATAGAAAATGATGTTGGTGTTCTTAAGAACAGCATGAATGATTATGTCATAAAGACCACTAAAACTCAAAAGCAAATAAGAGGAAGTGGCAAGATATATTTATGACACCAATTCTGCTTTTCATCAGGTTAATCATCCCCAATTTAAAAAGATGATTTCTGCTTTAAGGCCAGGGTATACTGCTCCAAATAAAGTAGAAATAGGTGGAGCATTACTTGATAACATATACGATCAAGAGAAAGAAATTGCTTCATATTAAAATTTGTTTATCTATGCACTTATTATAATAATAGCTAAAATAGCATAAAATATATTTGATATATATTGTTTAAAATGTCATACTACTTTTATAATATGCAAAATAAATTCATATTAGGAATTTTTAAAACATCTTTAAAAAAATCCGATTTAAATAAAAAAAATCTGATTTAAATCAAAAAAATCCGATTTTTTTTTTTTAAATCACGAACCCTGGCTTCAAACGACCCTTGGTTTTTATTTTAGGTCCTTTCCGGGCACCGCAATCGTGGCATTCCCTACACCATTTTTCAACATCGGCTCGAAGTCGATCCCAATAAAATCGCTCCCTGGTTTTATTTAACGTCTTCATCACTCCAAAATGTCCTCCACTCGCACTATCATGAATCTCCCGCAGAACCTCTGGAACCCTGCTAAGTGGGAGAATTAATTGCCATCGGCTTGCTCTTCCGTCATCGCTCTCCCATTTCGATTAAAAAAAAAACCGTCCTTAAGATGTAAAGAATCCCAAAGAGCCCAGTATCGCTTTGTAGCGGGACTCTCTGGCGCGATCACTTGCCAAGACGGTCGATCTGCGGAATTTAGCTTCTTCTCCAAAATTGGCCTAATATTGGAATCTTCTAACTGTGCTCTCTGTACTTCACTCGAAGCCACCGATCCACAGTCAAAACCTTCACGAAAGTATCCGTCTCCGTCCGTACTTTTTCTCGGCGTTCACGCAGTGTTTACAGTCCCTTTACAAGGTCGTCTGGAGAGAGCGTCTGCATTTCCGTGCAAAGTTCTTTGGGATGCTAGTAGTATAAGCCCTTGCTGGAGTAGTATAAGCCCTTGCTGGGTGACGGAATGACGTCATAAGGGGCGTGGCCGGAAGTGACGTTATGAGTTGAGTTGAGTTGTTTCCCTCCTGTTGGTTGAGTTGTTTACTTCCTGCTTGTTGAGTTGTTTACTTCCTGGACGTGATGTCTGCTATTAGTTTCGTTTTATTTTCGTGAAAGGTTACGAGGGTATTTCTTTACAGGTGGCAACACCGAATTTCTTTTCACTGGAATGGCAACGGGGTTTAGTTTCGGTATGGGACTTGGAATTTTTCGCAGAATCTTTGGTCAGATTTGTACAATTTGATTTTAATTTATTAATTTTATTTAATTATTAATTAATTAATTTTAGGGCTGCCGTCTGCTATTGAATTTTTAGTGCGGCCATCTAATGTCATGTTTAGGAACTACCTTTTTAGTTTTGGAATTGGACTTAGAATTTTTCTTAGAGCTTACAACTGATTTTAATGAATTATTTAATTAATGAATTTTAGTTAATTACTGTTAGTGCTGCCATCTATTATTAATATTTTAGAATTAATTTGTAGACCTGGATTTATTTTTAAAAATTATTTTTTTTTCCTCCCCCACTTGGCGGGAGTGTGGCTTCGAATCCCGGAGCAGTGGGTCCGCAGTCCGAAGCCATACCGAACGGGCCAGCCGGCCCCCGACTAAATATAGCTAAAGATTGAAGTGTTTTTTTTAGTTTCGGTATGGGACTTGGAAAATTTTTCGCAGACCGGACTTGTAATTTTTCTCGAAAAGTGGCACATGGTAACGAGAGTAAAACGAAGTGCCGTTAATTAGTAATTAATTATTGTCATTTTTTCTCGAGAGTTACACGTGGTAACGAGTGTGTATTGATTAATTACATAGCTTAATTAAGACAACTAGTTATTGCTGAGTGTGAATGAAAAACCACGTGGCGGTCTTCAATCGCTTAATTAATTAACTATATTTCATTAATTAATAAGCGCGGTTGAATCTGTACGTTACTCGACTTGATACGTTTTCTCCCCCCACGTGCTATCAAGATAGGAGTGTACTTGTTTGACTTATTATTATTAATGCGATATTGAAATTAATTAATCCAATTAACATGGTTACGTATTAATAATCTGTATTAAGAGTGATAATTAATTAATCTGGTGTATTTCCTGTCGAATATAATTCATGTTATTATTAATGCTTATAAAATCGCTAAGTCCGAAGTAACACGTGCTTTTTTGGTATTACGTCATCTTTCGTGCACTAACGCGTTCGGAACATGACGGTTCGAAACCCCAAAGGTGGGGGTGGATCTGTTAACGTCACTGTCTGCTCGGAGGCGTGGCTACCGACTGCGCTGGCCAATCGCGGAGGGAATTACGTTATACGGAAGGGTTGAGCTGGTTTTAATTCAAGATTTGGAGTGAATGGCAACACGAATTGCTCGGATTATTTCGCTATCAACTTTTGGCAACACCCTGTGTATATCAGTTGCTCGTATTTATTTGGTGTGTGTTGGTGCGTTAGCTATTAACTTACAAGTGTTTGTGAATCCAGAGTTTTATCATTGATTATCTTGTTTTAATCAACAGAAATAATGAAACGTGCAATGCATTTTTCAACAGAAGGAAATGTTTGTAAGAAAGCAGCAAATGACATTCCTAAATATGTTCAGACCTCGGACTCTACGGAGAATGTGCATGTGGACTCTGTTGGTCGTTTTTCTTTTAAATTGGATTCCCTGCCATTGAACATGATACATCTTGGAGGGGAAATTTTTATCTCTACAAATTTATTTGCGGGACTCACTAAAGTGCATATAAGAAGACATTACTGTGATGAAGATGGTTACTACCATGCTACGAAGTGCGGCATCTCTCTATCACCATATGTGTGGGACACACTATGTAGGCAGCTGAGTAGAATCGGCAGCTGTGATGCACCTCAAAAGACTTTTATTATTGAACAAGATTTATGCATATCAAAACAAATTAAAGACGGACAAAGAGTCTTCGTATTCCAGAGACTCTTCCAGAAGAAAAATATGAGTTTCCAGTTTATTCCCGGACATGTTGTTCTAACCTGTGCAGAGTTTTCTAAACTCGTTCACTCTAAGGATACTGTTTCAAACTACGTGAAAAATGGACTGATTTCATATACTCTATTCAGCTTTTTGAGGAAAGAGCTGGAAGGAAAGGAATTACAACCGGAAATTAATCAACAGTGCTTTTCGGATTTTTTGAAATCTTTGGAGATATGTTTGACAACAGCTATTGATAAAAAAATTACAGAACTCATAGACTGTTATGCTTGCAAAGATAAATATCCGATGAGTTTATTGCATAACTGTATTCAAAAAAGAACAGAAACAGTTGATACCTATTTTGATCGTGCTGTGTATGAGTTAGATTATCATGAACTTGCTAAAGACTTAATTGAAAAAAATTTAAAGACTGATTTTGACTTACTCTACCAAGAAGAATTTTTTGATCGTATAGATGTAAGTAGAAAAGTAAGTTTGTAAACGTGCAAAATATGTATATAGCAAACGACCCTAATGTAGATTTATAATTGTTGATTGTTACAGTATATATTATTAAAAATAAAATAATGTACATGTAACTCTTGTGTTTTATTTTCACAGTTTTGGAATTTCTGGTTTACATTGTGGCAAAACTTTTATTTTACAGGTTCGAGTGATGGACTTGGTACAATACTTCTACTTTTCAGGTTCGCGTGATTGACATGATACAAAAACTCTTATTTTACAGGAATAGTTTTTTTCAGACTTGATAGAAAATATTAAAGGTGCACTTATGTAGGTTAACTGATATGCTTCGTTTTGCAGGTATATAAAGGACTGTCGCAAGGTAAGTGACTCATTTTGTATTTTTGTTTTGTCTGATAAACATTAAGTTTAAAAATGTCAAAAGAACTCGATAGGTTGTATAGTAAACCAGATTTACCCGGAAGCTTTGGAGGCGTATATACATTACACCGTGTTTTAAAAGGTAAAATTAAATCGAAGGATATTAAAAAGTGGTTACGAACAAAAGATTCTTATACATTGCATAAGCCTGTGAGACATAAATTTCCTAGGAATAGAGTGATTGTTGGAGGTTTAAACGAACAGTTTCAAGCTAATTTAGCCGATATGCAATCGTTGGCCCCTTTCAACGACAATTATAAACACATTCTTACTTGTATCGATATTCTAAGTAAATATGCATTTGCAATAGCCCTCAAAGATAAAAAGTCTCAAACGATTGTGGATGCCTTTAAAAAAATATTTTCGGAGCGCAAACCTCAGTCATTACAGACAGATGCCGGTACGGAATTCACGAACAAACTTGTACAAAACTTCTTAAGAAAGGAAAAAGTTGATTTTTTCACAACCCATAATTCCACGAAAGCGTCAGTTGTTGAGAGATTTACTCGAACACTTAAAACGAAAATGTACAAGTACTTTACTGAAATGAATACAAAACGTTACATCGATGTACTCGATAAGTTAGTATATAGTTACAATCACACATGGCATCGCAGCATTAAAACAGAACCTGCTTCAGTAACCGTAAGCAATAAGGATCAAGTATGGCGGACCCTTTACGAAAATACTTCTCGCCAACCCCTGAAACCCCATTTTAAAATAGGGGATACGGTCCGCATAAGCAAATCAAAATTGCGTTAAAGGATACGAACAAAACTGGACTAGAGAAATTTTTACTATTCATAAAATTATAAAACGAAAACCTATCGTGTATCAGTTAAAAGATTTGAAGGGAGAAATAATCGAAGGCACATTCTACAAAGAAGAACTTCAGAAAATAACAGATTCTGGGTATTATCCGGTCGAAAAAGTACTCAAAACGAGAAAGCGCAATGGCAAAACAGAATACTTTGTCAAATTCTTAGGCTATCCTGAAAAGTTTAACGATTGGGTAGCCCATGGGCGTAACTTGGGCTTTGAAACTGGGGGGGGGGGGGGCAAAAGTCATTTTAACCCATTTGTGCTTGGATATTTTTGCGACTTTCTTCGATTTTTACTGATAACAGAAATAATAGATACATTTCTGATGTCAACTTCTTGAACAAGGAATGATTTATTTTAAAATCATTTTGCATAAAAATCAAAATATCAACATCCTACTGGGTCATGTTAAAATATTGTGCGGAGCTGAGGCTCAATACTCATGAATAAAGGCTGGGAAAAATAAATAACGTTTTCGACTAATAGCGAAAATGCCGTCCCAAAAAGGGACGCTAGGCATAAATGGGTTAAATGAAAGTCCATGTATGCGTGCCCGTACACACACATGCATATATATATATATATATATATATATATATATAGTGAAACCTCTCCGAGCGGTCACCCCTCTAAACGGCCAATTTTTCATGGCACGGATTTTTTGACTCATAGACTTGATGTTAAAATAACCTCTATCAGCGACCACCCGACCCCCTTAAACGGCCACCTCATCGCCCATCTCATTTTTCAGGAAATTTTACTCACTCCATACTGTAATTTTTAGCGGAAAAACTCAAGTTCAGGTTTATGTCGAATATAAGTCCCAGGAATACATGGAATTGAATCTGTTATATCTCTTTTGTATTCTCCCCACACCCTTAAGATGGGTAATCACTTGGACAATCAGGTATTTAAATTGTCCTACAAATGAAATTTTGTCCCCCTTTCAGGGGCTAATTCCGTGTCTGACGAGGAATTTCTCGATGTTTGTAATGGCGAGCAAGCTAAACTTTCAACACAAGCGACTTTAGGGAAAATCGATGAAATTATCGAAAATTCCGAAGCGGTTACAAACTAACCAGTTAGAGATCCGATTTTTAAAGTAAAAAACAAACTAGAAAAAATGGTTGTTTCAAAGAAAAGTAAAAACTTAAAACGGACACAAATTGTATCATTTTTTCAAAAAAATGCAAGAAAGCATTAAATAAAGTACTATTTTCTCCTTAGATAAGTTTTATATTTCATTTTAAATAAGGAATATGTGCCAGACTTGTTTATATTACGCATTATAGCAATTATCTTATAATAGTAAACAAAACTCTTGAGAGCGCCCACCCCCTCCGAGCGGCCAAATATTCTCGGTACGGTGGGTGGCCGCTCAGAGAGGTTTCACTTATATATATATATATATATATATATATATATATATATATATATATATAATATATAATAGCTTACTTACGTAAAGTGAAATCCCAAGATGATCCAATGATAAAGTGAAAAAAATATAAAAAAATAAAAAAGTAGATAGCACATGGTGCCAATTAACGAGCTTATACCGGATAAGTGTTTAAATATAGCCTTTTAAGGCAATGAAAGAGTGGAAAAATTGAATATAAAGCGCCAAATTAGAACTGGTGTGCTTTTAAGCCTAATCACATGTAATCAGAAATAGTCGGAAAATGGAATTAATATTGAAATGGTGTGCTCTATCATCAGACGCCACCGCACCCACATTTCAATTTAATCGAAAAAAACAATAATAGCTAGGTTTCTGCAAGTTACCTGACCAAAATTAGGGTCCTTTTGTAACTTGGGGGCGCGACCGTAGCTATTAGAAATAAACAAGGAGGAAGGGGACCGACACGAAGATCAAAGCTCAGTAATGGAGGCAGTATTAGTGCATGTTGCCATCAGAGAAGGCTTAATGCAATCAATAGACAAGTAATGCCATGGAGTGTGAATAAAAAATGATATTTAATAATACTTTGGAAGTATGGAAAGGAAAAGAATAAATAAATAAAAAAGTAATAATTAAATGAATAAATAAAAAGAATAAAAATGGTGATAATTAAATGAATAAATAAAAATGGTAATAATTAAATGAATAAATAATAAAATAAATATTACACTAGTATAGCTAGCCTATGTTTTACGTAGTACTAGCTGCAGTAGCTAAGAAGTACTTAGTTGAGGTTGTGGAAATGGAGAAAAACTGTAGCAATAATATTAACAGTAATGATATTCATAATAATTATATTCATTTATTATTGCTATTTATGCTAATATAATTGTAAAATATTTATGTAGAACAGTACTCTGTTTGGCTTCATTGGTTACAGACTCACATAAAAAGGAAAAAGTACCAGTAATCAACCATTCTTAAAAATAGATTTTTTTTTTTTTTTTTTTTTTTTTTTTTTAATATAGAAAGAACCAACAACCAACCCCATCCTCACCAACCAATATTCTGATTAGGACATACAGTTTTTTTGATTACATAGAGGATATAAAATGGAAGTTAGAAATTTACTGGGATAATTATATTTTATAGCAGTTTTATATAGGTCAGTTAAGTTATTGGCCTTAAAACTATTGGTACATAGAGACTCTATTCTATACTTATGATTAGAGATAATACTTCTAAACACAGAAGTGTGCATACATGAATTGAAATGAGTGAAAGTATTAACCTGAAAATTAAAGTCATTTCTTTTATTATATATGTCCTAAAGAATACATTTTGTAAATAGTTGTTTTCAAAAAAAATAAACAGAATACATACAATCACGGTATTTGAATAGTGGCTAGTATACAGCAAAAGGAAACAGTGTTCGCAATATCCCAAATGGGAATGCCAAGTCCGAAATTTAATCAAGATGCATGTTGGTATAATTAATATATATTAAAATTGAAAAACGATAATTGTCTTACCGCCACACCATCTGCTCCTGGGGGCAAGCATGAAGTACATCACGGTAAAAAAATATAAATCCAATGTGAGACGTTTTACTCTTTATTTTTCATAACCAGCATAAGAAATTTACTATCACACCAATTTTTAGGTAGAGACTCTCGAGAATACTTAATCTCAGTTAACTTCAGTATTTCTATATATATACATCAATTTATAATCAAAAAAAATCACGAAGCTAAAAAATCATTCTCAAAACCGAAGTACACACCTCTCTCCATCTGAAAAAAAAACACGCTGCGACAGAACATGAAAAAAAAAAAAAAAAACGCCGAAAAGGCAACCAGAAACGATGCAGACATCGCCCTTTTGGCGACGAAACCACACGTGCAAAATATTTTTGTTTTTATCACACGGTTTTAAGAAGAATTCCGGATAAATTATTTTAAAAAATATACTGAGGAGATTTCCTCAGGATAATTTATATTAAAGGATAGACTCTTATCGTCATTGATTCTAATTTGTAAGTCTAAAAAATTAATTATTCTATTATTATTAGGATTTTTTATTAGTTCTAGGGCTGAATGGTAGGCTATGGGTAGGTGGTCAGTATCACTATAAGTATTGTCAGTAGCTATTGTTATTATGTCATCTATGTACCTATATATTATAAGAGAAGGATTATTGTAATTTTTTTCATAATTATATAAATATAGGTCTGCTAAGTAACTGGAATTGGAACCACCTTGTGGTATTCCTATAACTTGCTTATATAATTTATTATTATGTAGAATGTAGTTATTATAGATTATGAACTTTAAAAGATTTTCGAAATACATAGTATCTATGTAAGGAGGCAGGGTTATATTATTATTACTATGTATAAATAGATTCAATATTATATTGTATAAGTCGTCTAGTGGTATACTATTGAATAAGTCTTTAAAATCATAAGTTAATATATTAATTACATCGTGTAGAGCATTAATCTTATTTTTTAGTTCATAGCTATTAGCTATAGATACAGAAGTAGTGTTAGATTTTATGTACAGATCATGCATAGAAGTAAGTATTTTTAGTAATATTTTGCTTGCTACATTATTATAAGTGTTACATCCTATAGTAACAGTTCTGAATTTTAGTGGCGTTTTATGAAACTTTGGTATTAGCACTAAGTAGGGATATTTTAGATTGTCATGCTTGATTTTAAGTAACTTGTGGAAAGCTAAGATCTTTTTGTTAAATGTTATCTCAGAGATAGATGTTAGACTGAAATTAGGATTATTGTTAATGGATGAAGCTAAGAGATTGTGATGTAACTGCTTACATATTATAGCGTAGTTATTGCTAGACTTATCAACATAAGTAATGATAAAGTTATTCTGTAGCTCTGTTATTGGATTGCTTAGTTTTATATTTTTAGTATATCTAAATTTACAAAGTAGTTGTTTTTTAAGGTCAGCAAGAATATTAAATTTCCATTCATTAAAGAAGGCGGAAGGTTTGCTGTTTTTTATTGAAGTGTTATATATATATACGTCTATATTATAAGTGAAAGTATCTATTATATCATCTATACAGTATTTAGTGGGTAACCTAAACTTAGTACCTCTTTTCATGATCCGTTGAAGTTTAAGATCTTTGATAATAGAAAGATCTCCGGTAACTATATGTCCAAAATCAGAATTAACATAAGAATTGTATTGACCACTGGTACAAAGACAGGGTACCTCATCATCGGGTACAAAGTTCCTACAGAAAGAGTTATAATTAAATATCTTTCTACCCATAGGTATGGGGTATTTGAAAGATTTTTTTAGGCTGAGATGCGGTAAAGGGAAAGAGTCAGAGTGAGATGATAAAAGTTTATTGAAGTTAATCATATTAAAAACAGGATTGGAGAAATTAATTACAAAATTGGAATTTAGCTTAGTACTATTGCGATTGTGACCTAGTAAATTGTAATTTAGTGCATTGGCACGAGTAACTATTAAATCATAAAACAAGTGGGCAAAATGGTCAGAGAAAGTATATGAAGTGAAAACTTTATAATACTTTGAGAGGTGTTTTTTCTTTAAAGAGAAAACGTAGGCTCGTATTTTTAGCCAATTATGGTCAACCTCAAATCTTTTATTTAAGGTATATAACTCAGACTGAATGTGCTTATGTGACAATATGTTAGTAGAAGTAGCTTTATGCCTTCCTCGTTTATATCGACTTGTTCGTTTATATAAGGACAAATTTAAAAGGTTATAAATAGGAGTATACTTGGAGGGATCAGATTGTGTATTATAATAATGTAAGTGTTTATTATGTACTATTTGGTTAAGACCATAAGGATAACAGGTGTTATGACAATTGATTAATTGTGATTCGAGGAAAAGCCGTTCAGATGTATTGGTTTGTATTGCGAGAATTTCGATAGTAACATTTTCAAATCCGTGGGAGTGAAAGTGAGCATATTCTACATTGGTAAGGTGACTATTGGATAAATAGTTTTTTACGTTATTGCGGTGCAGGTTAATGCGTATGTGTAACGGGTTGCGAGTCTGTCCAATATAAGCCATGTTACAGATAGTACATGAAATTTTATATATACAATTATATACTTTGCAAAAATTGTGATATTTAGTACTATTGTCTATTAGATTGATAGAAGCATAAGGGCAAGTTTTGCATTTTTTGGAGAAAAGATTGCCAATCACTACTGTAATTTTTGTAGGAAGAGTAACTGTTTTTCGATCCATTGTTCCCCTCTTCCTGAAAATTAGAACAAATGTACCGGGCATATGGACTTACATCATGTAATCCACTTTTGCCAGTCATTAAATTATTTTTGTCTAGAACCATTAAGGGTGATATTATACTATATCAGAGTAGAAAAGACACAATTATATCAAAAAGTACAGAATAGGTTACAGTCCAAAAATGTAAATAAGAAAAAAAAAATAATTAATAATTAATAAGAATATCTGGAATAAAAAGTAGAAAAGATCAAATAACGGTAACCAAAAGTAATTACTAACACTGGAAAATGTTAATTGAGAAAAAATCTAAATAAATCAAAATACTGTAACCAAATGTAATAACCAACATTAGGAAAGAAAAAAGAGAAAAATCTGGAATACGCAAAAAACACTGTAAACAACGGTATTACTACACAAGAAAGAGAAATTAAATATATATAAAAAAAATAATAATAATAAAAATAAAATTAAATAATAATTTTAATAATAATCTGGTCTAAGATAGCGTGATATTTACAAGATGTAGTGATTGGCATACGAAGGGTTATTTTAAACTCAAGGATCCAACATAGCAAGGGGAAGAATTAGAAACTTTCCTCAGATATCAATCTAAAATCAATGCTTACTATTTAGTATAGATGGCAGCACTATCCTAAAGGTATCAATAGTTTACTTGTATGAAGCAAGTGTAATAAATATTTTACAAAAATCTAAAATTGAAATTAAAACTATAGATTAGAATTTTAATAAGTAAGTTGGATATCGTGGAGAGAAAACATATACGTAAAAGCCATTTGATAGGTGTAGTAAATCACTGAAATGCATAAATAGGAGAGATTTAAATCACATGAACTTAAAAGCGCAAGATGCAGCTATTTTAAGACATGTAGAGATTAGGATTAAAGAATATTACCTAATATTGGCGATATTTTTGGATTTATGCATTTAACAGTAGACAAGTATAATATAGAATCGGTCTTTGAGCTTCGTCAAGGGAGACCCCTCTGAACCCCCCTAATTTTTTAGTTTCATTATTGCCATATTAAAACGATATTAATGGACTATGTCATTTTATTTCTCACCCCTTTTTCTTTTTCTTATATTCTTCCTTTACATTTATTTCATCGACTGGAAGTAGGAGGGTTTCCTGGTCTCTCCTTGGAAATGCAAAAGTGGGTCGATGATAACTGAAGTAACTTATATAATTTTTAGTATCTATCTTAACACCAAAAATTTTGCTTTTCGTTATTGGATATTGTTGAGAGAGCTTTAGGCGCGTAGGGTTGCTGTATTTCGCATGGTAACTCTATTGGCGAGTCATCTGAGTGGATAAGCATCCATGCTGTTAGGCTTATGTTTAAAATTATTCTTTTTTCCACTTTCACATTCGGTAGCCCAGTGCTTGATGCATTTATACCTTTTACAAGTTATTCTTGATGTATCCTTAATTTTATGAGTCGGCTGGCCCGAGTATTTTCATAATTTTTATTTTTAGACGCATGTTTTCTAGGAGCAGCCACGAAAGCACCTGAGTCTTCCGCTAGTCTATCATCGTTACGCCTGGCATTTGATTCTGAGTATTTCTGGCTTCGGAAGCTCATCTCTTGATTCCATAACACATCGGAAATTGTCGAAAGTAGAAGGGAGGCTATATAACAGCATTACAGTCAGCAAGTCTTCGTCTATTTAGATATCCATTTCTGAAAGTCTGTCCACTATGTCGAAGAAATTTCTCAAATGGTCGTGAATTCCATTAGACGAGTCGGGTATTTTATATTGAATTAAAGATTTCATCACGCAGCTTTACGAGCAGGTCCTTTAGACTGATAGATTTCTCCCAGTTTTTTCAAGACATCTGATGAAGTGTCACAATTTTTTATTTGTACGAGTTCAGATGGCGATTTAAATAGAATTATATCTGCTTTTGCTTTTTCGTCCATTTGGAGACCCACGTATCGAACTCTTCTTGCGATTTTTCGTCATTTTCCAAAACTTCAGGTTTAGGCTTTGAACCTGATGCATAAATCCAGGCATCATTCTTTATTAAAAGCGCTTTCATTTGCATTTTCCATGTTTCGTAATTATCTTTATTCAGCGTTTCAATTCGCCAAGTTCCAGTCGCCATTTTGAGGATGAATGATGCAGCCTTGAAACGAACGTTAAAAATCAGCAGATAAATAAATTAATCCATCTGGTGTCCATAACCTTTTAGAAATGTTAGCAGAGTTATGGCACAAACATAGTAAACGTGGGATTTTAAAATAACATATTATTAGAACGGAAGAAACAGGCACATCACATAACAAGGTAACATCAAGAAGGGAAAAAGTATATTTGTTTGTGTTTGTGGGATTACGACAGATTAGCTACGCGTGGGCTCTAGGCCTATGGGTTGGGGTGCCCTCCGTGGAGGTCTTTCTAAGGGGTCTTAACCCGTATTTATGCTAAGTGAAAAAGGTATAGAAGAAGTAAAAAGAATGCGTGCGCAAGCACAGTTACAGTTAAATAGATAAGTGTTTATTGAGGGATACAGAATTCAGGAGGATAAGACATATATAAAAAAATAAACAATTCATTACTCAACAATTTATTCTTACTTTTATGTCGCATTCTTGGGACACATTTTTCGGACAATTTTCAATGAAGGGGGCGAGAGATAAAATGACAGTCATTAATAAATCATAAAATATTTCTTCTATAACAATGGAAAAAATACTGTACTTAAACGGATGAAATTTGAGATCAGTTATTTTTAACTCTTGAAAACAAAAAGTAATTAGTGCAAAAATATAATTAATAAAATAGATAACAGGGATTACTTTTTCCCCCTTTTATAAAACCAACTCCACAGCCACTAGTACCACTGGGGACCGAATCAGCTTTTAGCGGTAGAGTCTGTGTGAACGTCCAAAACAAAGTTCATTGGAAGGATTGGAAATTGCAAATCTATGTGTTCACTACAGAAAAAAAAAAAAAAAAAAAAAAAAAAAACTCCACAGCCACTGGACATTAGCAGGACTTGACTGTCAAGAAACATTTGACGGTCAAAAACTGAAGCGGCCGACTTTGATTTTCAAAGGGTTTTTCCAATAAGTAAGAAGAGGCATCATTTTTAATTTAAACAAAACTACATTTTCCCCTTCAAAACGCAACTATAATGGATGTCTTCTCCTTAACGAATTCCTGACAAAAAAACCAAATGATCAGTACATTGTAGTATTTTCTCCAGACTAATACTCAATCTTTATTTAAAATTTACCGATTTGACACAAAAATTACGAAAACTACTTACCTGTACTCATACACAAAACAAGTTAATATTTCACTGCAAGATACAGATATTCGGCTGGTAAAATTCATTTAACTTAACCAAACTTGACACACAGACATCATTTACCTATTTAGCTTAGCTCTTTGTAATCCATTCCTTGCAGCTCATTCAATAATCCCTCCAACCCTCTTGGACATCTCCCGAGTTCTTTGTCGGTATTTTCCCCCCAACCAGGTAGCGAAAGATTAACAACAGACTTGAAATATTAAACATCATGTTACATACAAAATTTTTAAAGCTCCCTTCTCTCACAAAGTCGATATGCTTGCGGGAAAAACTGGTCCTAGTCTATTTAAGTGAACACAGATGTGGCTGATTTTTGAGTTAACGGGAGATAAAAGGGCCGCGTTCGGCATTTAAATCACTCCAATTTTTCACAGAATCTTAATGGTCATTTAGTGATGACATGTTCTTAAGTTTAGTTTGTAGGTCCAAAAAAAAAAAAAAACCGATCATTTTATGCCTTGTTAAAAAGCCTCTTCTCTTGCGAGGTTTGAAATACACTCATGTCCATAAATTAAGGATAATGAAGTTCAGACAAAGAAAGAGAAAGAAGCAAAACAAATTTGACTTATTTGTAAAGTCTATTTATTAAACAAAAAGTAAAGAGCAAAAAAGATGCTATATGTTTGACATAATTAATAAAAATTCCAAGTTTTACTCCCTTGACCAAATTTCAAAAAAGAACCTATTTACAAAAAACAGTATAACATGGTTAGTAGGATGGTTAATACGGAGTATGTCTCCCGGACGATGCAATACAGGCCTGACAACGCCTAGGCATGCTGAGTATCAAATGATCAATCTGATCTTGGGGAATATTACACCACTCATCAAGCAATGCACTCCGAAGTTCCGGTAGACAGGTGGGAGGGGGTTGACGGGCTGCAATTCGTCGGTCAAGCATATCCCACACATGCTCTATTGGATTCAAGTCCGGTGAGTATGCTGGCCAATGCATACGGGTGATATCCTCCGATTGAAGGCATTCGTCTACACTGTTTGCACGGTGAGGACGGGCGTTGTCATCCATAAACACAAATTCAGCACCCATGGCGCCCCGAAACAAACGTACATGTTGTTCCAGAATGACATCCCGATAGATGTGGCCTGTCATCGTTACACTCTGAACATGCAGGTCAGTTCTGGAACCAAGAATAATTCCTCCCCAAACGAGCCATCCTGCACCACCGTAACGGTGTCTTTCAATGGTGTTCTCTTGGTGGTAACGGGTACCTGGCGCTCTCCAGATGAATGTCCGGCGAGAATCAGACTCCAAACTAAACCTGGACTCGTCGGAAAACATCACACAAGACCACTGTTGCGGTGTCCACAATGCATGCTCTCTACTCCAGGTTAATCGCAGGCGACAGTGAGTTGCGGTAAGTGGAACACATCTGACAGGCCTACGAGCATATAGACCAATGTGCCCTAAGCGTCTGTACACGGTCTGCCTTGAAACTGTCATACCGGTAGCTGAAGAGAGCTGACGAGACAGGTCTGATGCTGTACTCTCTGTTTCTTTTGGCAGTAACTGCCAAATAGCGGTCCTCATTCGGCGTTGTAACTCGGGGGCGACCTGTGCTGTAACGTCTACTCACATTAGCATCATCTTGGAATCGTTGCCAAAGCCTGGAGATGACACTCTGGGCGATTCCAAGTTCCTCGGATACTTCCAGCTGGATACGTCCACATTCTAGTCGTCCGATAATTCTGCCACGTAAAACATCATCCAAATGCCTCCTTTGTGCCATAACTATGCGGTTTTTGCACTGAAAGGCTTTCACAGCGCTTGTGAACAATTTTACTTCTTTGCCACCATTCCTTATATACCCCTCTCTTACACTCTCGTCATTGTGACGTACCATCCACGCCATCTGGTGGTTTCCTGTAATTTGCATATTCTTCTTCAAGATGTGTGTGATCATTCCACAGGTGAAATTTTTATTTTAGAGATCAATTTCTGTGTAATTCTGAATTATCCTTAATTTATGGACATGAGTGTACATTACAATGAAACTGATTGCACTGCACATTTTCTATTTTCTGTAACCTCTCTTCCCGTGGCACTTTATTTAATGTTAGCAGCCTGTTAAATTTACAGCATTCTGAGCTCAATGTTCGTGTTTTTCCTCGACTCGGACAGAAAATTTTAAATTTTTAAGAGTCCAGTACGTTATTTTTATTTTTTATTTAATCTTTTATTGTTATTTATTTATTTATTTGGGGGGGGGGGGGTGTTGTAAATATGTTTAGAAAAGTAATATGGAAAAAGATATTTAATAATTTGAGGAGCTGGAACGACTTTTAGCGTGATTTCATTAACCAAAAGCTCGGCATATGCGGGAGACAAGGGTCGATACAAACAAAAATTGGGTCCGTTTTGTGGCTCTTTCACAAAATTACAATCGATTTAAATGGAACCCCGTCACAAAAATACAGTCGATTAAAAATGTCCTTCATTGGCATTTTACCCTACATTTTAATGTGTTTCATCAATTAACAAAAAGAAAAAGTGACTTTTATTAAAATTTGGTTTGAAAATTCACAAAAATAAGTGCTGAAATGCACAAAATTAAGCATTGAAATTCACAAAAATATGCAGTTTTTACAAAAATTGGACCCTGGAAAATATTCCTGGACCGACCCCTGATAAATTATGTAAGGTTTTGAGTGGATGACGTTTTCACGAAAAAAAAAAATGGAGGGGGTATATAAATTAGGTGAATGCACATATACTATGTACTAAAGAAACTAATATTCTGAGATATTATCTTAGCTAGACTTTTTTGAAATGCTAGAAAGTAGAATTATATGCACACATGGGCGCCCATAAGGGAGGCAAGGTAGGGAACTTGCCCCCCTAAAGTTCTAAGTTAATATCTCGTGATGTTAACAATGGCAAAAACAGAACTAAAAAAGTTTGAAATTTGCCCCCCTCTAGAAAAAATTTTTGAAGTTTGCCCCCCCCCCCTCTAGGAAAATTACTATGGGTGTCCATGTATGCACATCAGCAGATCGTTATAAACAATAGCTGTGAAGGTTCCCCTTCTGTGTCGAACATTGCTTCTCTATTGCTGGGAGCAACGCTGTTAGCAGGAAGTAATGAGGTGATTTGTTGCTATATTTTTCTAATGCATGAAAATCTAAAAGGGTTAAAGGTATCGAAATACTGACTTAGATAGTACTGCAACTAATCTCTCACGACGAACCAAATAGAACGGCCTCCTCCCATGGAACCGTATAACTTATTTTGGAGCCCTCTACCAAGTCTGGGGCACGTGCCCCTAGTTTCCCCTGGCAGCAGATATAAATAATAAAATCGCAGACCGTTTCTTGTTCTCTTAAACTGCGTCGCATTTGAATACGCAATTAGTCGTCTGTCAAGTAAGTTGTGCACGATCACGTTGTTGTCTCTCTGCTACTGACCTTCAAACACCAAAATTAGGTTCACTAAAATATAAATGAGAAACTGGCCCCAATCTGTGACAGGGCGGAAACTAAAGGGGAGATAAGCGGAGACAAGCACCGGGAGACATTCTAAAAGGAATGCCAAAATCAGTTATAGTTTCTTGGGATGGGGCGCGGCTCCATGCGAGGGGGCACACGACCATGGACGCCCATAAGGGGGGAGGGGCAAGGTAGGGAACTTGCCCCCCCTAAAGTTCTAGGTTAATGTCACATGATGTTAACAAATGGCAAAAACAGAACTAAATTTGTTAAAAGTTTAAAATTTGCCCCCCTCTAGAAAATTTTTTTGAAGTTTGCCCCCTTGGGAAATACTATGGCCCCGGATGACGTAAACTCTAATTGCGTCATCGCTGTGAAAATGACCTCTTTTTGCTCACTTTTTACAGCAACAGGTCTTTTTTCTAACGCTGAACAATTGATTTCAGAAGATTAAAATCGCTGCCCCTTGATTTTTGCTTTCCTGAGAAATTATCTAGCTTGGTCATTTGGTAGAATCTGCCATCGTTCCTGTTGGGCTGAAAAGCTTCTGTGACTCTATTCTTTTGTTGAGTTTTGCAGGGGATTTTTTTTTCTTTTTTTTTTTAGAATCTGATAGTATATTTGGGTTCTAAATGCATGATTTGTGTTCAAAATCATAACTTTGCCCCCTGACTTTTTAGACTAGGGGGGCAACTTTTACAACTGCAGGGGCAATTGCCCCCCTTGCCCCCCCCAGATTACGCCTATGGGGTAGCCGATGTAAAACGGATATAAATAGGAACGCAGCATTACATTAGTGAACACTTACAGAGATGTCTTTCTACGTGACGCTCATCAGCGATAGCTCTATGCAATATTTTGAAAACAATCGCACTTCCCAGTTTACAACTCAGTTACCATTGCCTATTGATTTGAATGGAGAATGGGAACTAGGTCTCGTTAATATTATCTATCCTCATAGTTGGTACAATGTGACATCCGTTAACAATTTATTCGGCTTCGATACCCGACTTGTTAAAAGCTATGACTTTGTCTTCTCACAAAAATAAAATTGAATTTTCTTACCATGCCGTCACGAAAAGAGTGACGATTAAAACGAAGGAAGGTTGTAAGGTAATACTTCACGAAGGAATTGCTGAACTGTTAGGTTATCAACCAGGAGTCTACAGCGGGTGGTCCAGAGTCCTTTTGTGGCAGATCCTAATGCGGCTTTTCCCTTTATGTACGTGTACTGCGACCTCGTAGAACCTCAAGTCGTGGGTGATATACATGCACCTCTCTTAAAAATTGTGAAAGTAGAAGGAAAAGACGGTGAAGTCATCAACGTTCATTACACGCGTCCTTTCTACTTACCTGTTATACGACAACATTTCAGACGTTACAAATTGATTTACGGCTGCATTCTGGACTGTTGGTACCTTTCGAAAGAGGGAAAGTGATACTCGTGCTGCATTTCCGTCTACGCCAAATTATATAAAAAGGTGATACCTATTGAACAAACGTCATTTTTGTTGTGTGTGCCTTATAAGCAGTATCAAGATGTTGGTGCCTTATACATGTTGCACGAAAAAATTTGAAGATTATTATACGGCACAAGCTGGAAATGGATTACCTTATTATCAAGGAACAGTTTTACAGAAAGGATATGGAATAGGTGGATTTTTTGCCAAGCTTTTTCGCAGTGCCTTACCGTTTTTAAAAGCGGGGCGAAAGCCGTAGGAAAAGAAGCTTTACGAGCAGGAGCAATGGTTGCCAATGATGTGTTGTCTGGTGAAAATTTGAAAACTTCTCTGAAAACAAGAAGTAAAGAAGCGGGTAAAACGCTGGCTAGAAAAGCTGTGAAAAAAGCCGACGAGATGATTGGTCACGGAAAGTTTAAAAGGTAGCGCAAAAGATCGAGAAGTATCATTCGCTCTAAAGTCAGAAAGGTGAACGGACGAGATATTTTTGATCCGTGATGGCTTTTCTTTTAAAAGATTCTCCAGAATGCGCCAAGTCTGAATTGGAATTGTTCACCTTGCCGCCTACTCAAACAGTCATAGAAAAAGGTCAATGGGTTGAATTTCATCCACTCTCCAGCGTATCCTCTGGAAGCCCTGTAGAATTTCATATTTCAGGAAGCGAAGAAGAATATTTGGATTTATAGCAGACTCAACTGTATGTGAAAGTCAAAATTTTGAAAGCGGACGGGAACCCTCTCGCAAAAGACAGTAAAGTGGGACCCGTCAATTTATTTTTGCATTCGATGTTTTTCGCAAGTGGACATTAGTTTAAACGAAAGACTCGTTTCATCAAGTGATAACACGTACCCTTATCGAGCCATGATTGAAACATTACTCAATCACGGTTACGATGCTAAAACTTCACAGCTCTCGTCGGAATTATTCTTCAAAGATACGGCAGGTCGCATGAACGTGTACGATACGACTGATAAGAATCCTAACGAAGGATTTAACAAACGAGCAGAAATGTTCACGCTCAGTAAAACAGTGGACATGATCGGCCGTTTGCATCTGGATATGTTTCATCAAGAAAGACTTCTTCTGAACATGGTGGATATGAAAATTAAACTCATACGCAGTAAACCTCAGTTTTGCCTGCTTGATGACGGAGAGTTTAAAGTCGACTTAGAGTACGCTTCGCTATTTGTGAGAAAAGTGAGAGTTTCTCCCGGAGTTGTTCTTGGCCATGCTAAAAGTTTAGAAAAAACAACCGCAAAATATCCGATCAATCGAGTAATTTGTAAAGCTTACTCTGTTCCATCTGGAAACATGAGCTTTGTTCAAGATAACATCTTTAACGGACAAATGCCTAATCGTCTCGTCATCGCTTGTGTTGATAACGATGCCTTTAACGGCAACTACCAAAAATCACCTTTTGATTTTAAACATTGTAATATTAATTTTATCGGCGCCTATGTAGATGGGCAGCCTACTCCACATAACCCTCTGCAACCTAATTTTTCTAACAACCATTTTGTTAGAGCTTACCAGAATTTATTTACAAATGCGGAAGACCGAGGTTTATACCTATCAAGATCAGAATTTTCAGAGGGTTATTCGCTATTCCGATTTGATTTCTCGCCTGATCTGTGCGACGGTTCTCATTTAAACCTAATACGTCACAGCAATTTAAGATTAGAAATAAAGTTTGCATCCCCCTTGGCACAAACCGTTTCGTTATTAGTGTATGCTGAATTTGAAAATTTAATAGAAATTAACAAAGCACGAAATATCCTGTACGATTTTGGAAACTGATGAATTCGTCACAAATCGACAGAATTCTATCGAGGGATCCTTACACCTCAAGATACCATGCCGGCGTTTTTCCTTCGGATAAGATACTTAAATTACTTACCTGATACTTGTTATTAAAAACTTTCCTGCGGCAATGGTGGTCAATACTGATAAACATCAT
Organism: Cheiracanthium punctorium; assembly: GCA_038373885.1. Taxonomy (NCBI): domain Eukaryota; kingdom Metazoa; phylum Arthropoda; class Arachnida; order Araneae; family Cheiracanthiidae; genus Cheiracanthium; species Cheiracanthium punctorium. The sequence continues at coordinate 108,536 of JAWZYV010007769.1, forward strand.
GAAAGCGGTACTCATTGGTTAGCTATATTCATGCCAGACGAAAAGAGTCTTGAATTCTTCGATTCCTACGGAATGCCTCCGGAAGCTTACGGTGAAGATATTACAGTGAAGCAATATCAACATGTTTACTGGAATCAAGTTCAACTTCAAAGTTTAACATCTAATGTATGTGGACATTATTGTATTTATTTTATTGTAAAACGGTCTCAAGGCCTATGTATGTCACTTATTTTGTCTCAACTAGCTGGAAAAAAGAATGATTTTCAAATGTTTCAGTTTGTTAAGAAACGATATGGTGTAACTATGATTTTCAAACATTAATAAAGATATTTTTTTATATAAATAGTCTCATTTCTTTCTTTGTGTGTGTGTGTGTGTACATTATTTGGAATATATATATATATATATATATATATATATATATATAATTTTTTGTCTTGGGAAAAAAAAAAGAGTATAAAAGGGAAAAGTTAATTTAAAAAAATTTCATTTCAAGAATGGAACTCATAAAGTTAGTGCATCCGAGCACTTGTCTCCTGTCCGGACCAACAGGGTCCGGAAAAACGGTGTTTGTTAAAAAACTAATAGAACACAAAATGTTTGAACCTATGCCGACCAATATCGTTTACTGTTACGGAAGTTATCAGCGACTTTTTAACTCGATGAAAGGTGTTCGTTTTGAAGAAGGACTGCCTTCCGACCTTAATACTTTGCAAAATGCCCTCATTATTATTGACGATCTCATGACTGAATTAGCGAGCGATACGCGATTAAGCAATCTTTTTACGAAAGGAAGTCACCACCGAAATCTGACTGTTATTTTTATTACCCAAAATCTTTTTCAGCAGGGTAAACAAATGCGTAACGTTCATTTAAATTCTCATTACTTAGTTTTATATAAAAATCCCAGAGACAAAAGCCAAGTGATGCATTTGGCGAGACAAATGTTACCAGGAAAAACTAAGAGTTTTCAAGAAATCTTTAAAGACGCAACCAGTCCTGCTTACGGGTATCTGTTCATCGACTTACGTCCCGAGACAGATGAGCGTTTGCGCATGCGCACGGGTATATTCCCCCGAGATAACCACTATGTGTATGAGCCGCGATAATCATTTGCTTATCAGGTTTGGTGCGAGTAACATGTCCTCCGCAGTAGTAGAATTCGAGGGGTTCCAGCTGGAACTCGACATTTTCATCGTGAAAGAATTGGCTTTCTACGACGTCGATCACGGCTATCATGGTCGGTGGACATTTCTTCCTCCCTCTTCCTGGGAACATTTATCGAAAAAACATAATAAAACATTCTCGTGGTTAACTCATCATTGTCATCGACTCGCCTGGGACAGTGGTAACCTACCCTATATTAATCTGAATGATATTTTAACATTTTTGTTTTCTACCTATTCTAATATTTATGTCAAAGGCTTAGAAAAAACCAAGTTTTTCGAAAAGCTGTCTGGACGTAAAATTGTGGATCTGAATGCTTTGAAGTGTCCTAAAATTCAAACACTCAATCATGTAGCACTGGACTGTCCTGATCATTCATCTTATTATCACCACTGTGCTTTAGCAAAAGCAGCGGCTTATGGGACCTATATAAAGGAAAACAGTACATGCGTCAGTCATCATTCGTCGGGAGGATGTCAAGCATAGAACACCTCAAGCTTTTAGGCAAGTCTAAAAGTAAAGGGGCTTTATTACGTAAATGTCCTAACAGTCTCATCAAATGTGTTTGTGAATGTGCTTTGAATCTTTTAAAAGGGAACGTACCTATATCTAAACGACAGAAAAATAAATTGTTACCTTATAAAAGGACTTTGCGACGCCTGGCAGATAAGAAAGTACCATTGTTCAAAAAAAGACGTCTTCTCGTGCAAAAAGGCGACGGTTTTTTATCCATTCTGATCCCTGCTGCTGTCAGTCTTTTATCAACTATTATCCATGGAACACGCTAAGAAATACGCTCTCGTACCAGTAGATCGTATGCACCAATTTGAAGAAGAACATTTGAGCGAATTGGATACACAGATTCGGCATATCTTGAAAAGTAAAATGAATGAAATTGAAAAAGCTAAATTATATATTCAAGCACTGCAAAAATATGCAACGTTTCCGAATGCTAACTCAGTTAAACCTATGAAAAAAAGGGCTGATGAGGAAATGCCCTCTAATTCTACTCAAGAAAATATTTTGGATATAGAAGGTGATGTATTGAAAACGGTTTCTGTGAAACATAAAAAAACAGCACAGAATATACTAAACTTTTTAGAACAGAACAAAATTTCGTGGACTCCAAATAAAGAACTCAAGTTAGAAGAAGACGTCATACCTGGTTCTGACATCGTCGAACTCATCAATTTTCTCTTAAGAAACAGAATGAAACGACCCGCTGCTTTTGATCAGTTTCAAGGGATACTAAATACTGTACACTTTCCCCCGGAATTTGTGAAAAATACTTATTTATCAGGTGCCAAGAAAATGTATGCAAGGCCAAAAGTTGCTAAAAGAAAAGTGAAAAATACTGTCAAAAACAAAATTGTAACTCCAAAGAAATGGTTAACACTGTACGATTCCCATCTGTAATTCTGAAAAAATAAAAATTATTGTAACATGCACTAGCATGCTGTGATTAAATAAAATTATTTATTTTTTTTTTAATTTGTGTTTGTTTACTTACTTTCTTCTCTCGCATGTTCATTTCTAAATAAAAAAAAAAACAATAATAATAACAATAATAAATAGAACTGAAAAAAATGGCTGTTGGTTTCCCACTACTCGATTGTCTCGCATGTTCATTTCTAAATAAAATAAAAAAACAATATTAATAACATTAAGAAATAAAACCGAATAAAAGGCTGTTGGTTTCCCCACTACTCGATTATAGTACAACAGTCAGCGCGTTATCCCCTTTAAGGCGGGATGTCCCCGGGAGGCTTATTTTCCTGTGACATATATGTATACAAATATAAAAAATAATTAAAACCCATATGGCAAGGTTGTAAAGTCGTCTTGTACTACTCTCTTATCGTACACCATTTTATATAGTTTAGTTTCATGTTTGTTAACAACTTTTCTTCTCTTGGCATCACGACAGATTTTTGTTGGGTTTTCTATTAAAATGGTCGATGAGTAGTCCATGCTGCATACTAAACTCTTAATGGCATTAAAATTAAGCTTTTCTGAATTGCGGTAGTTAAGAGTAAAACCCCTTACTTTGCAGCAGGTGGCGCCAGATTCAGTCTGGTAGGCATAGTTTTTCGCTCCACCTTAAAAGAGAAAAGGAAAAATTTAATGAGCAAAATTTTGTATACTAGATATTACAGATAAGTTTATCACTACATTTTCTAAGAATATGTTCAAATTTAAACTTACCAGAAACAAATGTTTTTATTGTATCGCCATTTAATTCATCTGTAAATTCCCCTAGGAAATTTCCTAGAGGGGGGTCATTCACCCCGTTTGATTCATAGATAATTGAATCGGTATCATGGTAAAGAACAGAACGACCCAACTTGCTCATTTCTTCATACAATTTCAGTCGTGCCCAGGCGGTGGTGAAGGCCGCTAGAAAAATATTCGTGTTGCTTTCTTGGTCTATAAAGGCCTCTTGCCTTTCCCAAGAAATGGCTGCAATAGTCTCCGTAGGAAAATATATATCCTTTATCTAAAAACAAATAGTAAGAAAAGTCAGAAATTATATAAAAACCAGAAAATGTCGAGAAATGGTTATAAACAATAACACACTCATTTATGCGTAAGCATACCTTTTTTGTCTTGTCAGTAAGCATTTTATTAAATTTAGGAACATCATTCACATAATTTATTTGACTTTTGTTCAGACTCATACCCCACCTACAAGGAAATGCATTAAACATAAATTATAAATAAAATAACATTAACATTAATTTGAATGCAAAATAAATAAAGTTAAACTTACCGTCCCCAAAAACTGTTCAACGCAAGTTTTGCAACCTGTCGTCTTCCTGGATTTTTTTCAATGCAGGAAGCATCTAATCGTACATTTTCTTTATTTTCATAATTACTAATGTATAACTGGCGCTTTTCTTCATTGTCACATTCGCTGGGCCACCCGCCACTTTCTTGTTTTATTTTTAAAAATAAATCAATGTAGGATTTAAATAAATTAACGGATGTTTCTGGAAAATTATAGACCTCGAAAATCTAGAAATATAAAAAGAGCACGGACGGGTTAATATCTACTTTAAATTTTATAATAAATAAATGAACAAATAAAATAAAATAAAAGTGTTCTCACCTCTATTACTATATATCCTTTTTTAACAGCTTGTTTTATTTCTTCCGAAACCCACGTCCCAATAATGCTTCGTTCAGCATCATTATGTTCGCATTTACTCTGCTGGGTCAGTTCGGCGCATTTCATACATAGTGGAAAGAGTAATTTGTCATGAATTCTCACTGGTAACACAGGTAAGTATAAATCTTTAGGTGGCAAAATTTTACATTTTATAATACCAAAGTACTCATCAAGATCACTGAAATTTTCGGTTATGATCTTTGGATGACCAACGGGGTACTTACAGTATTTGTTAACCTAGAAATAAACAGCAAATTTTAATAACAGCAAAACATAAGCATAATTGCAAAAAAAAATTGTTGTAGATTTGTGACAGACTTACCCATGGATATAATGATGTGAAGTCTACATACTTGGTGGTGCCTTCATAAAAAAGTTTCACTGCATTAGTCCTGCCTCCATAGAATGCATCCCGAGGGTTTAATCTATCCTGCATTTTGTGTCTCATAAGAAACGATTTCAATGTTTCATCATTCTTTTTCATTTCAACAAAAGTGTGCTCCCACATCTCTACGACATTGAAACCCCTTGCACGTAATTTCGATGTAGTGTCTTCTGTTTTTTTATAGAGAGTAGCCATCGTTGAATTATTAACTGGATTTAAACTATCTCCATCGAAACATGACGGGAAGCCTTGGTAAAAGCAACCCTATATCATAGGGAATAGTTCATAGGTTAGAAAAAAGTTTCTTTTGTAATAAAAATAAAATGAAGAAAAAGATAAGAAAAATCGACTTACTTGAAATTGGTAGACCGTATTCGTTTGGGAGCAAAACCCGTCTACCGAGATATTTCCAAACTTCCTTTCTCCAAGGCCGTTCAAAGCATGGCTAATATATATGCCTTCCGTTTCAGCAATATAATCTAACCATCTGATACAGTCCACTGAGTAGTTAGGTGAGTTAACATAGCCTCTCACAGGCACCATGGCTATAGTGTTAGACTCAATATGGTTAGACCTATAAACCGCCATACATGCAGATGCAATTGTTATGTAACTAAAAGAAAATGTTTTAGATAAATAAATAAATAAATAAACACGAAAATATATGTGTAAACAGGTAATCAAAACAAACGAAAAATGCACGTTTCTATACACCGCTTAAAGCAACATGCGACTGCATACAAACATGAAAAAAATAATTATAACAGTAATTCTTACCAAAATGGGTCCACTGCACCAACTTCTATTAACTGTTCCCTAAACTGCAAACAACATTTTCGTAAAATGTCTACATCCGATCTATAAGAAAAAGTAAAATTAATAATGCAATAAACGTCCCTTTTTTTAAATAAAAATCCGTTTAAACGAAATATGCTTCTACTTTAAAATCATTCCTTACCGACAGTATTCCAAGATTTCTTTCTGAAAGTCGAATATGTCATTTTTATGCTCATTGTGCCAATCCATGAAAGTTTTACGAACAGATGTGGTCATTACATCTGGACAATAGTATTTCACTTCGGGTAAAGGGCCCACGTATGATTGGTTTTCCCTGGTGTTGAATAAATGGGGAAAAAATCCTTTTTTCAGTTCTGCTTGCCCAAAACAGGTTGGCAATTTGGAAAGCGACATTGGCAAAAAGTTGAAGGAGTCGATAATTTTCACACCTAATATTTTGTGTGAAATCGTCATTATTTTGGAGCCGCATGGAATTATTTCCGGAGGAGGTCCCCTGCATCAATAACCAATTCAAAACAAACTGCCCATCATATCTGTAATGTAAAAAAAGGGATAATGATTATATTAAAATGTAATAGGCAATGTGTTTAAATTAAAATGTAATTATAAAACTAATAACAACGGTAACTTACCCCTTCATGTTATGGGCTATAGCCGTATAGCCTTTAATGTTTAGGGCTAAATAACCAAGCACAAAAGTTTCTGCAGGCATTATACCCCTTAAAAACTTTTTCTTCTCCATTTGCATAATGAGCTACTGCAAAATTGATGACATGTTCTCCTGTTTCTTGGTCACTCTCGAAATAAAAAAAAAATAAGTTTCTCCGATGGGGTTTTAGCCTCAATTTTTTTAAGGAAGCATTGGTGTTCGCTCAATACTACGAACTGCCTGCATGATGTGCAGCGAATCGTTCCACATTTATGTTCCCCCTTAGGGCAAACACTCCTGGAAATGACGTTGGAGCATAATTTGCACTGGTAGATCTAATAGAAAATAAATTTAGTCAATGTATTTTTGATCAGTTAAAAGCAGTAGAAAACATATTATAAAAATAAATATTTCAAAAATATTACAAACCTTGTCGCACAGAGACAGTCTTTGATTGCCAGAAATGGCTTTGTGCGCTTCAAAGCATTGTTGTGATCGACATAAACGATCGCAATCATTACATCTTAGAGCTTGTCCTTGAATGCAGTCCACACGATAACAGACGTAACATGCTGTACTACAACGATGGAGCTCTATGTGATCATACGGCTTTTCGCAACTCTCACAGTAAAAGTGGCTCGCATAAAACCCTTTTAAGGATTTTATCACGTCATAGTGCTCATCGTGTAGCCACAGGTTTATACGCCTGTTTCTATTTTGACCTTTGTAGCTAACCTAAAAAATAAAAAGGGCACATTAATTTTTAAATCACATAAGCAAAAATTGTACGAAAAAACACCTGCGAAGAATGTTAAAAGTAATTGAAAACACACCTTGTTTAAGTTTTCTGCAGATATGACAACAATCTGAACATCCAAATGTTCTTCAAAAGTGTTTATTTCTGCATATGTGCATGGACCCGGTGGTACTCCTGCGGCTGTGTGTAATGCCAGGGCTCTGTTCCGGAGAGCAGGGCGATCACGTCGCTTCATGGCATTGATGGCTGTTGTATCCTTTTCTAGATGAGCCAAAGCGTAGACAATAGCTTTGGCACAGCACAATCCTTCACTATCAGCCGGTATTGTTAATATGGACGTTTTTCTTAGTCGATCAATTTTCACATTAACTACCTTGCGGTTTGGTCCAGCACCGACGTCACGACGAATAGTGATTACATCGGCCGTAAATCCCAAGTCCATTCGGATCCCATCCTTCGACTGTAGCACCTTTAGAACACATGATAGAATCTTTTCGACTGTCAGAGTAGAAACTGGCATTAAAGTTGTCGAAATCGGTTTGTCTAAACCATCTGCTTGAATGCAAATCCTAATAAGATCAGTTGGATTTAAATCACTTATGCATCGTTCAAGCAACACCTCAAACAATTGTTTTACAAATTCCACAGATAGCCAAAGAGGGTTTTCCCTGAAATCTTCAGGAAGTCGATCAATATCAACAACAGCTCTGAAAGATACTTCTTCAGCTTGAAATTTTTTATTCCTTCTTCTTGATCTTTCTTGTAGAAGGATCGCGTGCCTCAACTGCAGAGAAACAGATAAATTGCTATCAGAAAAAATCATTTAGTTGTTTCAAAACTTGTTTGTAAAATGTATATAAAAATAGGCGTACATCAATGTGTCTACTGTTTAAACCAGCTTCTACATATACAGGTCCCACAGTAGATGGGTCAGGTCTTGGCTAAAGGTTGAAAAAAAAACAGATTATTTCGAAGCAAAAAGCTACACATTTTAATCTGAAGAGCAGCATTTTAAACAAACAAACAAGAAAAATAAATACCAATCATACAGTATGAAATAAGAATATTATTAAGTTAAAACGTACCTCAAATCCCGATCCAACTTGAAAATAAAGTGGCAAATTACGAAAAAATTGTGTCGCCTCATCAAGTATTTGAGTCTCTTCTCCATAATTCTATATTTAAAAAGCAAATAAGTGGTTTATTTTAATAAATAAATCAAAGCATAAATTTACATTAAAATTGTTGAAGTATATGATATTAATAATAGGCGTACCTCTTTAATTTCTAAAAACTCTTCTTCTTGAGTTTCGATCTGTAATTATGAACACAATCAATAAGTGTAAGTTAGGCATATATATATATATATATATATATATATATATATATATATATATATATATATATATATAAAGGTTTGCATTAAATAATAAAAGTTAAACACTCACAAAGGAGCTATCATCAAAGCCAATTACGGAAATATCTTCTTCTTCTTCATGACGTACTTGTGAATACCCCCTAGGAAACTATTAAAATAGCAATATGTTATTAATACCGTACTATATTTTAAGCAATTAAAATTTACATGCAATATGTAAGTAACTAATATTCTTACAGAGTCATCATCATCACTCCAATTTCCATCATCTTGCGTTCTGGAAGGTCCAGGTTTATTCTAAAATATGGTATATATGTATGTTAAATAATAAAGTTATCACAAATAATTTTATGATTTAATTACATTTATCAAAAACAGTTGAAGAGCACACGTGGAAAAACATTTCATTTAGCATTCATATGCATTCTATTTATAGAAAATTACTGCAAATGTTACGATACACAGCAATTATAAAATCACGCTTTTGAAAAAGAGCACGTAAAAGACACTTCAATAAATAATTTAGTATTAATAAATACAGCATGTAGAAATATAAGAAAATCTTTAAAAATATTATGGCGTATACTATTCTAACTTTTTTGTAAAAGACAATTTTGTAAAAAAGCACGTGGAAATTACTTCATTAAATAATTTAGTATCACGTGGAAGACAAAATTTTTTAAATGAAAAATTATTTTCAAAATATTTGGTACAAAAGTTTTAATATAATTAATTAATGATAGCTTAATTTAAAATAATGAATAAAAATACTCACCCATTCAAAGTAATCCAAAGGTCTCTTTCCTGAAGACATCTTTTATAAACACAAAAACAAGCAAAAAATACCAGCTTACGCCAAGCACAAATAAAACTTGTAACTGACGATGAAGTCTGTTGCCAATCTCAAAATGTACATCTTTTTCCAATCTCGTTGTTGCCATTCACTCCAAATCTTGAATTAAAACCAGCTCAACCCTTCCGTATAACGTAATTCCCTCCGCGATTGGCCAGCGCAGTCGGTAGCCATGCCTCCGAGCAGACAGTGACGTCAACAGATCCACCCGGGGTCGCCGCGAGTGAAGAAAGAGTGAGGAGAAAGCAAAGAGGGGGTCTGGGTCATAGATATAGGAATAACTAGATCACGCATCCGTATACTAGTAAGAGGTTTTTCTTGTTGCCAAATATCTTCGGTGGCATCGCCCATGATAGTGGCAGAAAGCAGTGTCTTGATCATGGTTTATGGTTATTTTCTCCACTAGTCCAGCATCTTATTTATTTATTTATATTTAATTAACTTTAAGCGTTATCATGCCCAAGTCGTGCTGTGCGTATAATTGCACCAACAGGTTTAGGAAAGGATCTGGAATATCTTTTCACAGGTAATAAATGCTTGAAATTGGTGGTATTGAAAATCAAATACCAATTGATGTTCAATAACAGTAGTATTTTTAAATTTCCTATTTACCTATGCTTTTCGTTCACTTTGTAAAGTAATTGAAGGAGATATTGCACATCCTTCTTGAATTAAAGTAGACATTTCTTAATTCATGTTTCTATATAAATATAATCCTAAAACATTTGACCGTACGATATATATATATATATATATACTTATTTTTAAATTGTATACTTGGCACTTAAACTATAAAAAATGATATGAATAAAGCATCGTAATTTACTTTTTACGAATAATTATTAATAATATTTTACAGGAAATGATTAATTTTTCTATCATTTTTCAAAAATAACTCTTGAATTGGGGATATTGAATTTATCTTATTTATTCTAACTAGATTTTCCACATTTGAGCATTTTTTAAAGACTTTTAAAATTACTAGTTTTAATATTAAATTCATTTTTTTTAGTTCAACGTGATTGTTTGTTTAAGTCTTTATTTATGTTTCTTTATGAAGAGGTTTTAACAGCTACATTTTTTAGGGTGACAACAGAGCCTGGAATTGAGGGAATTATCAGGAAATTGGGGAAATTAAAATTTTTCTGTAATATAGATCATCATCTGCTATATGGTCATGTCACTGCTATATGGTCATGGGAACTGCAAAAAAATATCATCAAAAATCGTTCATCTATATAAATATTTTATCAATATGTTATTTGAAAAATATTGGTCATAATTTGCATCAGCAAAAATTGTTTTCAAGTATATATACAATTCAGGAATTTTTTTTTTTTTTTTTTTATAAAACCTGAATTATCAAGGATATTTTTTTGTTAATTCTTGTAGCCACCATGCTTTTCAAAATTATAAAAGTGTCGATATTTTTTAGGACTGAATTAAACAAACATCTTTAACAATGTATTTTAATGTACAATAAGCAAATGAAGTAAAATGTTAGACTGCGGACTCTTGAGTACATATTGAAATGGTTATTGGCACCTGAGGCAATCCATAATTTTGCCATCCCTCTCATTCTTTCATTCAGAGTTTTGACATTGGAATTTGTTAATGTTGCTTTCCTATTTTAGTTTTTAGCTTTGATTTTTTTAAAAGTATCAGGAAGAATACCTAAAAATATGCTATACATAGTAAGCCTTCTTCGAACATGTACTGTTATTAAATTGAGAGTTAACAAGATTTTTAAAAATATTTTAGTACGGCTTCAACTTGGTGGAGAATTATCTCGCTTGACTTCCAGCATAAAATAATGCTTTATTCCTGATATTTATCCCTGCTTTATTTCTTAGATACTGCAAATTTGATATTGAAATTACAATAAAATATTGTTCCAATGAACTTTACAAATATTTCAGATAAACAAAAATTTGGTATGAGATCATCATTTACCTACTATTACAATTTTAAGCTATGTTTGTCAGAAAAGGATGTAAAAATAATGAACTTTTGTGTATTTGGGATTCTGAGAAATAAACGTGTGTGTTTCTCTGTAGGAAACAGGGAGACGCATGAAATAAATATGTATTAAATGCATGCATTTTCACATACCTTCTCCCATCAAGCTTTTTGAAAAAATATTTCTTCAAATTTAGCCGAGAGTATGGTAAAATTAAAGAATGGAGAATGTTTTTATTCAAAACAATGAGCCTTGGTATATTTTAAACAAAGAATAATAATCTATTGAAAATATATTAACTGTATTAAAATAATCTATATTTACTATGTTAGTTATGAGAAATGTGTGAAAAACATGCACCCCAGAAAAAAAATGGTGGGGGGGATTTAAAATATCCTAAATATTAATATTAGCTAAACATGTTTTTACCTGTACAAAGTTGTGGATTTACATAAGCGAAAATGCACTTCTAGAAAGGCAATTTTTAGAAAACTGATGTTTACATTTAGTGTTCCAAATTTATTACATTGTAATATTTTTAGAATGTAACATTATAACTTTTTGGAAATCGGTTTCTTTTTAAGATATAAAGGACGTGTAAAAAACACGTTTTGGACTCCCACTTCAAAAGGGATAAAATTTCCTAAGTATAGCCTTTTTGCTTTAAAAAAAAAAAAAAAAAAAAAAAAAAAAGTAGAAGAAGGCGTATTTGAATCTCAAGAACGTTAGAAATACATTTACGAGGGAAAGAAAGATCCAAACTCAATCACCAAACTATGCCACAAATATATGATTTTCTTAAAATGTAACAAGAAGCACAATCCCCCCCCCCCCTGATATGAACGTAGTTTTCTCTTACGAGATCTATGACACCTCGGCCTTTTACCCTAGTACTTCCAATACACAATTGACACTTAATTTCAGTTCACATCTTTGTTCAGAAAAAGTTTTTGTTTTCCTTGTGTGCAAAAATAAACGTTTAATCGATTATTTTAATGTGTTACATTTTTAGACCATCTAACAGCAAAAATAAACTAAAAATAGCTAGCAAAATGTCATTACAAAATGTTTTTTCTTTGAATTTGGTTCTGAACGAATCATCAATTCTGTATTTAAATGTAAATTAATGCTGTTGCATAGCAGTCGTAAGCAGCGACGTTTTCGTCTTTCTGCCACTATCGTGTCGTCTGCTCCGGAAGTGCACTGGCAACAAGTTTCCTCCCCTCGTGTGCAATCTAGTTCACTATTCCTATATCTATGGTCTGGGTACTGGTTTTCGTGACGTCACAAGAAAGGATGGGATTTGGAACAGTTTGCATTGAGTTCAATGGAAGAAATGGAATTAATAATGCCAATAAATACGAGTAGCTTAATTTTTTATGACGCATTGAAATAGCATTTTCGTTTTACAACACTTTGTTCTTAAATAATAGTGAATCAACAATATTTTTTGTCAGAAATTAATGAAATAAATTGGTACTGAATTTAAAGCAGTTTCAGCATTGTATGCAGTATGTTTTGCATTTCGGGCTAGCAAATACATTCTAAATAATATAATGGTTACTCAATGTTATCATCTATCTAAAATAATATGTATATGGATTAAATTTATACGTTGTATAAGCGTAAAGTCATATTTTTAAGTAAGTAAAAGTAAATATATTTTTAAGTAAAAATAATAATTTTTATTAATTTTACTTAAAAACTGAAATACATTATTTAGTTTTGCTTCGTTTTAACAAGCTTTTTGAAAGAATTGATGTTAAAAATATCCAGATTCATAAATAGTCATCTCAAGCCATTTCGTGACGTCACAAGAGAGGATGGGATTTCAAAGAGTTTGTATTGAATTCTATATAAGAAATCTGATCAATAATGTCAATAAACACTAGTAGCACGAGGAATATAATCAGAAATTTCCACAATTAATATTTTAAAAACTTGTACAATACATTCTATATATAATTATGTTATACAGACTCCTAATGTCAAATTTTATTAGAGGCAATTTAAGCACAAAAAACAAGAAAATAAAAAGTAAAAGCTTTTATTACCCAAACCCTACAAATACTATAAATTTTTCGTGAAAGCACTACAAGTGTTTGCTTTAGTTTTTTCTAGATAAGACTTTCAAATATCACATTGAGACATTTGAAATATACATAATTAAATATTTTTAAAAATTAGTGAGTATAACTCTTGAATATGTAAAACTGCCTAAATGCTCTCAGGGGTTTTCATGTAAAATATGTTGCAGTAATACATATACTTTTTTGTTATTGTTGTTAGCATTGCAGTAATACATTTTCTTTTTTGAGTTAATTTCCAAATCTGTGTTCATACTTAATTTCAGAATTTTCAACAAATTCCGGTAAACCGTTTAGTTGGAAATATTTCTTTAATAAATACCTTCTATATTTTTGTTTTTCTAAGTATCCAGCAAATAGATTTCTCTCTCTCTCTCTTTTTTTTTAAAAATAAATAAATCAACCATGAGATCCGCATTGAACCTTAAGCTACTTGGTATGTGCAGTGGAAGGGGATCTGCGTTTAATTTATAATTAATGGTGAAATTTTCTTAACATAGAATTGCCATGAAACTCTTGATACATTTCTTAATTTGAAAAGAATTTATATTTTCCTTTGCATTATTTTTTTCGGTTTCCTCAATATCTTTTTCCTAAACGTTTTCTCTTCTTTTAGTAGGATCAGTTATTTCTTGTTTTTTGGTAATATCGGATATATAGGCTGGTAAGCTCGAAAAAATGCACGGGATAGCATTCGGTTCTAATTTATAATGCTTTCTTTTTACAGTTGAAAGTGCCCCATCTGATTTTAAAATAGCATCGTCTTTTAAAAGATCTTCATCTGGGAAATGCTCAATACAAACATACGTATTTTTTCCTGGGGACCAATTTTTTCTTGGAATATTTTTAGTCCATTCGGCCCGCTTTTCTTCTTTTTTTGGGAAAAGTGAAAACATTTACATTTTCTCCTCTTTTGTAATTAGCTTTACTTACAGCCTGGGACGCAGCAAACGGAAGGATAGTGATTGCTAGAACAAAAGAACAGAAATCAATAAAACTAACGCAAAATACGGCAACTTTATATTTTTATGTACTCTATAGCTTAATAACTATTATCAAGTATGTCGTATTAAGAATAGAGATTGCTGACTTACCATTAGTATCCAAAAAAGGCACAAAACATCTTAGTTTCTTCTACTTTTCCGTATTATTCTGATGCTTTTAACGGAGAAAAGTCCATCCTCTCTTGTGACGTCACAACACCTCCACGCGTTCAGTACCCAGGCTCGCCTTGTAATTGTCTACTCTCCCCCTCCCTTCCCGGGGGCTCCGATCCACCCCCACCCTTGGGGTTTCGAACCGTCATGTACTGAACGCGTTAGTGCACGAAAGATGATGTAATACCAAAAAAGCACGTGTTACTTCGGACTTAGCGATTTTATAAGCATTAATAATAACATGAATTATATTCGACAGGAAATACACCAGATTAATTAATTATCACTCTTAATACAGATTATTAATACGTAACCATGTTAATTGGATTAATTAATTTCAATATCGCATTAATAATAATAAGTCAAACAAGTACACTCCTATCTCGGTAGCACGTGGGGGGAGAAAACGTATCAAGTCGAGTAACGTACAGATTCAACCGCGCTTATTAATTAATGAAATATAGTTAATTAATTAAGCGATTGAAGACCGCCACGTGGTTTTTCATTCACACTCAGCAATAATTAGTTGTCTTAATTAAGCTATGTAATTAATCAATACACACTCGTTACCACGTGTAAATCTCGAGAAAAAATGACAATAATTAATTACTAATTAACGGCACTTCGTTTTACTCTCGTTACCACGTGCCACTTTTCGAGAAAAATTACAAGTCCGGTCTGCGAAAAATTTTCCAAGTCCCATACCGAAACTAAAAAAAACACTTCAATCTTTAGCTATATTTAGTCGGTGGCCGGCTGGCCCGTTCGGTACCCAGGTAGCACAGAGATATTGCCCAATATCAAAATTACAATATTGGGCAATATTAAATGGACCCCCCCTAAATGATATTCCTGAATATTATTTTTTGACATTCAGAGATATCAGTTTCCAACATTTCTGAATATTTTTTTTCAGATATCCAGGAATATCTTTTCTGATATTCGTAAATATTATTTTTTGACATTGAGCAATATTGGTTTCCAGCATTTCTGAATATTGTTTTCAGATATCCAGGAATATCTTTTTCTGATATTCCTAAATATTATTTTTTGACATTGAGCAATATTGGTTTCCAACATTTCTGAATATTGTTTTCATGTTTCTCCCATCAGGGAAAATATTGATTGTAAAAGAAATTGGGGGGAGGGGGGACTTGACTAATTAATATTTCACATGTAGACCTTTTTTTTTCGTTTGAAATTATAACTCAAAAGAGAATTTTTTAATGCTTTTTGGAAACCAATATTGCTCAATATGAAATGAAAAATTTTCTGTAGTAACTACAGAAAAATTTTCATTTCATTTTAAAGCATTAAAAAATTCTCTTTTGAGTTATAATTTCAAACAAAAAAAAAGGTCTACATGTGAAATATTAATTAGTCAAGTCCCCCCCCCCCCCCACAATTTCTTTTACAATCAATATTTTCCCTCACAAGTAGGAGCCCAAACATACAATATTGACCTGATGGCTGATGCTTTAATAGGTTAGACTGGGAAAAAAATTTTTGTACATGAGTTTTCATTTGATGGTGCTAAAAGATCATTCTTCACGCAGATTCTGACTCACCTTTTGGAGAAAGTAAAGGCCTTTAATACTGAAATTGTGCAGCAATTTATATTGTAGAGTACAATTAAAAGCTTGAACAAATATAGTTGAAGCTTTTACTATAGAAAGCTATTTTATAATCACCTATAGAATATAAAATTTACTTTGGATTTTATAGTAGCCACTACTCATAAAATCCACAAAGACAATATATTTTTAATTAATACAGCTCTGCTATAACAACCTCAGTGTTAAATCAAACTGCTTACTCTTTTCTTTGGTCAACACAGTTTATCTAGAATTTTTCAGAAAGATTGTGGGAGTTATTACCAATTTCAAAGTATACAATAAATGTTTGCCATATGTGTAAAGGGAAAAGGGAGGGGGCAGGAAGTATAAATAGAGCTTTTCTTCGAGTAAAATAATAGCTATTAAAGAAAAAAAAATTCCAGTAATATGCTCATATTTCTTTTTTTTTACTCTGTACTTACCTTGAAACGTTTCCCACAAAATGTAATTTGCCATTGGAGGTTATTTCCCCCCCCCTAATTTATATTAATTTCAATGAAGCACTAATGCATCTTAGATACAATGAATTCATTTTCAATATATTTGTATTAAAAGTTAATCTCTTAAGCCTTTGGATTTCATTAAAAATTACAAGAGGGGTGAATGATAATTCCAGTTACGAGTGATTAAATACATTTCTTTATAATGTTTCAAAGTACAGTAGAACCTTGGTTATGCAATGCTCCATGATATTCAATGTGACACCTTGGTTAATGTAAAAGATTCATGATCAGACTTCGGATGATTACACATCCATCTGCAATTGATTACAAGAATTGATAAGGATTACGACTATGGCCAATTCCTAAAAGGATTATGACCGGTTACTGTTAAATTTGCAAAAAGGTAGTAATCTTGATCTTAGTGAAATCAAATATTCCGAAAATTCTGAAGTAATGCAATTTTATTACACTATTTCTGTAGAATTTATAAAATAGCATTCTTATAGGGAATTACATTTGACTGTAATCGTTTCAAAGTCTGGACATGATCTGCAGTATGTTTAAAACTGTAATTGTGATTATGATTGTCAGTGTTATCCGAGGCATGTTTGATTCTGACCACCTTGGATAATCAGGGTTCTACTGTAACTTGATCGAAAACCAAATATTATTGGTTGTAAACAACAGAAGAAGAAAATATTAAAATAAATAAATTTTGATTTGAAATAAATGGATCAAAATCTTTTTTGGGCTACATTTTAAGATTTTCATTAAATTGGAAATGCTATTAAAATTGGGTAATGCTTAAAATTGCACAATTGTGAATTTTAAAAACTAATTTAAGTTTTAATTCATGCAAAACAAAATGCGCTTTAAACAGCTTACTGGAAAAGGATTAACACTGGTAAAAAATTAGTAATGTACATTTTTAATATTTTAAATATCCCTAATTATAAACACACTTCAAATTAAGTTTTCTTTCCAAAAAATTACATGAAACAGATTTTCATATTTTATTTTTAAAAACAAAATTATCTTTATAAGTTTTCAGTATAATTGTCCACAATATCAAATGTTAAGGAACAATCTGAAGCACGAATCTTTTTTTTATTCTAATCAGATGCTTCAGCTAAACTTCGACCAAACATATTTGCCAAAACCTCCTTGTCCTTCTCCTTAAACTTCAAAGCAGCAGCAGCTACAAAAGAAAGAAAAAAGAAAGCTTTTCAGACATGTAATTGCTACACGATAAAATTAGCTAAAATATTTTAACCACATGGTTTGCTTAAAGGTTTAAATTATCAGAATGAAATTAGTAAGTTTCCCCCATCAAAATCAGGAAATTTTGCATTTTTAAATTAATAATTAGCGGAAGAATCAGATTTGACTTTTTGTTACTCTCTTTTACTCTTAAAATAATTGACAGTAGAAAAAAATTAAAATTCATGAATATTTTAAACCATTGATATTGGAAAAACTATTAATTAAAAAATACATTGCTCATTTCAAAACATATCAAAATGGTATGGTATGCTGTTTTATACTAGTTTTTTAATTAATTAATGAAACAATACTAACTAGCAAGTTTGATCCCCAGATCCAATAATTTTTAATTAGATTGGGTTTTAGTTTGAGTTAAGTATTATTAGTGGCACCAGGGGCGTAGCCAGAAACTTTTCATAGGGGGGGGGTTACGACTACTACAACTCATATATATGTATACGTGTAAAATTTCTCATGGGGGGGATGACCCCCCTACCCCCCCCCCCTTGGCTACGCCTCTGAGTGGCACCCAAAATTTGCTTAGACTTGGTAGAGAAAAAAAAAGTAATAACAGATAACAGACTGTTAGTGATAAATTTTAGGGTACTTACGTATTATCCCGGCAGTTTGCCAAGACGAGCAATTTTTTTTGCCAAGAGAAATGCTGGACATATGAAATTATTAATGGTTTTGAATACGATTGGGGCAACAGTTTGGCAACTCGTTTGACGGAAAAATAGTTTGGCTGGAATGACCACCGGGATAATACGTAAGTACCAATTTTAGGTTGGCCATGGAAGGTAAATTTCCATAAAATTGTTTTTATAGGAAAATCTAGAATTTAAATATAAACAAATGACACTTTTATGGCATAACAGTGATTATTCACCACAAATGAATTCTCATCCCTAATGAATAAGCATATTGATTACTTTAGGAGTTAATTACCTTAATGTTATGAGTTTTTTTTTTCCTGATTACTGTTTCAAATTTAAATCAGTTAGTAATAGCACAGGTTAATGCAATGTGTCATGATTTAAGAAAAACTGAAAAGCAACAAAATTCAAATTTAACATCTGAGTGTTTTCTCTTACATTAAAACTAATTTCATTGGGATATTGTTTTTTTTTGTGTGTGTGATTGTGGAATGCTACTTTAGGACTATCTGCCAAGGATGGGGGTGCCTTGGTAGGAGGACTTTATACGGGTTTCTAACGCTTATTCACATGTGATATTAGTAACAACTTGAATCAATTTAGTACTATGGTACTATACTATATCTTTCATTTCTGATATAAAAAATATGTATTTGTTTACTAATTGGGGAATACTTAAATTTGTTTACTATTCGGTTGTCGAATATTTAAGTATTTGGCCGAACCGTCACGGTATACAGTCGAATAGGTATACTGCCAGTATACCGAATATTCCGTGCATCCCTACATTGTACATTACCATACATAAAGAATTTGTTGATAGCTTCATTACAAAATGAGTAACACATGGTATTACTAAAATTAACACTTACATTATTGGGTCTTTCGGAAACCTATGATATTGGCGTTCAGGTTCTTTCACTCTAGCTGTGTCATAAAGGACACACGTAACATGGGAGAACTTCTTTTTTCTGTAGAAAGAAAAACTAATTAAAAAGGGGGTTAAGTCAAAACAAAAAGTTTTACAAATGACAATATTGAAGCAAAATAGCCCGTACATTAACATGAAATATTTTTACAAATAACTTATCAGCAATGTCTGTAACTAAGGGTAGAATCTTGTGTTTTGTTTTCTTTTTGTGCTGCCCGTCGGGCAATCTCTGAAATTATTTTGGTCACAGCCAAGTACAGTTTGTTGCCCATGCAACTTTTGCTATACAATTTTTTTTTTTTTTAAATTGCGGCCGTTACTATGAAAAATGGATTTTTGACTACGTATGATTTGACTATGATGGCAGAATTCTCTTGACGGTGATCGGCTGCTTGTAAACAAATAGGAAACGAGCACACTGAAGATAAAACAATAGTAGTTTCTTTCTTTCTACTCTTTTTGATAATTACCATGGAAAGAAAATTCTTTTCTTTTTGGTTGCCCTAAGGGCAACTGAATTCTTTGTTTTACTTGCCCGTTTAAAAATCTGACTGCCCTGGGTAAGCAGACAACCACAACTTTCGAGCACTGTCTGTAACTGAGTTCGAATAATTTTAGATAATGCAATTCTCTGTTAATAGTGTCCACAAGGCTGCTTTTAATTACAGCAAAACTACAAAGGTTATCTGCGTAATGGGGGGATCAGGGGTGGCAAATAGGGGGTGCAGTTGCACAACCAAATAAAAAACTGAAAAACCAAAGGGGGGGAGAATGCCTTTGGACCGAGAAGGAATATTCACATTACAACAAGAGAAAACCACGAGAAAAATAACCATATTTCATTATATGATAGATCATCATTTCTCATCTCTCCTATACAGTCGAACTCTTATAGCAAACCCAGTATATAACGAACTAAGGCACGTATCCAGACTGGTGGTTAAGGCAACTGTAAGCCAGCCCCCCCCCCCGAATATCTGACTGTTTACTTAGCTTACAGATGAAACTTAGGTTACAATTTGATACACAGTCCTCAACAAAATAAAATCTTAGGTATGGCACTCCATATCAAAATATCTCGTGACCAACTTTTCTAAAATTATAAATTTGATAATCAAGATACAAGGTATGTGTTACAAATTTCATTAACTAAAATTTGCTGTGGGTCATGATTGGGCTCCAGCAGAAAAAAAATTGAGATTTTTAAAGTAGTAAAAGTTATGCGATGGAAACAAATGATGCAGGGTTGGCTAGTTTTTGACAGTTTTAACCATGGTTTAAACCATCATGTCAAAAACTGTCAAAAACCTCAAATATTGAGTGGAAAAAATAAACAATACTTTTAAGTGTTTTACTTTATTGCAAAATAGCTTGTACTTCAATATCTGTAATGAACTAATCAATTAATATTTAGAAAAATAAAGCACTATAATCAGTAAAAAATGCTTACTTTGTTTACATCTATCAGGTTTATTTATTTTTAAGAAGTAAGACCATTATATACTTTGTAAAGATGTGCTTACTCATAGCATCCAAGTCCCAAAATTTTTTACTAATTCTATTTTGAATGGAAAACTTTAGTATACTGATAGTTAAAACGATCTGATCTTTTATCTCTTTAGTCTAAATGAGTGAAATTGCTATGCTATTGGCTATTCCTTAAAGCCTTTTCAATTTAGATATTTAGATTAAACCAAAAATAAACTTGATGTTTCTTCTAGGAAACTTTTACCCATACGTTAGTTTGAAATTTTTGAAAAACTGCAGAATATTATTCATTAATTACATATATCAGTGGCGTAGCCAAGGGGGATAGGGGAGTCACAACCCTTTCCAATGAGGAATATTTTTTGTCATACAAGAAGTATATTCTTCGTCATACAAAAAGTATATTCTTCACTCCCGTATCACACACACACGTATACATATATGTGAGTTGCAGTAGTTGTAACCACACACACACATGATAAATTTCTGGCTGTGCCACTGATATATACAATTTTTATATATAATATTGTATACATTAAATTTATAAATTTGTATTATATAAATGGTACTAAACTAATTATTCTTAGTGAGCACAACTTATGTGCTAGTATAATTATTATATTTTAATATAATTAATTTTAATTAGGCATTTAGTTTAATGCAATATACTGCATAATTAGTTTGCATATTGTTCTTTTTCTTTTATGGATTAGTTTTTGACGGTTTAAACCAGATTTTGATACTTGTCATGTCGAAAACCAGTTTTTGAAGTCAAAAACCCAACCCTGAAATGATGGTATATCACATGCAAAATGAAACTCAAAGTACGCTGCGAACTAATTACTAGACTAACCACTAAACAATAAAAAAAATAACAATTTGTATTTCCTCCAATTTTCTTAGCTCCTTAATATTGAATGTAATTCTTGTGTTTCTTCACATTAATTTAAAACACATGAAGTTGAGCTTTAAACGTTACAAAAGCTCTATACTCGCCCCCCCCCCCCCAAAAAAAAAAAAAAAAAAAAAAAATTAGAAATATGTTCCGAGACTAAATTAAAACTTCTGATATAAACTGCGATGAAGATAAACTTCTTTGCTTCTAAGAAGCTGAAATCACCCGCCCCCCCCCCAAAGCTTCGATATTATATTTTTAGTGTGCACTATATCAAAAATAACTCAGTATTTTTTGTGCACTATAACAATCACAATAAAAAATGTACAAGAATATTTCACATAATGGCCGCAACGGCAAATATATTTACGTTCTCTTTCAAAATATCGCTAACATAGAAAGTGCAGACAAAAACACCTTTCACGAAATATTTATACAATTGTAGAAAAAGAATACTGATTTGATGTGCAGCATATTCTTTGTTGCATCGTCATATAAACAAACAATACATAAATCAATATATAAAAAAAACAATGTAAATGACAGTTAAATAACATAAAAGATGTACTTACATTTTAGAAGATAATTCTATATCCTTTGCCATGACGATCAGAAATGTATCCTGAAATAAGTTCAATGGCGGCCTCCGACTTCCCACGTTGTTGATGTTTGGGAATTCCTGTTCCTCCCGCACGCCAAGAATAACGATTAGTACGCATGCGCGAGTTGAATGTTGTAAACATAATATCATTTCTGTGATATTCCCAGATATTCACCAATGTTGTAAACAGAATATCATTTCTGCGATATTCCCTGATATTCACCAATGTTGTAAACAGAATATCATTTCTGCGATATTCCCTGATATTCACCAATGTTTAAAATAGTACATTGAAATGAGTATATCGCTAAAAAATTGGACTAAATGAAAAAAAACAAACATTAGGATGTTATTTCTGAATGATAAGGTTATAAAATAATTGAAGAAATTCTCTTAAATGTTTTTAAAAAGGATTACTTTTAATTAATATTTGCCAATATCGGCAGATGTCGTAAATTCAATGTATGACATTCAGAGACTTTCAAAATATTGCCCGATATCGGTGGACATTCGTCAATATCTTTGTGCTACCTGGGTATGGCTTCGGACTGCGGACCCACTGCTCCGGGGTTCGAAGCCCCACTTCCGCCAAGTGGGGGAGGAAAAAAAAATAATTTTTAAAAATAAATCCAGGTCTACAAATTAATTCTAAAATATTAATAATAGATGGCAGCACTAACAGTAATTAACTAAAATTCATTAATTAAATAATTCATTAAAATCAGTTGTAAGCTCTAAGAAAAATTCTAAGTCCAATTCCAAAACTAAAAAGGTAGTTCCTAAACATGACACTAGATGGCCGCACTAAAAATTCAATAGCAGACGGCAGCCCTAAAATTAATTAATTAATAATTAAATAAAATTAACTAAAATAAATTAAAAGCAAATTGTACAAATCTGACCAAAGATTCTGCGAAAAATTCCAAGACCCATACCGAAACTAAACCCCGTTGCCATTCCAGTGAAAAGAAATTCGGTGTTGCCACTCTGTAAAGAAATACCCTCGTAACCTTTCACGAAAATAAAACGAAACTAATAGCAGACATCACGTCCAGGAAGTAAACAACTCAACAAGCAGGAAGTAAACAACTCAACCAACAGGAGGGAAACAACTCAACTCAACTCATAACGTCACTTCCGGCCACGCCCCCTTATGACGTCATAGCCACGCCCCCTTGTGACGTCACTTCCGTCACCCCAGCAAGGGCTTATACCACAGAGGAAAGTGGAGGGAGCAACCGACGCACATAGCGTTTCCAGAAACTTTCCGCCGCGGAACTATTTTCTTTTGATTGGAGCCCAGAAGATTAGCGGGAAGCCCTTGTTATTGTATGGTGATAGAGCTTTGTTTTACTAAAACTTTGTTTTAAAATAGAGATGGTAGCCTGTTGTGTTACTGATTGCACTAATACGTCAAATGTAAAGAAGCCTAGTGTCACTTTTCACAGGTTAAATAATTATTTTTAATATACTTTCATCAGGACTAGTATTTTTTTTTTTCACATACTACAGTTGAGCCTGTATGGCAGATGTAATGTTCATGTATCTGGAATGTCAAAAAAAATTATTTCGATTGTAAAATTCTTTGATATTCTTACATAATGTATTATAAACGTTGAAAAATGAAAATCGGCCTTTTAAATTTATAAAGTATGGTTTGTTTAATTGTGTTTTCAGTTTCTGTTTGTATTGCTTTGATCCGTGTATTTTGATTAATAATTTTGGTTAATTGCGAAGTAATGAAGAAAAGGAACATTTATCTGTACCGTTTATGGTTTAATTGCAAACTTAGAACTATGTGCATCCTAAATTATTTTTTTAATTTGTATTATTATACAATATAACAACTGATTGTCTTGCAATGATTGCATATTTTATTTGTTTATATTTGAAAGCTAATGTAATTCAAATGTTAAGAAATATTATTTGTAATATGATATAAATTTCAACTAACCGCCACAAAATATCATTAATCCGTCTCCGAATTGAAAATACGAAAACGAAACTAAAACCTGCGATATTAAATATACGTGAAAAACATATTATCTTTAAAAGAAAATTGTTCAGTTGCATGCTGTACGTTCTTTTGAGTTCCGTTATTTTTAATTCTACTTTCGTTGTCGTTTCTCAATCGTTTTTCGTGAAGAAGAAAGTTCAATATAGTCATTCAATCGCCGAAATCAATGTATCTACATAGAGTTCGTCTGCTTTTTTTGGTCTCCAATGGTTCCATCTTCCTCTCGCGGAGGAATACAATTTTGTTACGAATACATTGTATTGGAAGCTTAGAAGAAGCGCTCTCCACTTTCCTCTATGGCTTATACTACTGATGCTCGATTTCGAACTCATACTCCTGCAGCCTTTGGATCCAGCGAGCTATCTGACCTTCAGGTTCTTTAAAATTCAAAGGCCATCTCAAGGAAGCATGATCAGTCCGGAGAAGAAATTTCCGTCCATAGAGGTAGTGATGGAAATGCTCAATAGATTTAACAATAGCCAGCAATTCCTTACGAGTGACACAATAATTCCTCTCTGGCTTACCCAAGCTCTTGCTGAAGTAAGCTATGACACTTTCACCGTTTTCTGTTCGCTGCGAAAGCACGGCTCCTATCCCTTCATTACTGGAATCTGTGTCCAAGATAAAGTCTTTGTTAGTCCGGGGATATGTCAAAATAGGAGACGTCGTTAATGCCTTTTTTAGACTAATGAAAGATTTCTCGCATTCCTATGTCCAATTAAAACTTGTTTGGGCTTCAGTCAATTTATGTAAAGGTCTTGCTATTGTTGAAGAATTTCTTACAAAACGGCGATAATAGGTGCACAGTCCGAGAAAACTTCGCAGTTCATGTACCGTTTCCGGACGAGGCCAATCGACAACCGCTTTAACTTTTTGTGGATCAGTCTTAACTCCGTCTGCAGAAATAACGTGACCAAGATAAGTAACTTCTTTACGTAAAAATTTGCATTTCTTTGGATTAAGTTTAAGGTTAGCATTTTGTAATCTAAGAAACACTTTACGAATATTATTTAAATGTTCTTCAAACGTTTTGCCCACTATAATAATGTCATCTAAGTATACTAAGCAGGCCTCGGACGAAAGTCCACGTAATACCGTTTCCATTAGTCTTTCAAAAGTAGCGGGGGCATTGCAAAGACCGAAAGGCATTACCTTAAAGTGCCAGAGTCCTTGTCCGGTGGTAAAAGCTGTCTTTTCTTTATCTTCAGGTCGGATTTCGACTTGCCAATACCCGCTCTTTAAGTCCAACGTAGAGAACCACTGGCTTCCATTCAAAGCATCTAAAGTGTCATCTACTCGCGGGAGGGGATAGCAGTCTTTCCTCGTAATATCGTTCAGTTTCCGATAGTCGACACAGAAACGTGTCGATCCGTCCTTCTTTTTAACAAGAACGATTGGTGACGCCCAAGGCCCCGACGATTCCTCTATTATGCCACCGTCCACCATTTCTTTAATCAGGCGTTCAGCTTCCTCTTTCTTTGCAAGAGGCAAACGCCTTGGATACTGCTTGATTGGTGGATGATCACCTGTATTAATTTTATGTTGTGTCACATTACAGTGGCCCACATCAGCGTCACCGGTAGAGAATAAGTTTTGGAATTCCTGGAGTAATTTTTGTACTGCTATTCGCTGCTCCTTACTAAGTCCTTCAAGATCCTCCAGCATTAGTTGAAAATGATGACTATTAGAATATCCTTGAGGACGAGCGACGATATCCACCACTGGTTCACACGTCGCAATAACGGCCCCTTTTTCTACAGTCTTGGGTTTATCGTCCAAATTGAACACTCGAATAGGTATAGCTTCCCCTCTTAAATCCACGAGTGCGGCGGCTACCAAGACCCCTTTTAAGGAGAACTGGCTAGGAAAGTTCGTTACGACATACCGGAAATGTCCAGAGGCTTCAGGAACCCCTTGGATAAGAAATTCAGATCTCGCTGGTATAGTCGTCTTCTCTTTCGCGAATATAGAACATGATTTTGAACACTGCTCGCTTCTTGAAAACAAGGAAATCTCCTCCCCTCCTGTCCATATCTCGTTCTTCTCTAAGTCTACGGTAAAGTTAAATTTTTGAAGGAAATCCAGTCCAAGGATACAAGAGTCAGTGATGTTAGCCACGTAGATCCTGTGCCGGAATTTCTTGGATCCACATTCAATGGATCCATCCAGTTTTCCTTGTATCTCTGTCTTTTCACCGGTAGCGGTCTTAATAGAGACGCTTGGAGATGTGTAGAGCAATTGTTCCTTCAGTTTCATGGCGAAGTCCGATTTTAGAAGAGTTACATTCGCACCCGTATCCACTAGCATCAAACAAGGGATACCACAAATAGTTCCTTCAACATAAAGTCCAGTTTCTCCTCCGCTAAGTGCGGAAACTTCAAATTTCTCTTCAGGGGCTTTATTCAGAAAAGGCAGCCTCCGCCCCGCAAGACGCCTAAGACCTATACTTCGCTCGCACTTATCCTGATAGCATTACCAAAGGTAGAATGAAGTGTGAATCCGCAAAAATATATAGTTCGCACATTTTTGCGGATTTTAAAACATTAGTTTTCAATTTTTTTGTCTAAAATCCTTCAAATGATTCTCAATTTTACAAGCTACTGCTTGTATGAGCAGTTAGTATAGAAAAATTTGCAATTTTCAGGAGTTAACAATAAACCGCTCGTACATCCCCATTCAACGCATTCCACCAATTAGAACTTTCACACTCTTGGCGGAAAAATTCAGTCTTGACCGCTGGTTTTCACAATGACCTGGTAACCCCCGTTCCTCCAAAATGCTCCCACCACCCCCGCGCAATCCCACATTCTTATCTTTTCTCCTGTCTCCGAGCTGAGCAGTGATTTCTTATTGTCGTCGTTTTCCTTATATTTTCGTAATGGCTTCCTCTGCAAATTCGTTTTCTTTCACTTTCCAGCCTCATAAAGCTGGAAAACCCTTAAGGAGCTCTGCTAAGGTTATTGTCTTAAATGTGTACACTAAACTCAGAGAGCAACATCAGTCAAAATCAGAAAATGAAATTGTTCAACTCTGTTCTGAATTAACTGGTGTTTCGTCGGTTAGTATTTACCGAATGAAAACAGAAATAAGGAAGAGCGGGACTCTATCTACTCCCGGGAAAAAGCGGCCTTTAAAAGTGGCTACACGACGAAGGCTTCAAATTTATGATGATTTCACAAAAACTGCAATTCGTAGAAAAGTGCATTCTTTTTTTTTTCAAAAATGAGATACCCACAGCCCAAAAAGTAATGGCCGCTATAAACGAAGATGAAGATCTTCCAAATCTCCGAATCACATGCGTCAGGAGCTTGATGAAAGATTTGGGATTTGAATATAAAAAGAGAAGCCGTTCTTCGATGCTGATAGAACGTGATGATATACTGCAATGGCGTCATCAGTATTTGAGAACAATGCTACGTTACCGTTCCGAAGGCCGAAAAATTTACTATACAGATGAAACGTGGGTAAATGCAGGGTACACCAAGGAACGTGTGTGGCAAGACTCAAGTGTGAAATCCAAGAGACATGCCTTTTTAAATGGTCTGTCAACTGGACTAAAAGCACCGTCAGGTAAAGGGGCGAGATTAATTATAATAGGGGCTGGAAATGAAGACGGGTTTATTAAAGGATCCGTAGAAATTTTTAAAGCCAAGAAAAATTCTGGAGACTATCATAATGAAATGAATGGTTCCCATTATGAAGAATGGTTTGAAAAAAAACTTCTGCCTGAACTCCAGCCCCGAAGTATAATTGTTATGGATAATGCTCCATATCATTCAATTCATGTAGAGCAAATTCCATCAAGTGCTACCAAGAAAGTAGATATACAAGCATGGCTCACACAAAAAAACATACTCTGGAGTGATGACATGCTAAAGGCAGAACTGCTTAGCATTGTCAAGGATCACAAAAAATTATACGAAAGTTACAAAATTGACAAAATAGCTGCATTTCATGGACACACAGTACTTCGTTTGCCCCCATATCATTGCGAGTTAAATCCAATTGAGCTTGTGTGGAGCTAAAAGATTATTATGTATACGTGGCGAATGTGCACGGTCTGTTTTCTCCAGATGTAACGTGCATACGCGTAAGAACCCCTTAGAAAGTCCTCTGACCAAGGTACTACCCATCCTTGGCAAATACCCCTCGTGCAGGTTTGCCTTACTGCACACAACACAACAATCTGATTCTGAGGCATTGCATGCCCTCTTGCTATTTAAACATTATTGAGCTTGCTTTAGGGCCAGTATATTACCTTTTCCTTTATCACTAATTTTAATTGTGGAGCCATGTATTTGCTTGCTGTTGGTTTGCTTTCTGGCTGTCGGAGAATTGTATTCAAATTCAGAGAATTGCATTCGCAAAAGAAGGCTTTCGCCTTCTATATGCGATGATCAGGAACATTAAATTTATGTTGTCTTATCTCACAGTGTTGGCCTCAAGGATGTATTTAAGGGTAGTGGGGGTTTACAAAATTTTGATTTTCTTTACGAAAATGATAATGTCATAATCTTTTCGTGAAAAATTCTGAAATTTTTTTTTACCGTTTGTACCCCCTCCGAAATGTTTTTCTGGATACGTGCCTGGTTGATCCCCTTTTCAGTGAAGCTTGGAATATAGTGTTGTTAAATATGAAATATTACTCACATGCATATACAGTAGTAAAGTCTGTTTTAAATGGCTTCAAAAGAGACTGAAAAAATTTACCGCTAAAGAGAGTTTGCTATTGAATAGGGGTTCAATTTCAGTAATAGTTCCGCTAACAAGATTTTGATTAATAAAGGCTTCAGTTAAGGCAGGTTTTTGCACGCATATACTATACATACATACATACTGTTTGAAAAAGAAAGTTTCCTTTTTAAGTACATTCTTGCGTACTTTTGAGTTTTGAATTTCTTTTAGCCGTCAGTTTTTGATAGCTTATAAGAAGTAATTTTCTTGGGCTTAATGGTCTGTGCATGTCAAAGAACCTGATTTCCGATTTGTAAAATGTTATGGGAAGAATAACGTGTTAATTAACGTGAACTGGAACATCAATGGAAGAACTTCAGTTAGATGAAAATTTAGCTATTCTATCGAAATTTACGTTCAGCGTAAAATATAGCACAAAAACCTGAATAGACAAGGAATGCCAAACTTGTGGAAGCAACATACTTTTAAAATAATCTTCCGCACATTCAAATATCGTAAAAATAGGTAAGTAATGGCGTATTTAAAGTTTAAATTTATTAGTTTTAAATCTTCGAAAGTTTTGTACGGTACCGCTAATAGTGCTCATATTAGCGGTACCGTACAAAACTTTCGAAGACAGCCCAACGAATTGTCGCGAGTAGGGGAGAAAGAAGGTCGCAAGAGCGGAGGAGGCCCCCTATAGTGGAAGGGAGCTGTTCTGCGCCAAGTAATGGAGTAACAGCCAGCTGTGGTACGCAGAGAAAGTAAGAGAGAATTCTCGGAGTGATACATGCGTTACGGCCCATATACGAGCTGTAAAGCGGCCGCTGTAGCTTTCCCAACGCTATCAGGTAAAGTGCGAGCGAAGTATAGTTTTCCTGTTTGGAGGGAAGTCACGTCGCATTCTCTTTGCACGTGTCCCCTTTTGTGACATCTCCAACAGGTCACGTTCGGATTCCTTCGGGGAGAGCCCCTTTTCCCAACAGCGAGACTATCCGATAATTCCTAGAGTGCCTTGAGTACAGAATCCAGTTTATCATCCTTTTCCTTGGAGGCGTCTCCCTCTATATCCACAGACCTTACATGCCTGGGTGTTTTCGAAACAGTTCTCGCAGCTTCATATTTCATGCTATACGCCAGAGCTGCCTTCAAATCTTTCGGGTCTACCAGTCTCGTGGAATGTTGTGTATCTTCGTCCCTGATAGCG
The DNA here is from genome assembly GCA_038373885.1 of Cheiracanthium punctorium. Lineage (NCBI taxonomy): Eukaryota > Metazoa > Arthropoda > Arachnida > Araneae > Cheiracanthiidae > Cheiracanthium > Cheiracanthium punctorium. The sequence continues at coordinate 138,687 of JAWZYV010007769.1, forward strand.
TCGACGAAGTACTGGGCTGTTAAACTTTCTCGAACATCTAGGGGACATTCCGCGTAAGCTAGGCTCATTAATCGCTCAACATCGGCGGCTAATACCTGTAGACTTTCTCCAGGCCTTTGTCGCCTTGCTTTCAATTCAGTCCTATAAAACTGGGTAAGATGGCTATTTCCAAATCGAGATTCTAGAGCTTTTTCGACGGTCGGTAGGTCGTTCAACTTGTCATTCGGTATTCCTAGGAGAATCTCCGCAGCTGATCCTTGTAGAGAGGCCACAAGTTGACTGGCCTTGAAGCTATCCGTCCATCCATTTGTAGAGCTCACGACGTCAAACTGAGTCTTAAAAACTGTCCAAGATGTTTGGCCGTCAAATGTTAAATGCTTTACAGTGGATCTAGAATTAATTATTTCTCCACTTGCCAAAATATTGCTTGGCTTCCTCTCAAGATCAGAAAGTCTCTTTTCAAAATCGCTGATTTGTTCTTGCACATCGCTGATTTGTCCTTGCACATTGCTTCGTACTTCTTCGATTTTTTCTTGTACGTCGCTGATCTGTCTTTGCACTTCGCTTCGTACTCCCTCGACTCTTTCATGAACAGATTGTATTTGAGTCTTCATTTCTTCTTGTCCTGAACGCATTTTCTCTTGTAGACTCTCCTGTCCGAACGATATCTTTTCTTTCAGACTCTCTTGACCCAAAGACATCTTTTCTTTCATGTCTAACATCATAGCAAACAGTTTTTCCATTTTTTCTTCCATGGCTGCTCTGGTTATTGGCATTCAAACAGATCCAGATCCCACTTCCTGACACCAATGTTACGAAAATCGCCAAGTGGGTGTATTTTGAAACAGTCCAATCAGCACAGTAAGCAAAAATAACACTTTATTCACGGCTCGCAACTCAATAGCTCAAAACAATACAAGAAACTTTAAAATGCGCTAACTAAAATCATAAATAAGCACAACGATAACGCTATTTATTTCACACAATCAACCGTGCGCTTCAAAGTCTATCACTCAACTGAACTGAACTCTCCGGAGAGAGATCCTAGCGCTTTTATAGAGATGATGACGTCACCAGAATCGCCGAGAAACTTCTGGAACAATCTTATCAAATTGAAATATGGTCTCGAGACATTAATTTTCTAGAAGCCACCATTTGTCGCCAAGGTCGCCAAATCCGTCGCCAAGATGATCGCCATGACTACAGGGTTACCATTATCAGAAGAACCGCTATCATGCCTGCAAAACTAGTTTCACGGCGGCACATGCAATACGGGAGCAAATTAAGTTATTATTTCGCAACAATATGCATTTATTGCAGACATAAAACAGATGTACAGGAACATATTGATCCACCCTGAACAAAGGCAACTTGAAAGAATAGTTTGGAAGGAATCGGAAAATGCACCTGTAAAGACTTATCAATGAACTACTGTTACCTATGGTACAGTTAGTGCTCCGTATTTGGCTCAGCGTACTTTAAAGCAATTGGCTTTTGATGAAGGTGCAAAATTTCCGAAAGCCGTTGCTGTTCTCAGGCAGATTTTTATATGGACGATTGCTTGAGTGGAGGTGAGGACTTAGAATACACGAAAGCTCTCCAAAATGAGCTTACTGGTATTTTGGATAAATGTTCGATGAAACTTCATAAGTGGCATGCAAATCATACCGAGCTTTGTATGAATAATGGCGATTACAGTTTTAAATTTCCAGACGAAACAAAATGTTTAGGCATAAGATGGAAACCCCTTGAAGATTGTTTTAAGTTTGATATTAAAGTTCAAGAACTTTCTAAATTTACAAAAAGAACAGTCTTATCAGTTATTGCTCGCATTTTCGACCCACTGGGTTTATTGGGTCCATTGCTGACTAAAGCAAAAATATTTATGCAAAAACTTTGGTCTTTACAAATTAACTGGGACGATCCACTTCCTTCAAAAGAAGTGAACGAGTGGCATGGTTTCATTTCTGCTTTACATTTAATTAAAGACTTAAAGATTGACAGGAAAATATTGTGCAGTACTCCAGCTATTGGGGAACTCAACGGATTTTCTGATTCCTCGGAATCCGCTTTTGGAGCAGTGATCTATTTGAAATCGTTGAACAACCAAGGGAAAGTGACTGTATCTTTGGTAGCAAGTAAATCTAGAGTTGCCCCTCTCAAGCGCACCACAATTCCAAGACTCGAGTTGTGTGCTGCCGTTTTGCTTTCTCATTTAATGAAAAGAGTGACTGCATTAAAACTGAACATTTCTAACGTTCTACTATGGTCGGATTCGCAAATTGTTTTAGCCTGGATCAAAGCTGATGTTGTCAACCTTAAACCCTTTGTGGCAAACAGGATAATTACAATACAAGAATTGTATCCACATCATCATTGGCATTATGTTCCTTCATCCGAAAATCCAGCCGACCAAATTAGCAGAGGTTTAGATCCTGAAAGTTTGTTAAAGAGTAAGCTATGGTGGACTGGACCTTCTTTTCTATATATTGAGAACTTTGTTCCTGATGGGGACTTGAAACTTGATTTGTGTGACAAAGACTTTGCCCATGAACTTAAATCTAGGAAATTGGAAGAAATTGTAAATGTTCAAAACTTTTCAATATCGTCTGTAAACCTTAATCCTCTTGTTGATCATTTATTGAATTTGAGTAATAATTATGTTAATATTCTTCGCATATTATCTTTTGTTTTTAGATTCATTCATAATGTGAAGCATCCTCGAGGAAAGTTTACAGGGCCTTTAAGTGCTAAAGAAATTAACAATTCAGAAACATTTCTACTCTTACAGGTTCAGCAGCAATTTTTTAAGGAAGAGATGAGGGATCTCCTGTCGGATGGTACAGTTTCTAAAAACAGTAAACTTAAGCAATTAAATCCTTTTGTAGATAAATATGGACTTATTAGAGTTGGCGGTCGACTAGGAAATTCACATTTAACTTATGACAAGAAGTATCCTATTTTAGTACCCAATTGTAAATTAAACTTCATTATCCTTAACTATTTTCATATAAAATACTTGCACTGTGGTGCTCAATCTTTATTATATCAAGTTCGTAATAAGTTTTGGCCTTTAAATGGCCGTAATAATTGCAAGAGGGTTATTCATGAATGATTTATTTGCTTTAAATGTCGACCTAACTCGCAGCAACAGTTGATGGGGGACTTGCCTACGGAGAGAATAACCCCAAACTATACATTCAATTGTGTAGGGGTCGATTTTTGCGGTCCCTTTCTTATTAAGTACAAAAACCAAAGAAGGGGTACCTACCAAAAGATTTATGTATGTATTTTTATATTCATGGTGACCAAAGCAATCCACCTTGAATTAGTAACTGACCTAACAACCGAGGCTTTCATGGCTACTCTAAAGCGCTTTGTTGCTCGCCGTGGAAAGTGTTCAAAATTATTTTCGGATAATTCCAAAAATATTTCGTTGGATCAAATAATGAAATCAAGAGGTTATTTAACATGTTAATTAAACCTAATGAGACTTTGGCGGGTTACTTGAGCTCTGAAAACATTGACTGGAAATTTTTGCCTCCCAGGGCACCCAATTTTGGTGGATTATGGGAGGCGGGAGTAAAGTCTTTCAAGTTTCATTTGAAACGAGTTGTGGGTAACACTAAATTAACCTTCGAGCAGTTTTTAACTATTGTTACACAAATTGAAGGAATCTTAAATTCGCGTCCATTAACACCCTTAACTTCTGACATTGATGATTTGCAGGTATTGACGCCAGGACATTTCTTAATTGGCAGACCTATTAATTATTTAATTGAACCTGACATTAGCGAAATAAAGGATAGTAGCTTAAAATTATGGCAACAAGTTACAAAAAATGTACAGGTTATATGGAAGAAATGGAGAAATTCATATTTAAGTCATTTACAAAATCGAACCAAGTGGACTGATAAAAAAGATAACGTTTAAGTTGGAGAAATGGTAATTGTGAAGGAAGATGGTGTCCCCCCTCTAAATGGATAATCGGCCGAGTAGTTGAGGTATATTATGGTAAAGACGAAAAGGTAAGGGTTTGCGATGTAAGAACTGCCTCAGGCATTTTTAAAAGGCCAGTAAATAAACTTTGCATATTACCAATAAGAGACTGAAATGTGAGTGTACTTATTGTTTTTAATACAATTTATGGGAATACTGTTTGAATGTAAATATAAGAGTTGAATTTATGGAAGATTTAGAGTCAAAAAAAAGTATTTTTATTGATTTAATTGTATATTTGGTATGCTTAATTTATATTGGTATTTGTACAGCCCATTAATCATTGAAGTATTATCTAGTATATGTAGTTTAATTGTTAGTTTAAAATATTAGGTTACTGGTTCGTTGCCTGTATAAACAGTGCAAAGTGGGCGGTATGTTGGCGAGTTGGCAAGCTTTCGGCCATCTCATATGGTTTGGCGAGCTGGCGAGTTTTCCATCGCCTAACTGCAACCCTAGACTACTGGTAAATTGTATAAATAGATCAGTTCTCGCATGGTTTCGAGTAAAATTGTTCGGGTTCTTGGGAACCACTTATTCGAGTGTTTGAAAAATTGTATTTTATTGTTAATTTTAATATAGTTGAATAAAATGTTGTGTTTTAAATTAGATTGTGTCGAGTTTTTAGTATCACCATCTCGAAATTCAAACATAAAATGCCACTTGACTTATTTCCAAATTCTTTAGGAAAATGTTAAAAATTTACAGTAAAGTGGCTTGATTTACATTTCACGTGTTTCATATGTAAATTAAATTTAAAATTTTTATGATTTTATTTTTCATCAGCTAAAGCAAAATTGAAGATCTGGTAATAAAATTTACATTTCAATATATTTTATTTTTAGTCATTTTGATCTGATTATTAAAAAATAAACTAATGTTCATTAACTAAAATTATGTTTCATTAAAATGAGCGTTGAAAAATATTCATTGACGATAATAGATAGATAATCTAATTTAATGAATAATTCATATGGGTAATCATTATAATGAACTAACTATACTTTGAACGAGCAGATGGCGCCAGCACTGTCAATAAGGCGCCTGCCTACTGCCTCCGGCATTTTCACCGATCCCAACCGTTTGGGTCAATAGATGCGTCTGCGCATGCTCGTGGAAGGCAGAGCAGAAACAGCGAAGAGCTTTAATGACGATGCTGTCGCCATCTGTTCGTTTAACATATAGTTAGTTTATTATAGTGATTATCGATATGAAGTATTCATTAAATTAAATTATCTATTATCTTCAATGAATATTTTTCAACGCTCATTTTAATGAAACATAATTTCAGTTAATGAGCATAAGTTTATTTTATAATGATTAAAGATAAAACATATTGAAATGTAAATTTTATTACCAGATCTTCGATTTTGCTTAGGCTGGTGAAAATTAAAAGCATAAAAATGTTAAATTATAAATTTTATTTAAATATGAAACAGTTACATATGAAACTCATGAATGTACCACAACAAGTTATTAAAATTCATTTGATTTAAGTAATTTTTTAAACTAAAAAGCAAAAGTTTAAATCAGTTTGAAAATAATAATGTGAAATATTGTTTTTTTTTAAATAAAAAATGCCTTAACTAAAATTTTAAACAAGCATTTAAATCAAATAACTTTTAATAACTTGTTGTAGTACATTCAAGTTTACAAATACCAGTATATCAGTTTATATTGATTATTGAAAATGTTTATTTCAAATACGATGTATATTTGCTGTTTTATTACTTTCAATAGTTACTTTAAAATAGGAAAACTTCAGTGAGCTTTTGAATACGCAATGATATATTCAATTTAAAGTTTTATTTCTTTAAATAAAAATAATTTTTAAAAGATACTTTTAAAAAGTCACTTGACATATTTCTAAATTTTTTAGAAAAAATGCAAAAAATTTAGAGATTTACATTAAAGTGGTTTAATTTACATTCATGTGTTTCATTTGTAAATATTTCATATGTAAATTAAATTTATAATTTAACATTTTTATGCTTTTATTTTTCATCAGCTAAAGCAATATTGAAGATCTGGTAATAAAATTAACATTTCAATAATCTTATTTTTAGTCATTTTCATTTGATCATTATGAAATAAACTAATGTTCATTAACTAAAATTCTGCTTCATTAAAATGATCGTCGAAAAATATTCATTGAAGATAATAGATAATCTAATTTAATGAATAATTCATATGGATAATCACTATAATAAACTAAGTATAGTTTAAACGAACAGATGGCGACAGCATCGCCATTAAAGCTCTTCGCTGTTTCTACTCTGCCATTTCCACGAGCACACGGACTAAGCACGAGCATGAGCAGACGCACCTATTGGCCCAAACGGTTGGGATTGGCGAAAATATAAGCCAAACCAATGTTACCAGAAACTTTAGCACATAAATAAATCGCAAGTAGTCGCAAAGGAGACATCTTAGTATGACATCAGATCAAGTGATGCTATGCTAGGCACTGCTTAAAATCATTATGCCGATTTGTCTGGTCGGTCCATTGGTTTTGAAACGTAGTTTTACACATAAGTCTCCCCCCCTCCCCCCCCCTTTTTTTTTTGTTTCTTTTCGTAAGTAAAAAGGTTCGAATTCACAATCAAGTTCCATAACTGTTCCATTTCCCATCGTTCAACGTCAAGGACGGATTAAAGGGAAGGCGGGGGGGGGGGGGAGGGGGAGTAACTACCCCTCGAGAAAGGAACCGCCCCCACCCACAAAATTGCATTAATCCGTCGCTGTTCTACACAAAACAATTTCAAGTGACAACCGACTGAAATACCAACTCAGTCCTCTCTAATTATTTCAAAACACAATATGCCGGTTGTGACATCTTACTGCGCACAGCGGTGTTTATTTGTCACTAAATAAAGGTTGTTTCACCAGTTGCTACACTTATTAAACTGTTAGACAAGCATTTCGAAAGTGACGCTTCAGATATGTTATTTAATGATAGGAAAGCTCAGATTCTTTTATGTTTCTCAGCCACTTAACTCACTGTGTTCCTGTGAAACTGTTGCCTGTTCTGTCAGCTGTTGCTGCCATTGAGTCCTTGCAACGATGGGAGGGAACTGGTTAAAAAAATTGTTACGTCAATCTAGTAATAGAAATATGCGTCCCCTTTTAAGTGTCGCCTATCGCACGTGTCCTACCTGCCACGCCCTAGATACGTCAATGCAGTCATTGCGCTATAAAACAGAAAATGCATCAAGCAATGCAGGACTTCTTGCTTCACAAATAGGATTTTTATAAAGCGCAATTTTATTTTAATTTCACTTAAAAAAACATTGTAACTTTTATTTCTATGTGTGTTGTGTTGGGGGATTACGGCCATTTACCTACTCGTGAAATCTAGGTTGAGGGTCGAGGGGTAGGTGCTCTCCGTGGGGATCTTTCTAAGGGGTCCTAACCTGTATTTATGCTTAGTTTCGGAGAAAACTGCGGAAAACTCCGAACGGTTAGGTCGGTGGATACGACCTGGTTTTGAACCAGGCACCTTCCGTCTCCCAGCTCAAAGCGCAATGGGCTCGGCCAATGGTGGGGCAACTTTTATGTCTAACAAATAAAAAAATTTCCTTCGACTTTTCGACTTCTGTTTATATTGACCAAGTATGCAATTTAATGTCTTGGTGTTCATCGTGAAGACTGATTGCCTGCATCAGGAACAAAGGTCTGGAAATGCGACGAATAGGTTATCAAACATTTTAGTTATGTTGTATAGGCTTTAAAAATAAAGAAAAATACATTTTATCAGCAGATAGTCTAGCAGGACTAGGTGTATGGTCCTGAGAGGGGTAGTAGATGTGACAAATAGCTCAAAGGAACCCATGAAATTCAAAGCAAGGCACAGGCTGGTCTTTTTTTTTTTCAAGATAATCGCTCACACCCATGGGCGCCGCCAGAATATTTCCCAGGGGGGGGGCAAAGACTACTTAAACGTATGGTTACCATGTTGAAAAGAACAAAAAAGCAAGGGAAACCACTGCATACAAAAATCCAGGGGGGGGCAAGTGCCCCTCCCTGCATTGCCCTATGCTGCTGGCGCCCATGCTCACGCACCCATACATGCATGCCCACCTCTCCTTCATACATAAACTAAGGCTAGCATAAACAAAATAGAAACATGCACATACAAGGCCTGAAGGAATTTTTTTTTTTAATCTGAAATTCTTGAAGATTTTATTAAGCACTCGGCTGGAAGAATTTCAGTTTTTTTTTTTTTTTTTTTTTAATCTATTCAATCAATTCTGCCATATAGAGGAAAATGATAACTGTAAGTGCTTATATAGACTCCTGTTCGCATACTTTTGTTGCTGAAAATTGCATCAATTGTTGTTTCGCCCCTAGTGGTGAAATGTTCTGGATTAGTGCGTATTGGAAAATCTAAAGTATCCATTTCAGTTATGAAATCGGATCCTTGATCGGAATTGAATTCTATGTTAAAATCTCCTACTAAAACAGTCTTACAATCGTCCTCCTTCAGTAACGTTTCGAATATAGCGTCTAATTTATCTTCATAAGAAATTCGAGGACTAGCGTATGCAACTGCAAATCTCACTTTATCTTGAATATACTCAATGACCATTTGAACACCATTGATATGGCTCGTGTAGGCGCGGGTAAAGTGTTTCATATCTATATATATATATACTAGCTGAAGTACCCGTTCTTCGCACGGGAATGAATGGACTTTTTGATATTACGATTTGTGGTGATTACTATTCATTGCAATAAAGAGATATAGCAAAATGGATATCGCATTATATTGTGTTCAATAACCATGCATACTGAATTTCAAGGCAATCGTTTGTACGTTGCAGAAGGCCATGCGGCGTAGCGCAATCTAGTGGCGAGTTTTAGCAAAACGGATACGGCGAAAATATTCTTCGCATTCAGATATCGATGAATACGAAATTTCAGGACGATCGGCTGGACAGCCCTGAAGTTCATGTGTTGACGCGACATCTAACGCGAAACTCTTCCCCGTGTTCAAATATCTATGCATACCTATTTTCATAGCGACCAGTTGCACAGTCAAGAAGTGATACACTGCAGCGCGATCTAGTGGTTAATTAAAGTAATGATTTGCTACAGTGCCGTCAAGTGGCGAGTTATAGCAAAATGGATAACGCCAAAATATTCTCATTGTTCAAATAGCTATGTATACTGATTTTCATAGCGACCGTTTGAATGGTCAAGAATTTGGCCTGCTGCAGCGTCATCTAGTGGCGAGTTAAAATAATAATGCATTGCAGTGCCATCTAGTAGTGAGTAACATCAAAAGGAACACAGTTAGAATATATTCTTCGTGCTGAAATGCTGAAATGTGTAAGTATAAGGAATTTTATGCCGATCGGTCGAACGGTATAGAAGTTGATGCGTTGCAGCGCCATTTAGCGGCAAGTTACAGCAAAATGGATACTGAAAAATATTCTCCGTGTTCTAATATCAGCATGTACTAAATTTCGTCGAAATCGGTTGGACGATATTCGCATAGTAAACGGCTAAACGGAATAGAATTCGACGTTCTGCTGCGCAAACCTGGTGGCAAGTTAGAGGAAAACGGATAGCATAAAAAGCTTCTCCATGATAAAAGACTTAGGTGAACCAAATTTCATGGTGCAACGGTGCTCAACGGTGCTGGAGTTTCTCAACCTCATACACTCATACCAACATTCATTTTTATCTATAACCAGTGTCATTATATATCCCAGTCTCAAATAAAATCCAGTTTCAAATCTAAGCCTCGCCAAAGTGCCAACATACGCCATTTTGCAAGCGTTTTTTCAGGAAATCATTCGAAGCATTGACTTAGCAGCAATAATATATGGGAAATGGTTCGACCGCGAAAAAGTAAAGCAAGCCTTTATTTAAAAAGTTGAATCCCTTAATACAGCCGAATTTTTTAAAATTATCAACTATAACGTATTTTATTCATCATTACTCCGATGTACTAAATGAGAAGATTTCAATTTTCTGAAATTTGGCGGAATTCTACCAACTTAAATCAATGTACTCATTTGGCGAGAATTCTGGAGATAGATCAATTGAAATCCCTTAATAACTGCATTATTTCTTCACGGATCATTAAAATTTAACGCTGTATTCTAATAAAACGTTTGCACTTGTTTTCAAAAATCTATTTCCTTAAGCTCTCAATAAATTCCGCCAAGCTGAAATCTGTGCAAACCGCTAGAAATCACTTTCACAAAATCGGCATTTGAGCCATTTTATTTTTTCGCCAAACTAAAATAATTTACCTATTAGCCTCGGAAATCTTCAATTCTTATTGTTTTGCGTGTAAAGCATTACATTCCTGCTCTGATTTCCCATGCACACGATATTATAATTAAAAAAAAATCTGATGTGTCCAACACATGACTTCCTTGCACGTCCATTAGATCAAAAATATTTTCGATGCACTTCCTCTAAATTTATTTGTTTGAAAGAGATAAAATATCAATAATAGTAAGGTTTAGCGATTTCTAGCCAAATATTTCGATATCGCCAAGCTGAGTTCAATTTGAAAGATTTCCTTCTGACACTTTATTTGGCGATATTTCACCAAAAGCCGACAAACTTGAGATAGTCAGCGAGATTTTGGGGATAGCCAAAGTAGTCATTGACCACAGACTTTCAATGAATTGAATGCATCTATACACCTCAATGTATTCAAAGTCATTTGGCTCACCATGTAAATAAATTCTCAGTCGATTGCTGTCAAAAAAGATATTGAAAACAGTTAGATATTACAATAGTTCTAAATACAAAGTTAAAAGATCTACGGGTTAAAGTTTTAGAGTTATACAAAATAGGAAATAATTTTTGGCGCCAAATTTGGCGATGTTTCGGCGAAACTCGTCAATGTCGACGACATTTGGCGAGATTTTAAGCATGAACCAAACAATGACAGATTATCGCCAAATTTGGCGATATTCCGCCAAAACTCGCCAAGAACGATAACAAATGGCGATACTTTGGGCATGGACCAAATGACTGACTATCGCCAAATTTGGCGATATTTCGCCAAAACTCGCCAAGGTCGAGGACCAGACGGAGAGATTTTGGGCATGTACCAAACAATGACTGTCTACAGTTGTATTATATTGAAGATGTCCATAGACATTAAGGTACTGAAATTCTTTTCGGTGGTCCTGTAAATAAACTCTCCAGTAGATTGGAACCAAAAATCGAGATGCACAACTAGATGTTACAACATTCTTATATATGAAATTTCATAATAGTTTTTGAGATTTGAGAGTTAAATATGCACACACATACACCAAAAGTGGCCAAGCTTGGCGACTTTTGGCATAGTTCTTGAGGGAGGCACGTGACCGTGGTCGGACCATTACCTAACTTATGTGGTAGGACGGTATTGTGCTTGAAATGGATGAATGCCCCTAAAATTGCTATTGACCGTAATGTATTGGAAATATTTTGAGTGTTCCTGTAGCAGAACTATAAATGAAAAAGACACTTTTTTTAATGGAGAAATTCATTTTCTAACTCTTTACAGCATATATCACTTCTGAGTCGTTTGAAATAGCCCAATACCTCTAAAAAACGCTTTGATGAATTTCGGCCCATAGAGCGTAATGTATTTCGAATCTTTTGGGCGGTCCTGTAGATAAACTATTCAGTCGAATGGAACCGAAAGGGAAGGTGCACAACTAGATGTTACAACAATCCTAAATATAAAGTTTCAACATTCAACGCCTAACAGTTTTTGAGATATGCGAGTTTAATGAATTTCGGCCCATTGAGTGTAATGTATTTCGAATGTTTTGGGCAGTCCTGTAGATAAACTATCCAGTCGAATGGAACCAAAAGGGGAGGTGCACAACTAGATGTTACAACTATCCAAAATATGAAGTTTCGACATTCTACGCCTAATAGCTTTTGAGTTAGGCGAGTTTAATGAATTTCGGCCCATAGAGCGTAATGTATTTCGAATCTTTTGGGCGGTCCTGTACATAAACTATCCATTCGATTGCCACCAAAAGGGGAGGTGCACAACTAGATCATAGAACAATCCTAAATATCAAATCTCAACATTCTACGACCATTAGTTTTTGAGATATGCGAGTTACATACATACGTACGTACGTACAGACGGCATGGAAAAACTGGCCACAGTAGACTCGCCACTGGTCAAAATGAGTTGCAGACGCGTTAATATGATCGTGCATGCTAGCCTACGATGAGATGCATCGAAAAAATTTTTTTAATTAAATTTAGAGGTAGTCAAAATCGGTTTTTATGTCGAAATTTGGCCCCCAAAATTTTTCGGGATCACATTACTTCCTTATACTACGTACAAGGAAGTAAAAAATAACCTTACGAATATAAACTAACAAAAAAAAAAATCATTATTATTCTTTTATTTTTACTTTGAGAATTTAAAACATTTTATTCGGCAAAATCGCCACACATGGCAACCACGATCCTTATTTCACACTTTTTTCACTACAGGGGTTACAATTACGGAAAGCTTTTTGCGTGAATAGCATAAAAAATCTCTTAAATTCCGGGAACGGGTGGACTTTCAAAGTTTTAAAGTGGACTACGATTTATTCTATATTATTTTACATATCTGTGCTAAATTTCAGGCCGATAGGTTCATTTTTGTGGATTTGTATACGAATCAAATCCACAAACAAACAAACAAACAAACAGAATTTCATTTTTATTTATAAGATAAGTGTAAATTGTTAGTTACTTAGTTTGTCTGTGTCTCGCCTACCTCCTAGACGGGTGATCCTAGACCTACCAAATTTTGTACGGAAATTATCCAGGACGGATCCCGACACACCTCGAAGCGATTTTTTCGAATTATTTTAAGAGATATCGATAAAAAACGTGTCGCTAAACAATCATTTTTGCACTCGCCATTTCGCAATTGTAACCCCGCAGTGGAAAGAGCGAGGTTTGAACATATCTAGGTTGCCATATTTGGCAAGTTTATTAAATGATTCAGACTCTTGAAGTAAAAATAAAGGAATAAAGATTTTTTTTTTGTTTGGATTATTTGTAAGGTTACTACCGGGTAAGGTTACCGGGGTTCGTCGTTTTAAAGTCCAGTTGGTGTAGAAAGTTCTAGTAAAAGTCCACTTGTCAGGATAGAACACGAACTTTATTGCTTCTAGAACTTCGTAGAACAATCAGCTGTACAAAAATCACAAACAGTAATGTGCTTTCAACAGTCCGCTTAGATCTGAAGCTTTCACAAATGCTGTATTTCTCACACAAAATAAATCACTTTCACAGGCAAAAATTCAGTGAAAATATCTGAAGGGAGAGCGTGGGGCGAGAGCTGGGTTCGAACTGACGGAATTCGCGTGGTGGAATGAGGCGTAATCCGGCTCTGCCAAAAGGCACCTATTCGACCGGCCTTCAATTGCCGGGTGTTGTGTGCGCGGAGGCGATCTCGTGCCGCCACACTACTCCCCCCCTAGAGAGTCAGTCGGAAGCTGACGAACGATATTCCAAGCGTTATGGAATGCTGCCGCTCGTTGCGGACTTTGAAAGAGAGCCGAGCGAGAGATGGAAGAGGGGGTTGCTGGCGCCATCTGTCGCTGTAGGCGAGAAGGAGAATGCGTGTTCGTTGTCCGGGTCATCAATGAAGGGAGAGCGTGGGGCAAGAGCTGGGTTTGAACTGAATTGTTTGAATTCGCGTGGTGGAATGAGGCGTAATCCGGCTCGGTCAAAAGCTACCTATTCGACCGGCCTTCAATTGCCGGGTGTTGTGTGCGCGGAGGTGATCTCGTGCCGCCACATATTCAAGGGATATCGTACACAATCCCTTAAGACACAGCAATGAAGAATTTACACACAGCACTTTAAAAACAGCTTCGAAAAAGCAAGCGAAAATAATGCTCCTGAAGTTCATAATTTTTCAAATCCTACTAATATTATAAATGTGTATGTTTGTGTGTTTGGATGTTTGTAACTCAATCATGCAAAAACGGCTGAATGGATTTGGATAAAATTTGGAATGAAGATAGCTTATACCTTTGATTAACATATAGGATACCTTTCATGCATATAGCATAAATAGTTCTTTTACAGAGACATTCAAAATAATTCTAATACATTACGCTCTATGGGCATCTTTGTAACTACTGAACCGATTCTAAAACTTTTTTCACCGATAGAGAGCTACACTATTCCTGAGTATTATAGGATAGCTTTTATGCACATTTCCTAAATAGTCCTTTTACAGGGACTCTCATAAGAATTACATTACGCGCTTCGCCTTCGGGTATCTCTGTAACTACTGCACGGATTCTAAAACTTCTTTCACTGATAAAAAGCTACACTATTCCTGAGTATTGTAGACTACCTTTCATGGATATAGCATAAATCGCTCTTTTACAGAGACACTCAAAATGATTCTAATACATTAATTACGCTCTATGGACAGCTCTAACTACTGAACCGATTCTAAAACTTTTTTTTTCACTAATAGAAAGCTGGACTACTCCCGAGTATTATAGGATACCTTTCATGCATATAGCATAAATAGTTCTTTTACAAGAACACTAAAATATTCTAATACATTACGCTATATGGATATCTCTCTAACTACAGAAATGAGTTTAAATATTTTTTTACGGTCATTCTGGTCTATAGTGCTAGTGTCTTTTTTGTTATTCACACATGCTTCATTTCTCTCTGGACCTAATTCTAGAGCCGACGCGGACGAAGTCGTGGGTAGAATCTAGTTTGTTGATAATCACACACACACACACACACAGTACTAAGAAAATAAAACTTTTCTTTAAATACACTTGACAAGAAAATTATGGAATGTAAAAATAAAACTATAGAACTATGTGGGCCAAATAAACTGATAAGAAACTTATAATAATAAAAGTACAATTCAGGCGAAGAATGTATCTTAAATATTAATGTTAGAACAAATAAGATTACTAGATAAAATATGAAAATGTTCATATTTTCTGTAAAGGTGCCACGCATGTGTTGAAGTCTGCGACGGATTAATGCACTTTTGTTTGTGTGTGTGGGTGGGCGGAGGTTAGTTAGAAGATTCACATACACAAACACATCCATTTTGTGGAAGTAAAATAGGGTTTTTTAATTTGATTTTTTTTAACGAGAGAGCGGTCGCCCCTTACGTCCATCCTGTAATTTGACCTTGGTTGAAACATGCTAGCAATTAGGAAAATAATGCTTTTTTTTTTTCATAGAAATTTTAGAGCGAGTTGTTGCAGTATGTTAAAATACATAAATTACTTTACTTTCGGAAAAGGGACAGGTGACATTTAAAAAAAATCTGATGTGTCCAACACATGACTTCCTTGCACGTCCATTATATCAAAAATATTTTCGACGCACTTCCTCTAAACTTATTCGTTTGAAAGAGATAAAATATCAATAATAGTAAGGTTTAGCGATATCTAGCCAAATATTTCGATATCGCCAAGCTGAGTTCAATTTGAAAGATTTCCTTCTGACACTTTATTTGGCGATATTTCACCAAAAGCCGACAAACTTGAGATAGTCTGCGAGATTTTTGGGATAGCCAGAGTAGTCATTGACCACAGACTTTCAATGAATTGAATGCATCCATACACCTCAATGTATTTAAAGTCATTTGGCTCACCCTGTAAATAAATTCTCAGTCGATTGCTGTCAAAAAAGATATTGAAAACAGTTAGATATTACAATAGTTCTAAAAAATACGAAATAATTTTTGGCGCCAAATTTGGCGATATTTCGGCGGAACTCGTCAATGTCGACGACATTTGGCGAGATTTTAAGCATGAACCAAACAATGACAGATTATCGCCAATTTGGCGACATTTCGCCAAAATTCGCCAAGAACGATAACAAATGGCGATACTTTGGGCATGCACCAAATGACTGACTATCGCCAAATTTGGCGATATTTCGCCAAAACTCGCCAAGGTCGAGGACAGACGGCGAGATTTTGGGAATGTACCAAACAATGACTGTCTACAGTTGTATTATATTGAAGATGTCCATAGACATTAAAGTACTGAAATTCTTTTCGGTGGTCCTGCAAATAAACTCTCCAGTAGATTGGAACCAGAAATCGAGATGCACAACTAGATGTTACAACATTCTTATATATGAAATTTCATAATAGTTTTTGAGATTTGAAAGTTAAATATGCACACACGTACACCAAAAGTCGCCAAGCTTGGTGACTTTTGGCATAGTTCTTGAGGGAGGCACGTGACCGTGGTCGGACCATTACCTAACTTATGTGGTAGGGCGGCATTGTGCTTGAAATGGATGAATGCCCCTAAAATTGCCATTGACCGTAATGTATTGGAAATCTTTTGAGTGTTCCTGTAGCAGAACTATAAATGATAAAGACACTTTTTTTAATGGAGAAATTCATTTTCTAACTCTTTACAGCATATATCACTTCTGAGTCGTTTGAAATAGCCCAATACCTCTAAAAAACGCTTTGATGAATTTCGGCCCATAGAGCATAATGTATTTAGAATCTTTTGGGCCGCCGTGTATATAAAATATGCTGTCAAATCGAACCGAAAGGGGAGCGGCACAAGTAGATGTTACAGCAATCCTAAATATAAAGTTTCAACATTCTACGCCTAATAGTTTTTGAGATATGCGAGTTTAATGAATTTCGGCCCATTGAGCGTAATGTATTTCGAATGTTCTGGACAGTCCTGTAGATAAACTATCCAGTCGAATGGAACCGAAAGGGGAGGTGCACAACTAGATGTTACAACTATCTAAAATATGAAGTTTCGACATTCTACGCCTAATAGCTTTTGAGTTAGGCGAGTTTAATGAATTTCGGCCCATAGAGCGTAATGTATTTCGAATCTTTTGGGCGGTCCTGTACATAAACTATCCATTCGATTGCTACCAAAAGGGGAGGTGCACAACTAGATCATAGAACAATCCTAAATATCAAATCTCAACATTCTACGACCAATAGTTTTTGAGATATGCGAGTTACATATATACGTACGTACGTACAGACGGCATGGAAAAACTGGCCACAGTAGACTCGCCGCTGGTCAAAATGAGTTGCAGACGCGTTAATAGGATCGTGCATGCTAGCCTACGATGAGATGCATCAAAAAAAATTTCTAAATTAAATTTAGAGGTAGTCAAAATCGGTTTTTTTGTCGAAATTTGGCCCCCAAAATTTTTCGGGATCACATTACTTCCTTATACTACGTACAAGGAAGTAAAAAATGCCTAATTTTTTTTTAAAAAGGTCACATTTTCCAGGGGGGTGGGGGCAAGTGACCCGTTTGCCCCCCCTTGCCGACGCCCATGACTTTGAGATTGCCTGGCGGGGGTTTGCCACGATGGAAAAGTGTCTGACAAGGGATAAAGTGACTTCTAGTACTGCGCCGAAGAACATATAAAAAACAAGCTTTACGAAATGACGAAAATAGAATTACGTTTCCCATGACTTTGAGTTGTCTGGCGGGGGTTTGCCACGATGGAAAAGTGTCTGGCAAGGGATAAAGTGATTTCTAGTACTGCGAAGAACATATAAAAAATTAAGCTTTATGAAAAAATTAAGCTTGACGAAAATTTTCTGCAATTTCATACACCTTTGCCACCTGTTACCTGCCAAAGCCACGATCATCCAAACTTTATAGTGGCCGATTGTTCCTACCTCTGTTGGGGGGGTATGCGCAGAGAAAGTTTCAGCTTTTATACTATGACGAAGGTCTGGCGGTCGCTGGCTCTTAGACTATCATATCTCGGAAAAAGAGATAGCCGCAAAACCCTTGCTTTAAAATGTAACTAATAGAAATACCTAAAAGTCATTTTCTGGGTTTTGCAGAATTTTCATCCAAACGGGGTTAAGGGGCCAAAACGTTCTTTTCACATTTTTCTTTGTATCTCAGAAGAAAAAAAGAGATGCCGCAAAACTTTTGCTTTAAAATGTAACTAACGGAAATTCCTAAATATCAGTTTCAGGGTTTTTAGAATTCGCCCTCGAACAGAGGTAAGGGGACAAAATGTTCTTTAACGTTCTTTTCACATTTCCTTTTATATCTCAGAAGTAAAATGAGAAAGGAGCAAAATTATTGCTTTGAAATGTTACTAAATTAAATACATAAAATTCGTTTTCAGGGTTTTTAGAATTCCAACCCGAACGGGGGTAAGGGGGCCAAACGTTCATTTTACATTTCCTTTTATATCTCAGAAGTAAAAAGAGATAGGAGCAAAATTCTTGCTTTAAAATGTAACTAGCTGAAATACCTAAAAATCATTTTCAGGGTTTTCTAGAATTCGCACCCAAACGAGGGTAAGGGGCTAAAACGTTCTTTTCATATTTATCTTCATATCTCAGAGGGTAAAAGAGACAGCCGTAACATTCCTGTTTTAAAATGCAACTAACAGAAATACATGAAAATCATTTTCAAGGTTTTTTAGAATAGTAACTAACGGAAATACCTGAAAATCATTTTCAGGGGTTTTTAGAATTCGCACCCGAAGGGAGGGGGTATGGGGCCAAAACGTTCTTTTCACAGATAAATTGATTAGAAAACATTTATGATGTAAAACACAGTAGGTAGGTGAAAGTGTTAAAACTGATTAAACTCTTTAACTTGAAAAAGGGAGAAGGGTAAGTTTGCTATTTGACTGTATGCTGATTGCGTGGAAAAAAACGTTTTTAACGTTCTTTTCACATTTTCTTTTATATCTGCGGCTCAGAAGGGAAAAAAAAAAAAAAAAAAAAAAAAAAAAAAGATAGTTTCATTTTAACGCAAGAGTTTTGAGGCTAACAGATATACCTAAAAATGCTTTTCAGGGTTTTTAGAAATCGCATCCAAACGGCGGTAAGAGATTAAAATGTTTTTTGACGTTCTTTTCACATGTTTCTTGATATATCAGAAGAAAATGAGATAGCCTAAAATTCTTCCATAAAAATATAGTGAACACAAACGCCTTACAATCATTTTCAGAATTTTTTAGAATTCGCATCAAAACGGGATAAAGGGGGCCAAAACGTTGTTTTCAAATTTACCATTGTAACTCGGAAGGAAAAGGAGATAGGCATAAAATTCTTCCTTTAAAATGTAGCGAACACGAATACCTAAAGTCATTTTCAGGGTTTTTCAGTATTCGTTATAAACTGGTGTAAGGGCCCCAAACGTTGTTTTCATATATGTCTTCATATTTCGAACGAAAATTAAGACAACCTTAAAAATCTTGCATTAAAATGTAAAGAACACAAATTCATAAACATCCTTTTCAAGATTTTTCGACCTCAAAAAGTGGTTGTTGACCAAAAAAAGAAAAAGGTATTTTAGCTCTTTAGTGCTGTTAATTTCAGACAAAATTTTTGTCTACCTGGTGAAAGGACGAATGACTTTTTAAGGGTTGCCAAATTAAACGGAAAAAGTCGCGAAGGTTTCCCACTTTTTGGTGATTTATCGCCAAAATTTGGCATAAAAAATTAAGTTCCCGAAATTGGAGCCAACTTAGCTATATCTTCCATGTTTGCCGAGAAATTGCCTAACCCTACTGTTTATTTAATTGAATTATTGGTGTCTACATTCATCTAAATAAAGGTGAAGTATAGTTAGAATATGCCTGGCGAGGATTAAAACAGTTTTAGTAGGCGATTTTAATATAGATTTCGATGTATTTTATAGAACAAGAAAGAGAAATACGAACCGGGGGGTTACGTCGACCAAGTGGATCACCATGCCTTTTCTCGGGGGTCGCCGCAGACCGATTTTGTAGGAAATGAATGGCAAAATATTTCCACGTTCCTCTTCCACGAGACACCCTTTCCCTTTTGTAAAGTATTAGGTTGTAACGAAAGTTTTCCGCCACTGCAAGTATTGCCTGCACAAGCAGCTCGCGTTGGTGTCTTTGCCAATATTTTGCCAAACGATTTTTGTTATTTAAAAGAAAAAGACTTGTTTTAGAGCACTGTGTTGTGAAATCTGTAAAACAATATCGTTATGATTAAGTATAAGGTGTCTAAAATGGAACTATCACGCTACTAGATTGAACCATCAGTTACTCTCAGTTCTGTTACAAAAAGTCAGCTACAGAATGACACCGAATCATGTGTACAGCTTAAGGTACTACTATTGTATCATATAACACTGTGAAAATTTGGTACCGAAACTTCAAAAACGAGGACTAGGACATTAAAGAAGAAGAGCGATCTGGCCGGCCTAATGATGCTAACGAGGCCCGCCTACGACAATCTGTGGAAGAAGATAAAATATTCATCCACTCGAGAGCTAGCTAAAAGAGTTAGACTTTAGTGCCATGTCCATTTGTCGCGCTAAGCATCGTATAAACTTGGCATATAAGGTCAATAGCTGGGTACCGCGTGAGCTGACTCAAGCAAATCTGGCGGAAAACTTTCGTTACAACAAAATCCTTTTTCTCATCAGGGCACTTATATCAAATCTACAAAAACTGACATCGTAAAATGTATCTAGGAGTGTTAACCAATTTTCAAAACGTGTGCACTCAGGCAGAAGTATCGGAAATAAAAATTGCAGTTAATTTAAGGTGAGAAATTATTAACCACCTTGAAGCTCTTAAATCTGAAATTCAAAGATATATCCCAGAGCTCACAATGAACAAGAGGCGGCACTTGTGCGAAATCCACTTCATACATCTTTAGATACCGCCGATCTTCCTGATGAAACGCAGGACGAATTTTTGAATTTGCAAAATGACTCCTCAGCACGTGATTTATACCCAGAATAATCTTCAATTTTGGTGTGCTATGCGTCACTCATATCCGATCATTTCTAAGCTTTCGCTTCAAATGTTAGTGCCATTTGCATTAACTTACATGCGTGAAGTTGAATTTAAAACTCTTTTGCAGATTATTAAAACAAAAGCCAGTAATAAATTAGATGTCCAAGATGCGGTTGGCTTTGACCAATATTCAGGAAAGGATAGAATAATTTGTCAGCCAAATACAACCTCAGTCATCCTAATAATAATCAGTACGGAATAAAAAGGTAATCATTTTTAAATCCCAAGATATATTTTTTTCATTATTCATTTTTTTTTTTTTTTGTCTTATTGGTCAACATGATGAATGGAAGAGGGGGGGGGGGCATTTTTTAGGTCGTGAACATTTTTTAAAAATCTAAAAGGGGTCGCGATTAAAAACAGGTTGGGAACCACTGATTTAGAAAGATCAAGTATAGATAAAATATACCTAACGAATATTGTACAACAGTTTTTAAGGCGATTAAATCTAAAAATATGCTTAATATTTATTTTCCATTTGTATTTTTTGGTTTAACAATATCCATTCTGTGCTAAGAACAGGTACTTCAGCTAGTCTTCCATAAACGTAAAATGGATAAACAAATTGGTTAGTAACTTTTAAATTATTTTATTAATACTTTCCGGAACTCGTTTTTTCAATGCATCTCTAAGCGTTCTTCAATCTTCTGAGTGAATGAGGGGGCGTGGCAGGCAATAAATGAAGGCTTGTTTAAGGAATTTTTTAAATAGGAAAAGGCTACGATAAGCTGAAAACTTCATAAGAGAGTTCCACTGTATGTATTATTCATTCAAACAGTAGCTATGTCTCTAATTACATTTGAAATTTATAAATAAAATACACAAGTACAAAAAAGAATAAAACATTATCAACATATTAACCAAATTATATTTATTTCAGAAAGTATTTACATGGAACTCATTTTAAAATTATATCACAGAGAACACACTGCAAATCGTTTATTTATTTTTGTTCTTTTTGTCTTTCACACTGCAAAAGCCTGTTACAAGAAGGTTACAAGAGAAAAATTCCAGATATTAGATTAATAAAATAATTACAACAATATTTTTAAAAAATATAAATGCTACTGCAAAAGCAGTTTTGAATATTTAATAGAAATTTATCATTAAAAAAAGAGCAACTAATTTCAGAAATTTTACAATTCAAGTAATTTTACTTTTTTAATTCAAGTCATAAATAAGGACTAAATTAACCCTTAAATGCACAACTTTATTTATTTTCCGAATAACTAAGAAATATTGAAATTACAGGGATGTTCGACTAGCAAGAATAATTTAAAAAGAAAAGAAGTAATCTGAGAAAGAAAAAAGAAGGGGGTGGGGGGAGGAGACGAATTCGTCAAGCTCGAGAAACCTAACAAAAGTCTGAAAAAACACTCCTACACATTCTTTTTTTTTTTTTCACAATTAGCATACAGTCAAATAGCAAACTTACCCTTCTCCCTTTTTCAAATTAAAGAGTTTAATGTTTTAACACTTTCACCTACCTACTGTGTTTTACATCATAAATGTTTCTAATCAATTTATCTGAGTAGGGAAACATTGGAAATAGCAGGCAATTCTTTTTTTTTCTTTCAACATATTTACTTAGGTACACTTCTTTAGGAAATTTACTTATTTTTTCTTGATGACAAACCCTGTTTCATCAGGTAAAAAAAGGGGGGGTGAGTAATAATAGAAATAAATAATTTTTAGACCATCAGGAAACACAAGTGCTACTTTTAGTAATATTTGCCTCAGACAAAAACTAGATGTTAAAGAAATATATTATTTTATAAGAATCAAAATGAGGCTGGATAAAATTCATATTTGATCCATTAAGTTTAATTCATTATAAAATCTCTGCTTCATATTTTTTGGTACAACACATCCTAAGGTTATTAAAAGGTATGCTTTATGTCCAAAAATTTGCAATGCTACAGACTCTTTTGTAACTTTATAATTCATTTCACTAAAAATTGAAATACATATTTATTTTTACAGTGCTTTAATATTTGTTAAGCTTAGAAATCAATCCACTGACACCAGGGGCGTAGCCAGAAATTTTTCATGGGGTGGGGGTTACGACTACTGCAACTCACATATATGCATACATGTGTGTGATAATGGAGTGAAGAATATACATTTTGTATGGCAAAAAATTTCTCATGGGGGGGGGGGTTATGACCCCCTAACCTCCTCCTTGGCTAGGCCCCTGACTGACACTACTTTTATCATCATAAAGCAGTGCTGGTAAAATATCTCCATTTTCAGCTAGTATCAAAATGTGTCATGTTTGAAAATTTGTGTTACGGAATCAGAAGGTGGGGTGATTATCAGAGCCTGATTATGACCAACAGGGACCCCGGCATTGATCAATTTGGGGGCCTCCATCTATGAAATTTGTATTATTTTTCATAAAATTTTGATATAAAAAAGAATATTTCAGAACAACATTTGAAATTGAGGGCCCTGGGCAAAGTCCCGATTTGCTCATGCGATAATAAGGCCCTGGTGATTATACAGTAAAACTTCCCTATCTATCTCTTGGGAAAGGAAAAAAGTCAGAGGTTTTAAATATGGCACATTTAAAACCGCTATGACTCATAAAAGCATTTTAATTGCTTTCATCGCAGAAAAATACAAAGTTGCAGTATAATTATACATACCTCCATAACATATTTAAACATGCATACATACCTTTAGCAATAAAAATAGTTTTTTAATGCCCTTACTGTACCTACAAATTCATATTACCCAATATTTAAAAAAAAAAATAAATCCAAAAGACATTTATTTCATGATAATTTGCGGGTTTATTAAACAGTCATTTCTTATCTTTATTAATAAAGCTTATGTGATAAAAGAAAGAAAAAACTAATACAAACAGAAAGAAACTGCCCTTCTTTTGGACAGAAAACAAGAAAATTTAAAAATGCACTTAAAAATCTTTCCCTTATTCTTGTAGTATGTATTTCATTTCATGCCTTTCCTAACAACAACAAATCAGCATAAAATTTGAAAGCTGACTGTTATAAATAGAGAAGACTGCTTGCTCTCCCCTACTAACAGCAAATTCATATCTTTAAAACTTCTTAACAAATGAATGGGAATGTTCATTCTTTTAATAATAACCTTTAATTTCAATACTAATAATAATCTTTAAATTCAAAGAATGTTCTTAGAACAATTTAACAATTCTTGAAGAGTACATTCTTATCCTTTAACCATTCACAATCTAGATTATATATATATATATATATATATATATATATACACTTCCGGCCAAAAGTATTGCAAGTTTCAGAAATCAAACCCTTTTCAAGATTAAGCCCCTCTCCCCCGTTAAAAAGAAAAATCAATATAATTGATATTTTTTAATGTCAACATGTCAAATTAATTACTTCAAAGACAATATAGCATTAAGTTAAAGAACAAACATATATTTAATTTATTTAAAAACTAGCACAAAAAATACATAGGTTATTATAGATATCATAATTCATATTGGCCTGCCCGAATAAAATTAAATAAATAATTAATTTCAAGATCTTCTACAAAAAGAGGATAATAAATAAATACGATTGAACTAAAGATCATTTATTATGTTGCTGAGCAGCGTTGACTTTGATCACAACAGCCACTCTCTTAGATATGGAATCCACAATGTTTTACAACACTTCTTTCGGTGTTTCATGGTGCTAACTTAAATTATATGTTGCTGAAGCTCTCATTCTGTTTTTTGGTGATTTTCAGATGTATTCTTTCCAATTATACTACATTAATTCTCAAAAATATTTAAATCTTGCAAATTTTCTGTCCATTTTTTCTGGGCTTATTCTTGAAAAGATGATTAGATTTCTCAAACTTACAATACTTTTGGCCAGTAGTGTATATATGTACTAACCGCCTCTGGCGACCAGTTAGTTCGCCATCTTAATAAATTTTGTTCGGAGAGAATCCTGTTTCTCGCTGGCTTCCTTGACACTGAAAATCTCTCAGATTCTCTCTCTGAATGGAATTTAAAATTAAGATGGTTACAAACAGGGGTGGCCCTAGGGTAAGTGGTGTCCCCTGCTAACATAAATAAGACGACCCCTTTTATGCTCTACTTAGTTTTTGAGTTCGAAATTACGCCCCTTCGAAGCCAGCACCCCGATGTAATGCTTACATTGCTTACCATATCGGGCCATCCCTGGTTATAAAAATAAGGTGGTTTAGTGATAAAAAGGTACAAAGTATTTTCGTCCTATATTAATTCTGAAGAGCTTCTACGTATATTGGCCATTATCAAAGAAACGGAAAGAAAAAAAGAAAGTAAGAAAATCTGAAGCACTTTAAGATTTTTAATAAGCAGTAAAGTGCTATTTATTAAGAGCGTATCATAATCCATGCACCTTCCCTATTTTCTTTCCTTATAAAGCAGTTTCAACCACGTGACCAGCGATGGATTCTACCAATAAAAACTCGCGTTTCAAGTGAAGTCTATCCACCAGGAGCATAAATGAACCAATCGGAGCCTTATATTCATACAATATTTGTCTACCAGGATTGAATTGTGACATAATATGAAACTGCCCTATTCCATTAAGTTGGAATGTGTATCATTATTCATGAGTATGATCAAACTAAATTAAAATAGATATTTCTAACATCCTTTTTCTGGATGTAATACAGTAGAAATAGAATGGGGGAAAAGATACACAGAAAAATGCATAATTGGAACTGAATGAAAGTTTCAAAAGCTTATTTTTTTTTTTGCTTATTTGTGTAACATGTATTTCGGATTTGTGTGCTTGGCCCGAAGCCTGCTTATAAATCCACGTCAGAAGGAAAAACTTATTCAGGTGTATTCTTCATCCAAGTGTAGCAGACGATAAAATGGTTTTATTTATTAAAAACTGCGTATTCTATAAATTTGCGCCATCTGCAAAATAAAAACTCTATTGTATTCTTTTTTTTTTTCTTTTGGATAAAAGATAGTTTTTTTTTTGTATATTATAGGAACAGTGTTTTTTTTTTGCACTATAATAAATAGCCTATTTGTTAATCCAGGACTTTAACTGCCTTTTCCAAATTTCATCCAAATCCCTCAAACTGTTGAAAGAGTAACAAACATACATACAAACATTGACATTTATAATATTAGAAGGATATATAGTGGTCGCTGCTTATTCCAGTCACATCGCGACGGATTGAAATTGACCAGAATAACCGAAATAAATGGCAGTACCAAAAGTAAAAATGAGAAAATTTAAGAAAAAAATCAAAATTTAATCATAAATATGAACTACATTAGTCAATAGTTCAACATATGTGCACATATTTATTAAAGAATAAAGAAGTGAACAAGTGAAAAAATACAAATGTACATATATTTTTAAAAAAAATTTCTTGGAGGGAAAAGGCTGTTTTAGGGGCTTAGCAAATTGAATATCAATGTTGAAAAGACGTAATGCGATCATTTACATTGTTCTCATCAAATGCTCTACATAAAGAATCTATAGTGTTCAGCAAATCTACTCTTGTGATACGTAATCGGTTCGGGTGCACATCGTCATCATCATTATCATTAGGGGCTTTTTCATGTTTTCATTAACATTTCTGTTATTAAAAAATATATGGTTTTCAATGTCCAAACTAGGTTTTAACCAATTAACACGGAATAAGGAAATAAACTGTATTGTTTTATTTAAAACTATTTTTCATTTTTTGCTACTAATTTACTTTTTTAAAGTTTTAGACCAAAGTAGCCTCTGCTTGGGGTTTCTTTTGTCCATTCCCCTGATTTCACATAAATTGAATCGATTTCATATGTTGGACCATTGTAACCCTTAGCTTAAGAGTCTGCTGATGAACTGACACCTCAGCTTTTTTGTTACTGACAAAACTCTTGACAATAAGAAAAAATATAATTTTAACCCCAAACCTTTGAATTACCCTCAAATAGGGTACAAAGTATTTTTCAAACAAAAAAATTATTTATCTTTTATTGTGTGTTGAGTGCAAAAACTAATAATTTCTTTTCCATATTTGACTAAAGTAACCTGCAAGGACTAAAGTAGCCTGCCTGCCAGTATACAGGGTGTCCCGAAAAGGTGGTAACAGGCTTTAATTCTTTATCTATTAGAGATAAGTGGGCAGTGTAAAGTTTAAAAATATTCGAATCAAGTTTCGAAATTAAAAAAAAAAAATTCCTCTCGCTGACTTACAAAAAGTTACACATTTTAAATTTGTATACAACCCAGTGCAAAAACATGCCCGATTAGTAAAATGTTCTCAACACTCTTATGAGTTGATGTACCAAATTTGAGCCTTTCATTATACAATGTCACAGAGATATCTTTAAAGAAAGATGATTGGGGACTATACATGATTTTGAATCTAAAGGTTTATTATTAGAGTGGAAAAAAAAAGATTCTCTTTAATAATTTCTCTACGACTTCTGACATGTGATCATTTAATGTGATTTCCCCCCCCCCCCTTTGAGTGCCATGGAAAGCGGTTTAAATCAATGGTTTATTTATCTTCATATCTCTGACACTTTTAAAGGTATAATTTTAAAATTTTGTGTGCCACCTCATTAGCTTATGGTGTATATTTTACTAATTGGGAATTTTTTCATTTACAAATTTAAAAAGTGTAACTTTTTGGAAATTAACGAGAGGAATTTTTTCTTAATGGAATCTTTATTTCTGACCTTATTTTGAACATTTTTTTTTCAATTTCTACTGCGCACTTATCTCTATAATAGATAAAGATAGCACTATAATAGATAAAGAATTAAAACTATAAGAATTAGCACTATAATAGATAAAGAATTAAAACCTGTTACCCCCTTTTCACCAATTCCTGAATATTAAACACTAGTCACCAAGACGGCCCCATACCTTACTGCTCTATAATACTCGTGGAGTGTTGGCCAAATTATCTGACTCATTTCAATGAAAATCATGTTTCTTTATTTTAACAGTATTTATCATTAAATTTATTTAAGTTGGGTATCATAAAAGCTGATGGTGGGCATGGGGGCAAAGCCTAGAACTAACATTGCAAGATGTGTGAAAAGATGTAATTGGTGACATTTCCATTAATAAAATTATTATAAAAAATACTGTATTGGATGATAACGTGTTGTAGAAATTCCTACAGAAATACTTTTTAATTACAGCAGCTGCGGGATTAATGTGCCAAAGTTAGCAACATGGTGTTTTATAGTACGGTTACATTATTTAATATGTATCCTTGTTTACAAAAATATAAAAGAAATAGGAAATGGCTAAAATATGCTTCAGCCCACAAGAGTGAAAAATGCACTGTGAAAAGATCCAAAAGATTTTGCTTTTTCGCTTATGCATTGTTATTTTGTGATCTAGCTACTGCATGACATACATAACCAGAAATGAATATGCTTGCTACACTTGCTGTCATTGAACAGTTAATTTGGATTCTTGTGCATGTGTTATTGTTATTATGCTAATGTTTACATCTAGTTGTAGCCGTTCTCAGCATAGAAATATTGTCGATTTTGGTACCACATACGTTAGGTATTATATAAGTAGATAGCTTGAAAAGATTTAATTTTATTACTTTCTAGTTATAAAATAAAACCCAAGTATTTGATGTACGTACATCCTTTTTGGGGGAAATATTTTGTTACATTATGTGCTGACAAAATCATTAAAATTCCACACTGCCAACACAATGCATTTAAGGGTTAAATATGATTAAATAAAGCATAGACTTTGAGCATCAGTATATGAGATACACAACACTCGACTCTCACAGAAACTGATATAAAAGTACAAGGCATTGTACAAATTCTATCTTAGCTATTTATTTTACATATTTATTTAATGTACAACATACAAAAGTAATTTAAACAGAAATGAAAGAATTTTACGCTTACAAACTGCACATCTTTTCCTGACACACCTATGTGCTTAATAAAATAATTTCTGATCTTTGTACACATTTACAGCATTTCTAACAAAATATATTACAACAAACAATCTAATACTAGATTAAAAAGTATTCAACAAAACAAATGTGTGTACCTATGTATATATATATATATATATATATATGAAATAAAATGAAACTTAAAGAAAAGAAGGAGAGCTTAGAGAATCAAAAATCACAAACAGTTTAGTAGGGGGATGTATGTTAGAAAAATTATACATAAAAATCAAATGGTCAATAACCTGGTGCATTATGATGAAAAGGAATCACAGATTGTACCACATATTTTACTTATTTTTCTTCCAAAACAGCCTTCGACCTCAAACCACTAAGTTCCTATAAACATTTACAATTTATTCAGCAAAATGTACCAATAAAATAAAATATCAATATGCTTATATATATATCAAATATTTCCCTTAATTTTCATTTTAAAACTAATTAGCAATGACATCTTTAATCTGTTCACTTCCATTATTATAAAGAACAAGTAAAAGTATTCCTAATTTACAAAGAAACTCATAAAAAGAAAAAAAAATCTTAATTTGGTAAAAAAGCAATTAAAATATACATTTCTAAGTCATACTTTAAATAAAATACAATAGTACAACTAATAATACAAAGTTATTTAATTAAAACAAGCTTATTAATTAAAAAAATTATGTACATTTTATTATTAGCTGGTTTGATTCATCTCATGATACAATAATAGGTTGTTCCTCCCTCCTTATAGAATGCTTTAGCAAAAAGTAAAAACTTTTTGTACTATAAGTACCTACTATAATATTGTGCCTAGGTACCTAGGTAATAGGCATGGTACAAGATAGGTACTTGTTCCCAGTAAAAACTGTTTAGAGAAACGAGAGAGTGAGACACTAAATTTACAATTTTTCCTTCTTTAAAAAGTTACACAAATATATTTTTTTCCTAGCCCAGCATAATTAGTTTTCTGACCAAAGAAATTATTAAACCCTTGTATACCATGACGAGCATGCACACATAATTATTCGAGTTTAGTACATTCACTGTAATAGTGACTTGCTTATTACACTATCTGTAAAAATTGTGGTTTAATAATATGAACTGTATCAGATTTATTTGTTCTCTTTCGCCCAATAGATGGTGATAGTTGTCAATAGAAATCACAAGAAGTTTACTGGTTTTAAGTGTCTTTAATACTCAAAACCAAAAGTCAACCTGGTGTGCAAGGGGTTAATCCTATAAATAATTATTTTTAACAGTATTTTAATACGTCTTAGAAATAAAAACACACTGCAGTGTCTAAATTTGGATTTCAATTATAAACTGAAAGAAAAAGCAGGGCTTCACTGTACTTAATTTTCTTATGTAAGAGAGGTGAAATTTTCAACATACTTGCTGCACAATACACCTGCCCCTCAATTACTCAAGATAGTAAACATTTATATTTAAAAATCAGTAGTTTCATATCCGAAGGGGGATCTGAAAAATATCTTATATAAATATAAAAACATTGGGAAAAGACTTTGAAGTTTATCCCTCAATTTATAAGGGGGGGGGGGGAGAAACACATTAAAAAGCCCCTTCCATTTCACTCATTACAAAAGAATATGCTGCAATCAAATATTGCTTTTCTTGTATATACTATTAGTGAGATAACCGGTTTTGAAGCTAAACTTATTCAAATGAGAAACATATAGTAATTTAATAAGGTATTCTACAAAGAGAGCTCTAGGGTTAATAATGTTTAGAATATCTAACTTTTTTATTATATGAAAAATGGAATATAATGTAAAAGAATATCATGGAGCAATTTTTAATATGCTTAACAGATTTGTCTTAACTTTTAAACCACCAAAAGTTTGATATAATAAAATTATATTTTAAATTCTTTTTTAATTGGCTAGCTATTTTAAACATAGATCATACAGGGAAAAATTTGTATATAAAATTTTCTTTTTATAAAGCATTTATATGCTTGTAGTTTTTTTAAAGTATTCTAGATAGAAACAGAATAAATCAAGCTAAAAATAATAATATACATAAACGATATTTTTCCAGGCAGGAACTTTCCAAAACTTCTATTGCCTCTCATTACTGGAATTCTAATAATCATTTTCAATTTTGTAATGCTAAGATCTTGTGCATTTTACAGTCTTCATCTTATTTTGAATGCTTGAGAAAATTTTCCATTGTCCAGTACACAATGCTTCTTGTAAACAACAGTTCTTCCATTTCTTTAATTCATTCTGCTTAGAAACTGTTATTACAAGTCATATACACTTCCCTCCCCCATCTCCCTTTTCCTTTGTTGAATGCATGAGTGTGTTTATTCTAATAATTGCATACAAAGAAAAATTGTGTTGTTTAATAGTTCTGTGTTTAAAAAATGTTATTGTTTATGTTCATTTTTTTCCTGTTTTAATATTTTCAGTTTCTATATTTTTGTTCATTTTTAATTGAGTATATTCTATTCTTGCTAATTTTTACTTCCCCTAGTTCGTTCTTTCTCACACTTAATGTGTGGTAGTTTCACAGTGAAACCACTAAATTCTAGCACTTTATAACAGCAAAGACATTTTAGCCTTAGTAAAATTTCATTTTTTGTAATAATATATATTGTTTACACAAAATGCTTATAGATTTTTTATTTTATTTAAAGTCCGTCTTTCAATTTTTTATATAGGTGTATTTAGGAAAAGATTATAACTGTTTATAAAATTAATATTGATAATTAATTACACACCACTGGAATCTGGAAAATCTAAAATAATGGGATGAAAATGCTTGCCCTTGAAGGAGTTAAATATTTTTAAAAATGTTTTTATTCACTTTACGTTTACAGTGCCATATTCAACACAAAATGATACTGATACATTACACTTTAGAAAGTTTCAAGATTTGAAAAAATTGAGGATACATTGAAAAATTCAAAAACCTTTTCTACTCTTTGGCAGTTTACATCTTTTTTTGAAAGCAGTCTTAAGATTCGAAGATGCCTGGTAACCCAATACTAGGTATTATTGCATTTCGGATGAAAATGTGAATATCTGCAAATATTTACATCAGCATTATTGATTTGATTCTTATTTAACCTTATATCCAAAACTAATTGATGAAATGATTTAAAAAAAAACTGAAGACAGTAAGGCAGATATAAAGTTAAACTAAGATTTTGGCATTTCATAGTCTTTAAATGTATTATTGCACTGTCGTTTCATATCTGTCAATAATACATTATAAAACACAAATCTCAAATAAAAAATTATTACATACACAAATTTTGCAAATATAAATAAATAAATAGGTACATAATCATTTTTGTCTATGATATGCATTTTAATATAATCTTTTGTAACAAAAAACAAAACAAAAAAAAAAAAAAAAAAAACCCGAGATGTTAAAATACTTTCCAAATACATTTAAATCACAACACAGCAGCTTGAAGACAGTGAAAATTTTGTATAATGATAGTGCGGGAAAAAAAATATAAATATAACAACAATCATTACAATTAATTTTAGAAAGAGAGAGTTCATATTGTGATACAGGTCATACCTGCCTGCATTTTTTATCCCTTAAAAAATATACTGCACGCTAATAATCAATTTTTTATTAGTAATGAAAGAAAACATAAAATAATTATTTCTTGTTTTATTTTTTCAATATTTATTCATTTTAATCCACTTAAATTTAACATTTCTTCTCTATTGGGCATTGAGGCTATTTTATTTTCCCCCTATTACATCTGACCCTACTTTTTATACACATAACATTCTCAAATCATGAGCAAGTGAATATTTTGACAGTGATTCTTACTGCAAAATGCCTCGTTAACTTAAAGCTGAAATCAGATTATTCCCAGAAGATTATTAACAGTATAAAAGGGTGCTGTCTGTCCTCGTAATATTGTGAAGACAGCTTTAAATCCTGTTAAATAATTGTAAATAAATTATTTGATATGCTTTAGAAAATGGACTACTATTACAAAATAATCAAATTTTGAACCACTGATTATTAGCGTTAATTGATTTATATGGAAATTTGCTATGCACATATATCATAATTTTTCTTACATTGAAGTCACAAGTTTTTGCATGTTATTGCATAATTTTACTGAATAACAGAATTTTCTCTAATGGAGTTATTTTCTATCAGCCCACTTATCATGAAGTTTTATTTAACTTGAAATTCTGGAAAATAGTTAACCTTGTCTCAATAATATAATACATGATATTTGTTGCTCTGTCTGCATAACAAGAACCAGCTCACCTAAATTTGGCATGAGAATGAAGTGATTAGCATTTGCTAATTTCTCACTCTCGTGATAGAGAGCATTTTGAGCTGTTATGTTTGGTCCTTAGCTCTGCCTAAAGCCATAATATGTGGTGTTCATTGACAATCAATACCACATAGTAATCTAATGTTTTAATAAAGGTGGATTCTTACTAACTATAATTATTAAGTGATTTTATATCCTGGAATAAATAAATGCAACACAACCTATTTCAGTGCATTTCATCAATGTTTAAACCTTTTCAACTTCTCCCGCCTCGCTCCCATGATATTTGCAGGCTGGAGAGTTCAAAAGTTGTGTCAGAAAGATTGGGGCATTTTAATTCTCATGCATGATTTTTTTTTTTAAATCAAAATGTCCAAAACCTTAATGAATACAAATATTACACATTCACTTATTTTTATACAATATATATTTTAAATAGGTACTTTCATGATTGTTTTCTTGAAAATGATATGACCTTTAAGGGTTAAAAAAATAAAGAAAGGGGGGGGGGAATCAAAATAATCACAGTAAGTATCTTTCCCAGGTGTTTAAATAGCATTAATCTAAAATAAATTCAGTAAGAATTATGAAAAAAATATAATAATGAAGATGAAGAATACTACTGATGTAGTAAAACTTCATTTAGTATGGAAAAATGTTTCACATTCTTGTCTTTTTAAAGATATACTTTAGAATAAAAGAAAAAGAGCTCCTACCATCAATTTTTTATAGAACCCTTGTTTACATCAATACGACTAACTTATTAATGTTCAGTTTGTGAAAAAGTATTTAAATATATGATAAAGTTCAGAGAACATAAACATTTATTGAAACTTTTAAATGGTCTAGAGCAGTGTTTCTCAATCACTGGTCTGTGAGGCTTTACTGCTGGACCACACAAATTCAATTTATGAAAAATAATCAGCAGCAAAAGTTTTTCTAACTGGAAATTATATTTGTTATTATCAAATCAAGTATAAATTGATTTGATAATGACAATACAAGCTTGTTTAACATTTAATACTTTTAGCTGATGCTGGTCCACAAAATATTTTTCCTGTTTTTGTTGGTCTGCAGCTGTATAAAGGTTGCGGAAACACTGGTCTAGAAAATAGATAAAAAAAATTTACAGACTAACTTTTGCAAACATTTTCTACTTGATACCTTAAATACATAAATAGGTATGCATTAATAACTGGTCAGATAAAATATAATACTAAATTTAATTCAAAGTAGAAATGAAGCGTACTGTTTACTGAAAGGAATGCAAATAACAAATCAGGCATCCAGAAATAAAGAATTAAAAAAAAAAAAAAAAAAAAAAAGCACGTTTAACATCATACATGAATAAGTGAGGAGAGACTTTGTCTAGTTAATCCAGCCACTTTTATTCTGGAAGCTATTATTTTTTCGTCTAACGGTCAAAGAAAGATACAACAGAATCATCAGGACAATAAGGAATTATGATTAAAAAATTCAATTACCACAAATTTAATTTAGTTTTAATTTATTAAGCTAATTGATAATATAAAAATAATTAGATGTTTAATCCTTTTTAAATACCCCATTAGCATTATATAAGTCATTTAACTCTTAAATGTCATGTCCTTCCTCTGAGCAACATATCCAGATTTTACATTATCAGAATACTACTATACGCAGAAATATAACTAGAATAATATAATATACAGAAACTCTAATTACGGTTCTTATAATTCATGTAAAATTAATTTCATAAATTTTTATTGAGGATTTTTTTTTCATTTAAACTTAAATAAAGCTGAATTAAAAAATGAAAACAAAGAAATATTTTTACATTTTTTTAAAATGAAAAATCAGGTATCTAAGGCTTAAAAAGGCATGCATTAATGGAAACACTTGCCAAACATTAAACCAGCGAGTTTACCCAGCAGAGCGAGGTACTTCAAAGATGGTATTTGCCATGGCATACAAAGGTTACCATGACATTTGACCAATACAACTTCCATTTTGTCTTTGTCTTTCAGAATCAAGCCAGTGATTCAGGTTATTTGACTATCAGAGTCAAGGCATTTGGCAACTACTCCTGTAAGTACTGCTTTTGTTAAAGCAGCATAGGAGAGTTTCTGAAAGAGAAACTTTTCTTTTTATGTGGTTATAGTAAGATAAAAATACAAACATTGGAATTTTCATACCATTTATATTATTTGTTCACTTAAGTGCTTATTTGAAACAGTGATGATGTATGATTATACCAATTTAAAATAAATTGAAGTAAAGTTCCAAACCGAATAAAGCTTTTAAAACATTTAAAATTGTCGAACCCAATTCAACATAAAATAGATTTACAAGAAGGAAAACACTCAACTGTACTAAACAAAATGGAAAAATTGTCCATTCAAATTAGTGGAACTGCAAAACACTTAACATTAAAATATTATAAATATAGATACTTTTTGATTATAGCCATACCAGTAAACCGTGAACTTACAAATCAGAAGCATTTTTCTTCATTAGTGGAGTACTCATAGCTTGATTTTTGCTAAGAGAGGAACAAGAAGCAATAGTATCTCTTAAAGACAGAATCATTCTTCAGAAGTAGTATCTTCCAAAAACAGGAAAAGCATTAAATGCCACTCAAAATGTTAATGTAGTCTTACTTTTATGCCTTAGGGAAAAAAAAAAAAAAAAAAAAAAAAAAAAAAACCTGTGTTCATCTACAAAGTTTATTGGGGACCCTTTATTTATTTTCATAGATTCATTTATTCAATCGATGGAATGAGAAATTTCAGTTGGTTTATGATGTTAGAGGCTCAAATGAATCAATATAATGATCATTAGAAGAAAGTTACGATGATTAAATTAATGCAGTAATCAAATTTTTTTCCTTCAGTTTGTTTATTGTTACACAGGTTATTCCCCCCCCCCCAAAAAAAAAAATAAATAAATAAATAAATAAAAATAAAATAAAGATGGTAAAATGCTTTAATTTTTTATCCATTAGAAATAAGTGATCAATGTCAGTTAAAAAAAATGTTCAAAATAAGGTATGAAAAAAGGCTACATTAAGAAAAAAATTCCTCTTATTAAATGTCAAAAAATGACACTTTTTAAATCTGTATACAAACCCTGTGCAAGAAAATTCCCAGTTAGTAACATGCCCCACACACTAATGAGGTGATGTACAAAATTTGGGAATTATATCCTAAAAAGCATCAGAGATATGAAGATAAACATATACAGACTTAAATCACTTTTCAATAGTTCTTGAAGGGAAAAAATCATGCCATATTATTGCATTTCAGGGGT
Source organism: Cheiracanthium punctorium (assembly GCA_038373885.1). Classification (NCBI taxonomy): domain Eukaryota; kingdom Metazoa; phylum Arthropoda; class Arachnida; order Araneae; family Cheiracanthiidae; genus Cheiracanthium; species Cheiracanthium punctorium. The sequence continues at coordinate 174,967 of JAWZYV010007769.1, forward strand.
TATGCAGAAATGATACAAGAAAATATTTTTTTGCAGTCTAGCAATGAGCGTTTAGATTCAAATTAATGTATAGCCCCTAACAATTTTTGTTTAAAGATATCTGAGATATTTTATGATGCAAGGCTGACATTTTGTATATCACCTCATTAGAGTATGAGGCAACTTTGCTTTTCTCCTTTTTTCTTAACACTGTCCTTTTCCCTACAATATTTTGAACATTTTTTTTCAATTACCTTTACCCACTTACCTCTAATGGATAAACAATTAATGTGTGTTGTTATCTTTTTGGGTACACACACTGTATATGCATATATAAACTAATGAAGAAGTTTACTAGCGTGGCTACTGTAAAAAATGTGCAAATAGATAGACTGCCATTAACGTATTCAATTTTGCTTAGATACATATAATTTAAGGAACCTGAGTATAAACTCTAACAAATAATAAATCTTTAAAATTAATAACAAACTCAACAACTGGGTTCTTTTTCAACAGAAGGATGCAGCCTTTGCATCTGGAAGCTGGATTTCCTATTTGTTAACTGTTCTGCTCTCACTGACAAATCAGCAGTGAAGTCGTCTACAATGACAGCTTTTCCTATTCTTTCACACATATTGGAAACCACATCACTATTAGTTTCCATCATCTGAGATGGAATATAAAAAATAGAATCATTCAAAACTGTCTTTTGTCTCTCTAGTTTGGGCCTCTCCTCGATTTGTTCCTCCTCTGAGTTAGTGCGGGAGCTTTCTGCTGTCCATACTCTTGGAGGAGTCGAAGGCAATTGTGAATCGGCACTGAAAGTCTCCGATGCTTGCAGTGAAGCACTAAGATTTGGGTAACTGGAATGATGGGATGTTGGCTTCAGATAGTTCACTTGCAAGGGGCTCCTAGCCTGTGGCACTTTCTCCTCTTGATTTAGAGGATCCATCGACTGTTCCAACATTTTAATGTCATTTAGACCCTTATCCAGAGAGCAACTTAATGTGCCAGAAGCATCCTTGTTGAGTAGAGGCAACTGGAGACTGTTATGGCTAGATGTAGATGAATTTGGCATCATGGCATGCACTTCTTTCTTCAGAATTTCAAATTCAGAATCACTGGGCTTTAATGCATTTTGAGAGGGTGGATTATTTATAACTTCAATAGACTGAGTTGCAAAGCCATTCTGAGCAGTTCTGTTTGTAGACATAGATATTTTAATGTCAGAATTCTGTATTTTACAGGATGTGTTAAATATTCCCTGTACATCGCTGAAATAAATAAATAAAAAGTGTAAGTCAAGGTAAACACAAATTAGTGTATTATAGATGTAAGTGAGACTTAAAAAATATAATAATAAAAATAAAAATCGAGGAATCATTAATAATTTTTTTCATGTTTTAGATGTATTTTTTAAATATGAAGAGCTATTTTTATTTCAAGGGATGCATAATATACTCAAAAAACTAGTCCTTCTTTAAGTATTTTTACACAGCTTGGAAAATAAACTAATAATGAAAATTTAAGTTAGATTAAATGATAAAAATTACATACAAATACAAAATTACAAACAAATTTTACAAAAATTACATAATAGGGTTCAGTTAAAAGATTGCCTAATATTTAAAATACAGTTATCTCGCACTTATGTGCGACCAAAGGAAACAACAAAATTTTTGCGCAAAAGTGAAAAACCCTAAAATAAAGTTTTAACACAAAAAGTTAACATATTTATACTAATACTAATAGTACACTACTAATACTAATAAATAAATACACATATAATTTCCTTTTATGTATTCTCCTTATTATTTCCTTTTATTATAATTTAATAAGAATGTAAAAATTCAAAGTTGTTACATATGTACCAACCTTTTGTTAAATTACATTTTCTTTACAAAAAAGTCATCAATAAAGGTTTGTTTTTGTTTTCAGGAACTGTTGATTAGAGTCTTTTCAAGTTCATCTACATGCAGAAAAGTTCTTTTGCTTCCGGAATCAAATTGAAAATAATCCTGCAGAGTTTCCAAAGCTTCAAATGCTGTTGTGTGGGTTGGGGGAACTTTTGCTGCATCTCCTACATTGTTTCCCACATCTTCCATGTCTCATGGTGCCTTTGTTGTCCCCAATTTTCATTAGAATATCACTGATATATCGCATCTCACTTGTAATTAAGATTTCGTCAACATCCACGAATTTGGAGAAAGTACAAGATGCCAGTCTGCCAGATACAGCATTTCAATCATCTTCGCTTACATCGGCCTCACATTCCTTTTCTTCTGGGAGCAAAAATCCTGCCTTCTTAAAACATTTTTTGATGCAAATGTCAGTTATGTTTGTCCATGAAGAGCACACCTTGTGAATAGCATCAAGGACAGTGATCTGCTTCAAATTATCTTTCACCGAACGTTTCATTTGTACAGCAGCAAGAAGATGCTGGATTAAAGTTTTTCTGTAGTGCACTTTCACGCAACGAATGATGTTCAGGTCCATAGGCTGAAGTTTGCTTGTGCAATTAGCAGGAAAAATATAATTTTGTATAGTTGAGAAACGGAAGATCTTTTAGGAGTGTTGGGCATTGATCAAATAAATAGGATAAAATTTGGTTTTTCTTTTTCCATTTTATTGTCAAATTTGTGCAAGAAATCTAGAAAAATGCCTGAAGTCATCCATGCGGTTTTGTTAATAGCATAATCACATGGAAGTTTCTTTACATTTTTGAAGCATTGGGGGCTCTTTAATTTCCCACCAGGACCAGCCTTCTGTTTGACGTGGCCCGGTTGCAAACATTTTTTGGGGGCCCCAAACATTATAGATGCTAAAAATTCATTAATTAATAGACCCATTTATAAAGCAAACATTAAGAATGAACTGAAATCCCACTAATAACACTTTAATGGTCGTGGTAATTAGGTTGAAGGCCGGCTCTAAGGTAGCTGGCGCCTAGGACAAGCTAATTTTTGGTGCCCTTTTTAAATAAATCTTACTCGTTTATGATGACTCCTTATTTAAGAAGAACCCAGATTGAAAGAGGAAATCGGAGATACTTGGCTGGCACAATGTTAAGTTTATGGGAGTATAACTCGCTTTTAAAGAGTAAAACCTGGTTATATCGAGGAATATTTTTGTGATTTATAAAATTTCTACTGACTTCCACCTCACCAGCTCAGATAATCCTTTCTTAGAAAAAATCTTTTAACATTCCGAAGTCAATAAAGACGACGACGATAACGAAGAATAAGAAGAAACTACAAAGGGAGCTTACCTGATGATGGGCAAGTGAGACAGTCTGACATTGGATAACCCTTCAAAAGAAAAAAAAAAATCCGTTCTCTCTCCTAAGATTATGTTTTCATGGCGCCGCTAAACATATAGCGCCCCGGGCAGCTGCCCGAGTCGCTGGTACCTTGAGTCGGCACTGGTTGGAGGTCTAAACCGCATTGAATATGTGTGCTAAACCTCTGGGGCCTTTTATCACCCATTTCAGTTAACATGCATTACTAATACCGGAAATTTTTTAGAAAATATGAATCTATTCACTCTGGAGATCCACCGACCACCGAGAGTGACATTAATTGTTTCAGAGTAGTTTAGTTAGTAATGAAGACAGTAAAATAAATATTTTGTTGACCAACTACCTATTTAAAATTTGAAAAAGAAGCCCACAATAGAAGTGGGGGGGGATGACTTAAAGCTTAGGTCAAATTAAATAAAATCAATAATTTTATACTTAAGTTAAATTAACCAAAATGTATGTTTGAATATTTTTCTTCACATTAAGTCCATTAATTTAATATAAGAGGACATTTCATTAGTCAGTGCTGCCAATTTAAGGGATTTGCCATTAAATTTAGCAACTTTTCACTGTATTTAGAGAATAAATTTTTTGGAAAGTGGCATTTTTGATGATCTTGCTCTCTAATTTAGAGATTCAGATGAATTTGGAGTATTGCTTCAAACTTTCTAAGACTTTAAAATCTAATCAGTACTACTTTAGAAAAGAAATGATGCGATGAAATGTTTAAGAATGGATCGTGGATGAACAGACATATCAGGGACGTAGCCAGAGAATAGGAGATGGAGGCCTCGGCCCCTTCCGAAATTCATACTTTTCTTAATTGGATGTCAATAATCAAGCTTTTTCGTAGAAATGCTATCTTAATTAGAAATGCCCCCTTTTGGGCACGCCCCGATTTATCTTTTTCTTTCTGGTTATGTGCCCGAGACGTACATTTCAATCATCTGCTTTTATACTGTAAATATTCAAATATAGTATGAGTGCTATTTTAAGTATGTGGGTTCTATTAGAAAATAGAGCTACATCCATTCGAAATCTATTATTAATTTCAGTTGGTCTTCTTTTGGAATTAACCCCTTATTGGTAGGATATTTTTTTGAAATTATTATTATTATTATTATTATTATTATTTTCATAGTTACCAACCCTTACCGAAGACATCTAACCGCTTTTTGGAAACAGTAAATTTTAATATCTTTTTACTTCCTTGTACGTAGTATAAGGAAGTAATGTGATCCCGAAAAATTTTGGGGGCCAAATTTCGACATAAAAACCGATTTTGACTACCTCTAAATTTAATTTAAAAACTTTTTTCGATGCATCTCATCGTAGGCTAGCATGCACGATCATATTAACGCGTCTGCAACTCATTTTGACCAGTGGCGAGTCTACTGTGGCCAGTTTTTCCATGCCGTCTGTACGTACGTACGTATGTATGTAACTCGCATATCTCAAAAACTATTGGTCGTAGAACGTTGAGATTTGATATTTAGGATTGTTCTATGATCTAGTTGTGCACCTCCCCTTTTGGTGGCAATCGAATGGATAGTTTATGTACAGGACCGCCCAAAAGATTCGAAATACATTACGCTCTATGGGCCGAAATTCATTAAACTCGCCTAACTCAAAAGCTATTAGGCGTAGAATGTCGAAACTTCATATTTTGGATAGTTGTAACATCTAGTTGTGCACCTCCCCTTTTGGTTCCATTCGACTGGATAGTTTATCTACAGGACTGCCCAAAACATTCGAAATACATTACACTCAATGGGCCGAAATTCATTAAACTCGCATATCTCAAAAACTGTTAGGCGTTGAATGTTGAAACTTTATATTTAGGATTGTTGTAACATCTAGTTGTGCACCTCCCCTTTCGGTTCCATTCGACTGAATAGTTTATCTACAGGACCGCCCAAAAGATTCGAAATACATTACGCTCTATGGGCCGAAATTCATCAAAGCGTTTTTTAGAGGTATTGGGCTATTTCAAACGACTCAGAAGTGATATATGCTGTAAAGAGTTAGAAAATGAATTTCTCCATTAAAAGAACTGTCTTTATCATTTATAGTTCTGCTACAGGAACACTCAAAAGATTTCCAATACATTACGGTCAATAGCAATTTTAGGGGCATTCATCCATTTCAAGCATAATACCGTCCTACCACATAAGTTAGGTAATGGTCCGACCACGGTCACGTGCCTCCCTCAAGAACTATGCCAAAAGTCGCCAAGCTTGGCGACTTTTGGTGTACGTGTGTGCATATTTAACTCTCAAATCTCAAAAACTATTATGAAATTTCATATATAAGAATGTTGTAACATCTAGTTGTGCATCTCGATTTTTGGTTCCAATCTACTGGAGAGTTTATTTACAGGACCACCGAAAAGAATTTCAGTACCTTAATGTCTATGGACATCTTCATTATAATACAACGTATGTACCAAACAATGACTAGACAGTCATTGTTTGGTACATACCCAAAATCTCGCCGTCTGTCCTCGATCTTGGCGAGTTTTGGCGAAATATCGCCAAATTTGGCGATAATCTGTCATTGTTTGGTTTATGCTTAAAATCTCGCCAAATGTCGTCGACATTGACGAGTTTCGCCGAAATATCGCCAAATTTGGCGCCAAAAATTATTTCCTATTTTGTATAACTCTAAAACTTTAACCCGTATATTTTTTATTTGTATTTAGAACTATTGTAATATCTAACTGTTTGCAATATCTTTTTTGACAGCAATCGACTGAGAATTTATTTACATGGTGAGCCAAATGACTTTGAATACATTGAGGTGTATAGATGCATTCAATTCATTGAAAGTCTGTGGTCAATGACTACTTTGGCTATCCCCAAAATCTCGCTGACTATCTCAAGTTTGTCGGCTTTTCGTGAAATATCGCCAAATAAAGTGTCAGAAGGAAATCTTTTAAATTGAACTCAGCTTGGCGATATCGAAATATTTGGCTAGAAATCGCTAAACCTTACTATTATTGATATTTTATCTCTTTCAAACAAATAAATTTAGAGGAAGTGCGTCGAAAATATTTTTGATCTAATGGACGTGCAAGGAAGTCATGTGTTGGACACATCAGATTTTTTTATGTTAACCAACCCACGCATACATTTGGAAACTAAATATGGTATTCAGTTGTCCACGATCTTTTTCTATATTCTAACAGAAAAATTACTGTATGTATAAAGTGGTTAATTATATTCCCTAAATGTTATCAACTGTACGTCGCATGGCACGCGCAGTCGAAGAAGAAGGGGTTGAGATCGGTTAATGTGTTTGAAATATTTTAGTCCTAATTTTCAATAAACACAGTTTTAAAAGTACTGACTCTTTCTACTTCAGAATAGCTGTTTCATCTGACTGCAGAACTTCGCTTACCCTAGATACTCATTTATAGCTTAGGGATTAAATCGCGTAAATATAAGTTACGGGAACAATCAAAATGAATTTAAAACTTTTATAAATGTGAAACTTAACACAATTTAAAACTTTTTGACGAAATCTATCTAATTATTTGCAATCTCGGCTATTATAAACAAAATAACGACTTACCTTTTTTCAAATGTAGAAAACGCGATGATAAAATTGGTAAAGCTGAATCCATAATTTAGGCCCGTGAAAGTCATAAAATTCAAGAAAAATCTTTCAAAATATATATAACATATACACAAAAGTTAACAGACTTGTACAAAGTCTAATACAAGCAGACACTCCCAATGGTCAACTTCGGTTTGTAACTGAGAGGAGGAGTAACTGCAAAAAAGGATTCGACAAACACATTTGCACAATTGTAAATGGAAAAAAAAATGTTCCCATGCTTGCAAAGGTAACCAAATGCAGGTCATTTTTTATTCTTTGTGTACTCTTATCTTCAAATTAATACCAGATGCGTGAAACGTACTTCGTATCAACAAAGTTAGTTTACAGGGGGCCCCGACAGGTATTAATCAATCAGTCCTTGGTTTTGACAAGAAAAAGGCCTCTTCCACTGCTGTTATTTGTGTTTCGGTTCTTTTCAAAGAATTCGATAATGAGCGGTCATTATGACCAATGGTCCAGATCTGATAATTGTATTTTTCTCTCATGTTTTCGCTCTTTCCACGGTGAAAGGTGAGAAGGTAAATGACATTTGATCAGAGCTGGGGTGTACTGTCAAAGAATACTGTTCGTAGAAAGACACTTTTATAAATGATGTTTAGCTCTGAAAGATGCAGAGTAGTCACACAACACTATCAATCTAATTTAATTTAAAGAAATCTTTTATATTTTTCACAATATAAGAGAGAGACATAATAAAAAGTATAGAACGGATTTGGGGGCCCCTCTGAAACCGGGGCCCAGGTGCCTTGCATCCGCAGCACCCCCCCCCCCTGTGGCCAGCCCTGTTTCCCACTAGTAGAAGAAGTTTATCCGAACCACTGGCATTGCAACACATCAAAACAGTTACCCTTCCTACACTTTTTTTTTCCCCATCATGGCATGATTCTCCTTTAAATGCCCAAGTTCGGTCGGGCATTACTCTATGGAAAAGTTCAGTTTTATCACAATTGTAAATGTTTTTTGCTTTGTATTCTTTTACTAAATCAGGCAAGTCTTTTTGTCATTGTTCAACAGATTCAATATTGACACTTCCACTTTCACCAGAAAGGACACGAGTTGACAATCCATGTCTAATCTTGAATTTTTCAACCCATCCATGTGACCCAGAAAAGTTCTCCATTCTTCAATAATTCCAAGGCTTTCTAACTTAGAAGTTCAACATTTACAGGAATGTTGGATGCACAAGTTTCTTTAAACCAGCAAACTAAAACTTTTACGAATTCTTCATTCTTTTAGCTTTGAATTCGACTCCTTTTCTTGGCCTTTATTTCACATTCTAGATAAGCTGCATTTATAGCTTCTCTGTTTTTCAAATTCCTCTTACAGTTCATTCTGGAAAATGGAAGTGATCAGCTAATGCTGTTTTTGATTTAAAGCATTTTCCTTCAAAATTTTTTATGATATCCATTTTAAAAGAAAGCGACAAGTCCGTATGTTTTGTCATTTCCTTACACTGTACAGTACGTAAGTGAATGACCAAAAACCTAAAGCATGTTCCACGCTCAGTGCTTACCATCCACACCGACTGGCTGTGACTTTTAGTGACGTCAACCTTTTCGTATACAACCCACTCTTCCCTCTCGATGTCAATCACAAGACTAATACCTCCCCAATTGCACACTTGTGCAAAAAAGAACACGTTCTTGGAAGAATCCGAACAATGGATAAAGGGCGTGTGAATGTATTTCAAGAGACAGAACAGGAAGGGTACATTCTTGCGATAAGAAAAGTGTGGAAAGGCAATTTTACTAAAATTAGAAAAAAATTTTTACAGTGCATAAATGAACGATGCATTTTAGGTTTCACGTATAAATGAATAAGAGTTAGCACTATTTTCTTATATTGCTGGACGGGCTTGTGGGAAAAATGCATATAACAGAGGTCGCATATAAGTGAGAAATGAATGTATATATAAATACAGAGGAAAAACAGAAAATGTATATACACCTTGAACTGTCATAAAAAATATACTTTCCAACTTACAAGGTTAACTTTCTTGCAAAAAGTAATGTTATGTTTAGACAACTGTGTGTCCTACATGCTCTCCAAACCTTATGCTGCTCAAGTTTTTCTTGTAAGACACAGTGAAAGATGAGTTGTACTACCATGAATAACATAAATTGGACATAGTTTTGGGTGAGAAATAGGTGCAAAGAAGGGAGTCAATTGTGATTCATATTCAGAAATGTATGAATATTAAAGGCCACTATTTTGAATATTTACTTTAGCTACCATTCGAAACATTCAGTTTGACTAGAAAATACACTTATTTTTCAAATTAGACTATATTCTTACTTTTCTTAAAAATTTACCTTGTACATTGGAAAATAATTTTTCTGTACTGCTCAGAGTGAGTATACATTTTTATAATGAATCCTGCAGCTATAAAATATTATTTTCAATATTATTTCCAAACTTGTTTTAAAATTTTTTAGGCAATGAAATTAATATTTATGTTAAAATTTCCATATCTTTATTTTTTCCACATTTTTGCACTTTAAAATTTATAAAGCAATATATATTCATTAATAAAATTTAAAACTATTTTTCTGCAAGAAAACCATGCTAATAGTTTTGTATAAAACAAACAGAAATTCTGGCATGGACAGCAATCTTCTACATGATATTTAATAACTAAAAAGTTGATAATTCTTTGTCAACCTTTCTTTGTCTTTTTAATTTAAGGTTCCCAATAACACTTAAAAGGATTGTTTAGTTATTACTGATTGCCCCTTTTGACATGGAAAAAATTAAAATCAATAGCAAGAACTGACAATAAATTAATTGGTAACTACTGATATCAAAACTTATTAATGCAGAGAAATTTGAAACAGTTACCTATTTACAGACAATCTTGATTCTATAAGACTACTGAGGTTGGGTAATGTGGCACTTAAGTCACGTGTTGTTAATCCAGAATACATACGAAGCTAAAAAAGTTAAATATAACATTTATATAGTTTTGCAATTTGTACAAAATACTGAATAAATGCATCATTAAAATAATTCAAATAATTTACCTGTGCCACATTTTTATTTAATAAAAATACTCCATATTCAAAACACCGTTTATCTTTACCCTTAGAATACAAAGGAAATCTGATGGGAGGGGAAAAAAAGAAAGGTTTGTATTACATTTTAGAGGAAAAGGATTTATGCCTTTAGCATTAAATCAATAAATAAGACAAAATATGTGAAAACACATTGGAAAAGCTTAATAAAATCAACAAATAATAAAAGCGTGACAATTTCAAAGTAAAATTATAAAAAAAATATTCAATATTGTAGATATGCAGCTCATTTATTATACATACTCTCTAGTTTTCTCGGGTAAATTGCTTGATATATGGTCTGTTATAGTAGAGCGAGATCCATAAAAATGGATCGAATATCTCAATGGAACATTGAGGAACTGGGAAATCATTAGTAATATATGGCACACATATCCCAAAGCTATAGCTATCATAGTTTCATCATGACCTGAAATGAAATATTTTGTATAATTAAAACTTGGTTTTAACATTTTTTATGAATAAAATCACTTATTAAAAAAAAAATGCTTTAAGTGACTTTTGCAGTTAGTCTCACCACAACGAAAGATGTAATGGATAATTTAAAAAGTAAAATATTAAAATTTAACAAGGAAAAAAGATGGAAACAAAAATTTAAATTTACCAGAAAATTTTTCAGAGTTCGGCAAATGCACATCATGAATACTAAAACCATTTCTATCAGGAAACTAAAAGATAAATGAAACACTTTTTAGTAATAAAAGTGTTACACACATAGTATTTTGTCCCAATATAACAAATATTTAATACTCACCTTTCATTTTAGCTTGATATTACAACTAACAAGAACCCCTAAAGTAAATTTTTGTTAACAGAAACTGCGTTATTTTAAAAGCATTTGTTATTTTATGAAAAGAACATTAAATTTTAACACTTTGAGGTCTAAGCCTGAGGGTTACTCTGTGAAGCAAACAAAGCCTGAGAATCTCACGAGATCAACTCTAACTTTCTAAGCTATAAAAATGCCAACTATATATGTTTGCCATCTTTTCAAATATTATCTACTATCTTTCAGTTAAAGCATCAAATACAATTAAGTATATGGAATGATTTAGAGTTACTCTTTAAGCATTTGGCTTTGAAATGCGTTATTCAAAAGAAAATTTTATTTACAAAAAAAAAAAAAAAAAAAAAAAAAAACCACCCAGAAGAACAGAAGTTATTTTTATGTGTAAGGATAAGGATTTTAGCATAAAATTTTACATTACATTTAAAAGTTTCCTTCATTATGAATAAAAGAAAAAATAATAAATATACATCTTTAAAGTGTATTCTTAAAATTCATGAAAATATCCAAAAGCCTTAGTTCACAGGGAGATATATGGTAGAAATAGCTCGGACCTGTAAGTCTTAAAGGAACTATTTCTCCGTAATTTTACCTTAAGCAATTCCAAGCAACTAAAAATCCTCAATGGTTTCATATTCCATAGTTTAATTTAAGCACATTACTAACAGAATAATGAGATCATGAAGTAAATATAATGAAAATCGACCTCCATATCACAAAAATACAATACAAACCATACAACAGCCCAATAACAATCCTTACCTCAACGATAGGATATATACAGCAAAGTTCAGAAATAAGTTCTTTTCTTCGAAAATTAAGCTGTGCTTCAGTTTTAAGCAATGACTCTCTACATTCACAATAGCATTTGGACAATTCAAAAGATTTTTCAACTAATTTTTTTTTTTCTTCACTTTTCTCTTCCATTTCCTTTTCTGTTAAAAAACAATCTATCAATAACTTAAAGAACTTAAATTATTCTTTAAAAAAGAATAAATAAAATAAAGTGTCATTAAAAAAGGAAAAATAAAAATTTTTTAATTCTAATATAACTACATTTTAATTTAAATTTTGATGAGTATATCTGACAAAAAGTTGAAAATAAACACAAAGATTGGTATAAGAATGAGCATTCTTAATTGTCAATACAGACACACTAATGTAACTCACAAAACATTCTAAAAACTCTTTAACTAAACAAAATCAATTAAATAAAAATTTTACTTGCTTTTTTTGAGCAAATTATTTTTGGTGCAAGCTATTTCTTTTTCTATTGCATCTGCATTTTTCTGTTGAAACTGAAGTTCAGTTTTGAGGACTGAAATTTTTATCTTCAGAAGCTCTCGTTGAGCATGTATTTTATGAAGTTCCTGGCTACTTTGCAATTTTTTATTTATACTATCTCGCCTTCTTTGCACATAAGCCTGGGTTTGTTTAATAGCTCTTTCAACAGTTTTAATCCTGAAATAAAATTGACATATTTTAAGAAAGAATTAAGAATAAAATACACACAATTCAACTTGATCAGTAAATATAATACACATCCATTCAATAAATTTTTAACATATACAAATAAAAGTGAAATTAGAAATAAAATTTATTAATAAAAATACTTAAAAGTTTTAATAAATAAGTTTTTAATAAACAAAATTGTATTAAAATAGGGAGTATTTTTACAAATAATAATGATAATAATAGAAACCTTGAAAGCGTGCTTAGAGTACAAGATGTTCTCAAACTATTTACATCTGTAGTAAGGCTTTGTTTATCGGAAGCTTCAACAATATTTCCCATGGTATGCTAAGAAGGAAAAACAAAAATATCAGAAAACTGGTAAAAATATATCATGAAAGATTATGCTGATGTACTACAGTACATATTTTATGCACTCCCCCCCCCCCCCCCAAACAGGGCCAGTTTTCCTTCAGACCATCAGACTTCCAGAAATTGCTTTTATAAGACCCCGGTGCTTTTATAAGACACATGTGAGAACCAACTTTTATTCCTTGTGTTAAATTTTTAAGTGTTTTTTAAATGTAACCGAAAGAGAATTTAGAAAATAAAGCAAAGGTCCTGAAATAGCTAATCTTATGAGTTTCCGGAACACAGAAATTCAAAAATAGCAGCACCCTTATATCATCAACTGAAAGTATGAAATGACTATTTCTAATAATTATGTATAAGTTTGAAATTTATACTTAACCCTTTGGGTACAGATTTATTTGAAGAAATTCTTGAATTTAGAATGAATAGCCAGGACAGATTTAGCCACTAAGAGACTAAATTCGCAACACTGACTGAAAGAAATGTCTTCCTACAGCTGTTACAAATCTCTTGCTATAAAAAAGAATGTGCATTTTAATTTTGTCTTATTTTGAATGATGAAACCTATTCATCATCTTACTGAGGCAAAGCAAGTGTGTGACACAAGATAGTCATCATCCGTTACATAGGCAATGCAAGCATGTGATGCAATGTAGTCATCATCTGTTACTTAACAAAGCAAGCGCACGATGCAACATAGTTGTCCCAGCAAGAGTGGTTAGTCCACAAAGTCTTTTTTATCTATGGTTGATCTGACCTAATTTTTTATTCTCTTTAAAACACTAAATGATCTCTCAACTCCAGCCACTGACACTGAAAGAGTACAGAAGAGCCTGGTAGCTACACAAACATTTGGGTACAAAGAATTTTTTAAGCTTTTAAGTTTATTTAACAATTTTCAAGGGATTTCAAAAGATTAAGCCAAAAATTTGGGCAATGAATTGATTTCAGATGGATCAATTTATCTGGGAGATCTTGAGAAAGGTCATTGGAGATAGAAAGTAAACTGTTACATATTTGGTTTTATAGACCCTAAATAATATTTGTAAGAACTCCAGTATAATTAAATAAAATATTTTTTTCCAAGCAATCAATGCAATCAGTAACACCAAATTAAAATGTACTATTTTGACAATCAAGACTCTTATAGCTGTTGAGTTTAAAAAATGGTGACTGTGAAAGAAGTAAACAGCAGTCTAAAACAAAGAATTAGGGTAAGCAAACTCAGAAACTGAAAATTGTGCAGACATTTTCCATTATTGGTGCTAAACTGCATCATTTTTTAGGTGGAGGGAGGATTATTGGCTAAAATGGACAACAAGCTAATACATAAATAATTTGGTCTGCAAAGAGTGAAGCTTTCAAGAAGCAAACTACAATGTTTCATAAAGGATAGTTTATTCTTTTAAATTTAGCATTCTGTGTTATGTTATGGCAAGTATACACAAGGGGCATCTGCTAGGTTGTGGTGACTTTGGCGGAGGACTTTTTAAGGGGTTCTAATGAGTATTCACTCACATTAAATTTTGAGAAAATCACTCAAAACTGCAAAACAGCTGCACGGTAGGCCAGAACCCTGTACCTCCAGACTTCATCCATCTACTATGTTCAGTGTCTTATGCACTCAGCCATGGTGGGCCTTTTTCAGTTTAGATTAGTTCTTATGATGCAAAAATTAAGTAATAAGTGAAATGATTTGGCAGTTTCTAAATTCTGATCAAAGTAACTCCAACTACATGTATTGCAAGGGTGGCCCCCCGACTGCATTCTCAGAGGGGGCCATTGAATTTTTTACATAGTTTTATTAATTGTTCAAATTGCAAATTGAACACGTGAAATAGTGAAGCATGCAAATCTAAAGTTGTATTTTAAGTTTTCATTTACCATTTCATCATAAAATTTTTGAAAAACTTTTCACATTGAATTAGTTAAAAATCATATTTATCCAAATAAAAAAAATACTCCGTAAATTTTTTAACTTTCCAACTATGCCCTCTAAAATTACACAAGATGTAAGTACCGTATTTACGCGTGTATAACGCACACCCTATACTTAACAAGAAAAAATAGAGAAATTTTGTTATCTCGTATATAACACGCACCATAAATTTGACATTCAAAAGAATGGATATGTAAAGGTTGGAATTCTATCGCAGCCGATATGATGAGAAAGAGCTTCAAAGTGACTGGAATTTCCAATCAGATGGATGGAACTGAAAACGATATGACATACGAGGACATTGACTGTGCCAGTGATGACGAGGACTGTCACGAGAGCAGCGGTAGCACCAATGAGGATTGCTAATTATATTAAAAAAATGTAATGTTTCTAGCACTGTTGTATGAAAGAAGTGTTAGGAGGGAAAAATGTATATAGCAAAAAATGACTTTTTCCAGTTTTATTTTCTTCTTTGAGTACTTTTCTTGATTCAAACCTATATCGTGTGATTATATGCAGCAGTGAAAAATTATTCAGTGTATAACGCGCACCCAGAGTTTTTGCCTTAATTTTTTTAAAAAGTGCACGTTATATACCAGTAAATACGGTATATATGAAACATCAGGGCATGGAAGGACCCATTCAACATCTGTGCTGTAGTCGGGTGGGGCAATATTTTGCCTGGGACCCTTTGGCTCGAGCTGCCATTGCAGTAAAGTAAATACACTGCAGAGGGTTACTGCACCATTTTTTACAGATTCTCCAGCCAAGAGAGGCCATGCAAAAGCTAACTCTCAAACCATGTGTGAACTCACATAATCTCCTTGAGGTCCTGGCACATGACTGATGCAATATGCAATTATTGGTTAATCCAATTATCTGGGCTGCAGAATACCAGGGATTATTATGGTTTTGAGGTGCCAATGAGACTATGTTCAACGGGATTGTCAACAAAATTACAAGGGAATGCCTATTAATTGCAGATTTTCACTCTTAAATAGCTCACGATTTCTTTGTTTTTTAAATAAGTGCATATGCAAATGTTTTAATTTGAGAATAAATTTTGGAATTCTGAAAGAGTTTGATTTAGTATATTATATATACAGGGTGTCCAGTGCTAACGCTGTCCAATGGCTATTTCCTAAATCGTTAGTCAGAGACACATAGTTTCAATTGCAAAAATGCTCTAAATTGTATAATTTATTATATCAGAAACAATCAAAGTCAATAAATCAATTTCTATAAAAATTAAGAAATTTAAATTTTTATATGGTCCCCCGGTCCTATCAGTGATATTTGGAAAAATTTTCTTTATGCAATTTCATGCACAATAAAAAAAATTGTCCTTCTACAACCAAAATTCAGAGTTACAGCTGCTTAAAGTTAGAGCACTTTTCGAGCTATGAAATAGGGGTTGTATACAAAATGAATTTGAGAAAAATTAATGTACGTGGTTTGAGCTTAGTTAATGAAATTGCTAATAAATATTAAATTTTATGAATATAGATTGCAATAAAGAAAATTAATGTTTAACAATGTGTATCCAATAAAGTAACAAAAATATAGCTTATGCTGAAAGCAGAATTGTTTAAACAGGTTTTTTAAATGAACTGACATTAAATAACTTCCTTCGACTGCAATCTGAATATGCACCCGTACAGAAAACTCTTCCTGTACTTTGCGTAGCACACTCTTATGTTACACATCTGTATGCTATACATACATGATTTATTAAGTCTGACCTCAGATAGATTTTAATAGAGCTTGACTATAACCCTCTGCTTGCAGGGCCCAATTATGACCAACAGGGGCCCCGGGTATTGATGGATTTGGGGGCCCCTGATCTATGAAATTTGTTTTACTTTTTATAAAATTTTTGATATAAAAAAGAATATTTCAGAACAACATTTGAAATTGGGAAGGGGGGGGGGGGCGCTTTCGAGCCGGGGGCCCTGGGCAAAGTCCCGATTTGCCCATGAGATAATACAGCCCTGTCTGCCTGAAGATCAGTACTCTAAAATTAGTTTTGTTTCTTTTTCTGCATTATGCCAGAAAATGAAATTAAAACCTATAATTTAAAATTTCAGTATTTGTATGGTCCCTTAAAGATTTACCATAACGGGACATTTTTAAATGTGGAAAAGTGACTTAAGTCACAATGTTTGCTGCTTCATAAATCAATAAATTTTGGTTGTAGAAGGACGAATTTTTTTTTATTGTGCATGAAATTGCATAAAGAAATTTTTCTAAATATAACTGATAGTACCAGGGGACCATATAAAAATTTAAATTTCTTAATTTTTTTAGAAATTGATCGTTTTGGATATAATAGATTATACAATTTAAAGCATTTTTGCAATTGGAACTATGTGTCTCTGACTAACAGTTTAGGAAATAGCCATTGGACAGTGTTAGCACTGGACATCCTGTATATACACAACAGTTGAACTTCTCAAATCCAGACTTCAAAATGCCGGAATTTGCATCAGGAACCGGAATCAGAACAAAATTCAGTCTTAAAATAATCTAGTTAAGCAACAGAAACTTCAATTGAAACAATGTGTATAATTTATCAATAAATATGTTTAATTTTTCATTTATATCTTTTTTCTATTCAAGAAAGGTGAGTTCATTTACAAAAATTCACTTGATTATCACTATTTTTTTAAATTCGTGTTACAGGATTTCCATTATCTGGAATCTTGTGTAATCCAGAATTAGTCAAGTTCTCAAGTCCCAGTAATTCTGGACTGGAGAAGTTCTACTGTATACATAGATATTTATATGAAGCAGTTAAAAATTATAAAAACTCTTATATTATTAAATTTTCAAAACAGATGTGAACAATAAGATATATTAAAAAGTTCTCTTAGTTTAGAACCTGAGATTATTGAAATCAAATCTAATAGAGGGTTAACAAACAAGTATCCCCCATACCAGAAAATGTGAGACACGAGATGTAAAGCACAGATTTTCTTTTTTTTTAAACTATCGGCAGATTACTTTCATAAGTGTATTGTGGGTGCATTTTATTTTTCAGTCGTGAAAAAAATTTGCTTTTTTATTTCTCAAAATAAACATTTTCTGTTTTTGAAAGCATTTCATTCCTCCACGTCTTCTGTTGTTAGAAAGCATTTCCTCTCTAAATATTCACCTCTTGTCAGTACAATCAAAATCATGGACTTGTGATATGAAGAATAATGAATAATACCAACTGTTTACCTTGATATGAATGATTAAAGCTGGAATGCTTTTTATATATTGTTTTTGGCCTACTAATTAAGAAACTGACTCATTTCTTGCTGCTTTTAAAATTGAAACTAAAAAGCCACAAAATGTTTGGTATGTAACCATTAATTTTTTTACCTAGAAAAATAATTAATTTTATTAAACTGTCCTACTCGAGAGATTGTTGCTGTAAAATTTGGCAAAACTTACTAGAAATGCTTCAAGCATTTGCATTTACATAAAGTTTTTCTTTTTATCCAACTCTGTTAACCAAGACAATTGAAACAGGTAGTTATGTTTTATTCTCAATTAAATAAGTTATGCCTCTAAATTTATATTAGTTTCATCATATCTAGCTGATTAACTAACATTACATAAATGCAAACTTGTGATAAAAACATGCTTATAGAATCCCACAACCTTCTTTTTTTAAGTTATTGTGAAATTTTGCAGCAGATTCTTTTAATGCCTAAAAAGATGTCACAGATGGACAGAAAAAGTTCTGGCTCTGGGCAAGTATCAACGCAATAATATTAAGAGTGTGTTTATGTTTGCCAATTACTTTACTATTTGCCATACTTAGATGAAAATTTGAAATTACATTTATTAGTTCAATGATTTGATAGGAATGGGAAAAAATCTTCATAAAAATTTGATCTCAGTCTAAATTCACAAACATGGTATATTTCACATGACATTGCATAAATTGGATTTGGATTATATGATACCATGGTGAACGATAACAAAATTATGAAGCTTAAAGTGTTTGTTGCAAAATTTATACACCAATATGAGATACAAACAAATATCATTGAAAATCTCTATTTTGTATACCAGCATCTTTACTTAAATACTTAAAAGCAAAAAAATTTCAAAAAAGTCAGAAAATTGTAATCAAACAAAGATCCTTATAAACATAAAGCTATACTATACTTGATAACAATCACTGCATCCATAGTAACCTTCTAACATGCCAAATATTAATGTATTAGGTTTGAAATTTTTTCCTTCTTTAGGAATCTAAAATAAGCATATTATTATCATTATTATTAGATAGAAAAATTCAATTTATCATCACAAAAATTTAACTTTTAGGTAGCATTAGCATTCATGAATAGCAATGATAAGTTGGTAAGAGCTCTATCTAGTAAAATTTAAAAGTTTTTTTTTTTTTCTTCTTCTTTACAACAATGGGAGTTTTAAGTTCTTCCAATCTTCAATAGATTTATAAAAGAAGAGAGGGAGGAGAATCGGCACTAACTCACATTTTTTTCCCCTTCTAAAAGTAATTTAGAGTCATAGCCTTTCTGTAAGTGTTTGATGAAAGAATTTCGTGACTTCAAAATGATCATTGCTGTATTCTAATGCTTAATTAAATTATCACAAAAGAATATAAATAGTACTTTTTCTCTTTAATTGGGAAAAAGACAGCTAAAATATTCTTTACAGCTGATAAAAACATGCACTACATATCACTGCTGCAGCCAGAATAAAAAAAAGTAAATAAATAAATAAAATAACGATAAAGTTGCACAGTAACTAACATAAACCAAAAGGCTAAATATCTATAGAAAACTGAATGTCAAAAATATGAATTCACACCAGAAGCACTTCTATGACTAATAAGAATAAGAGCACTCATTCTCCCTTTGAAGGAATATACATTACACCTTACTGAAATTGGTAGTGCATTAAAAATTTATGTAGGCTACACCATTTAATAATGATTATCATAAGTAATTAACAACATAAATTATTGAAATAAGATGTAGAAATCTTTCTAATTTTACAAATAATTGATTTAAAGTAATTTAAGGCTATTCTTTAAGAAAACAATGTAAATGATTTTATCCTTGATCAGAATAAAAATATAAATGATAGCAGAGGCTGAAGTTAAAAAAGCTTTGCCACAAAGTACGTCATATATTATTGAAACAACAACAAACAAAACAGTAGAACCTCGATTATCTGAAGTAATTGGGATCGACCTACTTCGCATAATCGAAATTTTCGAATACTCGACAATTCATCAATAATCATCTAGCTTAATATGTAGTAGTCATTGAACTGTTATTATGACTATTTTAACTGTTAAATAAATTAAAATTATAAATGAAAATAAATTTATTTCTGAAACAAAAACTTACAATGGTTTAAATGGAAGCTTCAGCTGGTGTAAATAGGCCATCTTTTGTTGTGCAGCTATATCCCGAAGTTTTCTTAAAAGCATGGGTTCAGAGGAATCACACTGTCCCTGTTATTCCAACCAAAGAAGGCCTTTTGAGAAATACTCAAAATCATCATTGTTACTGATCTTATTTACTCCAGAATCATTCTCATGTTCATCATCATCTTCTTAAAGATTTTCAGACTTCTGCTATTAATTCCTCATCGTTGAGCTACTGGAAGCCTGCATCTTCCACGTCATAATTCAACCAATCTGTGATTTCTTTATCCCCACAATTTTCAAAACCATTCATTCTGCTAAAAAGGCTGTAGCATTTTCATCTGTGCCAGTTGAAAAATTTGGACAAAGTTTTCGTCAACTTTGTCTTAGTGTCGATTGCGGCATAGATTCCTATGCGTCACTGATCATATAAACGCAGTCTTTGATAGTGACAATTTTCCAAAACTCAATTATTGAAACTGCACCAGATTCAGAATCTCCTTCAAGAAGTAATTCTCTGATTAAATTCTTTCAGTAATGCCGTTTTAAAGAATCCAAGATGCCCTGGTCCATAGATTGCAGCAGAGACATTGTATTTAGAGGCAAAAATAAACACCAGAGTTTCCAGATTTCAGAGTGTTATCTTCCGGATGAGCCCGGGCAGTTGTTGAATAACAAAATTGCTCCATTCAAATGATCTTTTTCTTGCCAAGATTTTACTGCAGGCACAAAAATATCAAAAAACCACTTCAAAAACAAACTGGAATCCATCGAAGCATTTCTTTGATTTAAATAGTGTACAGGAAGAGCAGATTTGTTTACATTCTTAAGACATCTCGGATTCTTACTTTTCCCAACAACAGTTAGTTCAAGCTTGTGGGAACCCAACGCATTGAAACAGGCTAATACAGTGACCCTATTTTTCATTCTTTTCCTTCCGGGAGCGGAAGTTTCATTTACCGCAGCTAAAGTTTTTTCAGGAAGGGCCTTCCAATATAATCCAGTTTCATCGCAGTTGTAAATTTGATCTGGGGTTAAATTCTCATCTTTCATCAATTTTTCGATTTTTGAGACAAATGAATCAATTGCTGTGCCATTTCCAGACATTTTTTCACCCTCGATATTGAGTTGTTTTATACCATGATGAATGTTGAATTTTTCTACCTAACCACTTATGGCTTTGATGTCATCAGAACCACCAAGCTTCGAGTTGAGAATCAAAGCTTTTTCTTGAATCATTGGCTCAGATAGGTGTATTCCTTCACATCCTTTCTACACAAACCATTTATACAAAACTGCATCTAAATCTGCATGATCAGCTAATTTCATTGTTCTTTGGAATTTGGAACCTTTCCAGACATCAAATTCAGCAAAACACTTCTTAATTTTTTCCGAGTTCCTTTTCATCTCACTGACAGTTGACATGCCAACGTGAAACTCCTTTGCAAGTTTTTGTCACAGCTTCTCCCGATTCAAGTCGCGTAATAATATCATATTTTTCCTGTATGGTTAATACAATTCTTTTGCTCTAAATCGAAGCCATGATAAAAAAGAAAATTAGAGTATAAAAAAATAAGGACAATGTGTAAGCTCTATTAGATCCTGATAGCACTCAAGAAAAGAGAATAAACAGAAGAGCGCTGAAATTTCAAAAAATTTCTACTCTTAAACCATGAGTTCTATGGAATTCTGGCCAGCTGCCAAAAGTGACCATACCTAAAAGATCGTCCTAGTAAGGGTAGAAAGAGAACAGCAAACAGATTTTTCCTTCCTTTCTCCTTTTCTGGAATAGAATTGTCCTCAAAGGATAAGAGACACAAAGTGACTCCTCCCCGTTTTCAAATTCTGCTGCAATGAAAATTTCACTGTTCTTCAGATGACAAAAGAGGTTAGGTTCTTTGCACTTGCTTACAATCAGAGGGTGCAATAACATTAGATTGTTCTGGGACTGTATGATCTTCTAAATTTCGAAATGGGGTGTGTTTTTGTTTAGAACAGGGATGCTTGAAAGTGGGGAAGAGTACACTCATACCGAGAATTCAGCCTGCGAGAAGGAATTCTATAAAAGGGAATTCCAAAATATTTATCTGCACTCGTAGTTTGGAAAGGATGGCTTGCATGCAAAAGGAATGTGGGGGGAAAAAAAACTTAAAAAATGCATGTTTGTTAAAAGAAAATTTTGGATGATAGTAGAAAGTGAAAAAAAAAAAAAAAAAAAGTGTAAAAGAAACCGACTTTGGTTAACGGAGAGTTTCAGTTGATCGAGGTTTGGATATTCGAGGTTCTACTGTATATATATAGGGTCTCCCGTAAAGCTGGTAATGAGCTTTAATTCTTTATCTATTAGAGATAAGTGGGTAGTGTAAATTAAAAAAAAATGTTCCAAAATAAGGTCAAAAATAAGACTGTTAAATGAAAAAATTCCTCTCATTTTCAAAAAGGTACACTTTTTTAATTTGTATACAACCCCTATACAAAAACATTCCCAGTTAGTAAAATATGCCCCATAGACTTATGAGGTGATGTACCAAATTTGAGCCTTCCATCATACAATGTCGCAGAGATATGTTTAAATAAAGATGATCGGGGATTATACATGATTTAGAATGTAAATGTTTATTGCTAGAGTGAAAAAGGATTTTCTTTCATAATTTCTCTATCCCTGAAATGTGAACATTCAACATGATTTTTCCCCTTCAAAAGAAATGGAAAAGTGGTTTTAAGTAAGCGTTATATTTTTCTTCATATCTCTGACACTTTTTAAGGTATAATTCTCAAATTTTGTATGTCATCTCATGAGAGTATGGGGCACATTTTACAAACTGGGAATTGTTTCGTATGGGGATCATATACAAATTAAAAAAGTGTAACTTTCTGATAATTAATGAGAGGAATTTCTTCTTAATGGAGTCTTATTTCTGACCTTATTTAGAGCATTTTTTCAATTTATACTGCCCACTTATCTCTAATAGATAAAGAATTAAAGCCCATTACCTCCTTTTTGGGGCACCCTGTGTATATATATATACATCTATACATTATAAAACTATTAGAATGAAGTAAATTATTAAACGTAGAAATATTAAAATTTGATGAAGCATGCTACATTTAACACAGCATTGTTTATAAATAGTTGCAGTTCAGTTTGCAATGAGACAATTAATTTTTTTGTCCCTTTGGTGTAAATTAATTTATATTAATATGACACAATTTTTCAAACAAAAGGATTTTATTTCCTAGATTAAAAAAAAAAAAAAAAAGATTGAATGGGGGGAAAGAAATGTTTTGAGTTATTACATCTGACAAAGAATGATTTAATACATGAAAATTTCTGAATTAAAAAAGTACAAAAAAAACCCCACTAAATCATGAAAATACCATGTTTAAAATAATTCCTACCTGCTCTCCAAGAAACACTAATCCAGAGAAAAATACAACCCACTCAATTAACAGTTGTTTTTCTTCTTTCACATTCCATACTTTGACACAAACAACTAAATCATGATGTAAGGATATGATGGGAACTAATAAATTGTTAATTACAAGAGGGAAAAAATACAGTTATGCTATTGAACTCTAAGATGGAAATTGAGAAATATTATTCTGCACAAGTTATGAAGCTAAATTATTGCAAGTACATATTTGTAAATCTTAAAATCAAGAAATCTGACAAAGTGTTGTATAATAATAAGAAAGATAATTCTAGCCATTGCATATATTACAAAACCTTTTCCACACAAAATTAACAATAACATAATTAAGTTTTATTCATATAATTTCACAAACAAAAGGAAATATTAGCACTTATCTTCTTAACGAAACTTCATATGCATCTTGCTACATCCTCTGCTATGGAAATATTTTTAAGTAAATTGTATGATCCAGGAAGAATTAAAATTTAGAATAAAAAATCTCAACACAGGGAGAAAAAGGTTTTAACCAAATAATCCAGCTGCCCTGCTTAGTGTTAATAATATATATGAATTTTGTGAAAACTGAAGCATAATCAGAGGTGCTAGACACAACAACACATGGGTAGTGACTTCATTTGTGACATAATTTCTGGTCAAAAATCAACTACACTCAATTTTTATTGAATTTATTAAACACAGTTTTACAAATTTCGATATGGAGTGAACTCATTACAATGTTGCAATAAAAATGAGTTCACTCCATGTCATGCAATAAAAATGAAGCGTATTCAGAAAGTAAAAAAAATTAGTAATTTTTTTTTTTCTCAAGCCAATTTATTTTTACATGAAAGAACATACCTTAAACTATTTTTCTATATAGTTGTCACCAATGTTCAAACACTTGTCGAAGCGGGTTACCAGCTTTTCTATACCTTCTTCATAGAAACTTCCTATCAATGACAGTAATCACAACTCCACAATATTTTTCATTTCATAGTCATTCAAAGAGCTTGTGCTTCATGTCCAGGAGCTAGTGGTAGTCGGACAACACCAAGTCTAGGCTGTATGGCGGGTGATTGAACTGCTCCCAATGAAACTCTCGAATCATTTTTTGAGTGTGACCAGCAGTATGAGGCTGAGCATTGTCATGGAGCAACACATTTTTTTTTTTTATTGAGCATTCCTCTACGTTTGTTTTGAATTGCATGCCATAGTTTTCTTCGCCGTAGTCGTGGTTATCGTCATTGGCAGGGAGTTTCTATGAAGAAGGTATAGAAAAGCTGGTAACCCGCAATGATGAGTGTTTGCAGAAGTTGGCAGAGACTATGTAGAAAAATAGTTTAAGACATGCTCTTTCATGTAAAAATAAAACTGGCTTGAAAAAAAATTTGATTTTTAAAAAGGAATTTACTTTCTAAATATGCCTCGTATTTATTTCACCATTAATGTACCTATAAATTGAATAATTATAATTAATTAGGGTACACAAATTACATTTAGATTGCAATCTTTCTTTTACTCATTTTTGTCTCCCATCTTATAATTTAAAATTCACAAAAACTGACCACAATTGCTGTTATATTTTTTAAATTTGTCAAAAGTATAAAATTGAAAAAATTATAATTAATATATATATATATAACTCGGCTGTTCGACCCTCGTCGGGGGGAGACCCCCCTGAACCCCACTAATTTTTTAGTTTCATTATTACCATATTAAAACGATATTAATTGACTATGTCATTTTATCTCTCATCTTTCACGTATTTCGCCTGTAACCCTATGTTGAAATTTTTATGATTGTAACCTATCTTAATATATAAAAATCCAGTGTCCGTGTGTATGTTCCGAAATAACTCAAAAACGGGTCAACTGATATTCATGAAAGTTTGCATATATATGTAATTTGGTCCAACTTAGATAATAGGATAGTTATTATTCAAATTAATGGTCTCAATAATTAATAATTAATAAAAAACTGATCATCAACGTTGATTGTTGTTATTAATCGTAGGTTCCATAAGTCTGGAACAGATGGCGCCTTAAGAGAATTTCTTTATGTACAACTGTAGTTTAATATGTATTTGTGTACTGCATAAATTCAAGAAAAAGTGTTTATCCAAACCGGCAGTCACGAACACGGCCAAAAATATTGGAACATTACTACGAAGAAAATTAATAATATCTGCGATATTGAAATACTCAACTCATAGCTTATCGTCTGCTTCTAAAGGGATAAAAGCGTTTTATTTTATTTTTTCCGAAATTGGCAACCGAGATAACTTTTTTATTGTTTTGAAAAAAAAAGAACAGTTTAACAGTTCTTGCTTTAAACGACATCTTATTATTTGCGTATGTTTAATTTACAGAAAAATTCTCATTTTACAGAGGAAGAAACCTAAAATAACGTATTATATTTTTTTCATATATCTTATCTTATCTTATCTTAATATATAAAAATCCAGTGTCCGTGTGTATGTTCCGAAATAACTCAAAAACGGGTCAACTGATATTCTGATTACGTTGATTATTGTTATTAATCGTAGGTTCCAATCGTAGGTCCAATATTTCCGTTTGAGAACATTAAGGCTGGAACAGATGGCGCCTTAAGAGAATTTCTTTACAGAGAACTGTAAAACATTGTCCTTTGCATCTCATAGATGGCGCCACACCTTAATGTGATACAGTTTCTTAGACTACACACTATACATGTCTTATTTTGCCTATACCAAGCACTACTTTTAGTAATATGCGACCCAAAAAATCTAACCTTACTGCCCGTAGCAAGAAGACTCGATATGCACGTATTGAAAGAGCTCATGAATCAGTCTGATCCAGTCAATTGTAATGAATTAAATAAAAAGGTTAGTTCAACGAACTACTATGCGTATCGATTAATGATTAGACACAATCAGGACAACTATATCCTTCGATATCGTCAATTGTATCATCAATACGTTGTGGAAATGTTTGCTAAGATTGAAAGCGAACGTTTGCGATTCATTCGGTTCAACCAAGCTAAACTACGATCCGAGGATTACATTCACTTACGAGATGCTATTGTTGGAAACGTCGATGGAAATTTAAACACCAATGAAATTGGTAGTGCTGTTATTTTACCTTCCAGCTACATAGGTAGGCCACGAAACATGCAAGAATACATGCAGGATGCAATGACTTATGTACATCATTACGGTCGTCCAGATTTGTTTATAACATTTACGTGTAATCCAAATTGGGAGGAAATCCAATCTTTACTATTACTAGGTCAACAATCAATACATCGTCACGATATTACTGCACGAGTGTTTAAACAGAAGTTGAAATCTTTGATTGATTTTATAGTAAAATATTCAGTTTTTCGCAAAACGTGTCGTTGGTTGTATTCAATTGAGTGGCAGAAATGAGGCTTACCTCATGCTCACATTTTAATTTGGCTTGAAGATAAAATTCGTCCAGAGGAAATTGATGAAATTATTTCAGCCGAAATTCCAGATTCTTCAATTGATCAAGAATTATTTAATATTGTTACAAGTCATATGATTCATGGACCGTGTGGAGCGTTTAACATGACATCACCATGCATGGAAAATGGGAAATGTAAGAAACATTTTCCTAAGAAATTCACAAATGATACCATTACTGATATTGATGGTTATCCATTGTATCGCCGCAGAAACGCTGATAATGGTGGTCATACATATAAAATGAGAACTTCAAATTCTAACCAATTAGAAATTGACAATCAATGGGTAGTACCATACTCACCACTACTCTCCAAAACGTACAAGGCTCATATTAATGTTGAGCTTTGCAGTTCTGTGAAATCCATCAAGTATATTTGCAAGTACGTTAATAAGGGCAGTGATTTGGCCGTATTTGGAGTATAAAATATAAACGAAAATGATGAAATAGCACGCTACCAAATGGGTAGATACATTAGCAGCAGTGAAGCTATCTGGCGCATACTTAGCTTCCCCATACACCCATACCCCACAGTACTGCTATACAACATCTTGCAGTGCATCTTGAAAATGGACAACGTGTGTATTTCACTGAAGAAAATATTCTCCAAAGAGCATGTGAACCACCAAAAACGACACTAACCGAATTTTTCACTCTTTGTCAAAAAACTGATGTGTATGGTCAATTCGCAAAAACAGTATTATACACTGATATTCCATGCTATTTTACATGGAGCACGTCAGCTAAAAAATGGGAACCACGTAAAAAGGGAGAACCACATCCTTATATTGCAGGCATATTTAAAGCTAAGACACTGGGACGACTTTATACTGTACATCCAAAACAACGTGAATGCTTTTTTCTGCGTTTATTGTTGGTGAATGTTCCTGGACCAATCTCTTTTCAATTTTTACGATCAGTTAATGACCAAGTGTTCAGTACGTATAAAGATGCATGTCACGCGTTGCAACTTTTAGAAGATGACAACCATTGGGATCTGACACTTGCTGATGCTGCTTTAACGTCCTCGCCGAGTAATATTCGTCAACTATTTGCCATTATTTTGATGACATGTTTTCCAACACAGTCATCTACATTTTGGGAAAAATATAAGAACTACATGACTGAAGATATACTCTACCGACATAAACAAATAAACCACTCTCCAAACTTAGACTTCACACAAGATATGTATAACGAAGCTTTAATAATGATTGAAGATTTATGTATTATGATCTCAAATTCACCTCTTAGTCATTATGGTATTCCATCTCCTAATCGCCCAGCTACAGACTTAGTAAATAGTGATTTGCAGCAAGAAGAACAATTTAATAATCGTGATTTAAATACATTTGTTACTAACAATGAACCATTATTCACTGACGAGCAGAAGAACATATGCAATCGAATTATGTTGGCTATTGATGCCAAACAAGGCGGTTTTTTCTATTTAGATGCACCAGGTAGTACCGGTAAAACATATTTGTTATCTTTCATCCTTGCGAAACTACGGTCACAACAAAAAATTGCATTAGCAGCTGCATCATCAGGCATAGCTGCTACTTTGTTGGATGGTGGGCGGACAGCACATTCTGCTTTCAAGCTAGCATTAGATATTCATAACAATCCAAATGCAATGTGTAATATCAAAAAAGAAGCGGAATGGCAGCAGTGTTACGGAAGACTTCGATCATAATTTGGGATGAGTGTACTATGGCTCATAAGCATTCGCTCGAAGCATTAAATAGGACTATGCAGGATTTAAACAATAGTGACAGATATTTCGGTGGTACTATTTTATTACTATCTGGT
Organism: Cheiracanthium punctorium; assembly: GCA_038373885.1. Taxonomy (NCBI): domain Eukaryota; kingdom Metazoa; phylum Arthropoda; class Arachnida; order Araneae; family Cheiracanthiidae; genus Cheiracanthium; species Cheiracanthium punctorium. Next base: position 203,570 of record JAWZYV010007769.1, read on the forward strand.
GATTTCCGGCAAACGTTGCCAGTTATTCCTCGCTCTACTTTTGCAGATGAAATTAATGCATGTCTAAAACAATCAATTTTATGGAGAAATGTTGAAACACTCAGACTGACAAAAAACATGCAAGTACAACTCCAAAATGATCCAACAGCACAAGAATTTTCTAAACAATTACTGGCTCTTGGAAACGGTGAAATAGAATTTCATCAAGATACTTAACATATTAGATTGCCAGATAATTTCTGTACTGTTGTTCAAACTAAAAATGAACTGATTGAGAGTGTCTTACCAGACATACTAAATAACTATTTAAATCATGACTGGCTTAGTAATCGTGAGGCAGTGAATTTCCCAATTGAATTTTTAAATTCTTTAGACATATCAGGAATGCCACCACACAATCTTCGATTGAAAATTGGATCACCGATTATTCTACTGCGTAATTTAAACCCTCCTAAACTATGCAACGGTACACGTTTGGTGATCAAAAGAATCACTGGAAACGTTCTTGAAGCAACTATTTTGACAGAAAAGTTTAAAGGAGAAATTGTTTTGTTACCACGTATTCCGAGGATATCCAATTCTCCCATACCATTTAAAAGACTACAGTTTCCCATTCGCTTAGCTTTCGCGATGACTATAAATAAATCTCAGGCCAAACATGTCTATTTGCGGCTTAGACTTTGAAAATCCATGTTTCTCCCATGGGCAATTATACGTGGCGTGTTCACGAGTAGGAAGACCATCAAGTTTATTTGCATTAACAAAGGACCGATTGACCAAAAATATTGTACATCGATTGGCGCTTCATTGAATATCAACTGTGATTTATTACGATTAAAGATATTTAGAGTATATATATCAAATTAAAATATTTAAAGTATTTATTAAATAAATGTTATTAAATGTTATGTTAATTTGTGTTAAATTTTGTCTTTCAAATCCTGCTTAAATCACTCAGCCACAGCAACGCGTGGCCGGGTCTGCTAGTTTATAGAAAAATACATGTGATGCATATTCTACAGCTTACGAAATATTGTAATAATAGATTAAAGCGGTTGTGAACTAATAGTATTTAATTATATGTAAAAAATACATGTGATGCATATTCTACAGCTTACGAAATATTGTAACGATAGATTAAAGTTGTTGAGAACTAATAGTATTTAAATATATGTAAAATTATGACACATACTTTTACGTTGCATTTTTGGGACACATTTTCCGGACAATTTTCAATAAAGGGGGTGAGAGATAAAATGACATGGTCGTTAATATATATACATATTTATATATATCACTAAGAACTACAGTTAATTAAAAATGTGATAAATATTGATTACATACAGTTGATATTCAAATGGTTACAGAAAACTAAAATCATTAAATATGACAATATTAAGAGAAATAATGATAACAGTATAATCACCAGGAATCACCTTCTAGTAAACAATTTTTACCTAATTATCTAATAATTAGAGGAAGTACTTGATAAAATGATAAATTATTCAAAACAGTATAAAAAAATCAAAAACTATTTTAGTTAACTTAATTCATAATTCAACCAGTAAGACAGTAAAGAAAAACCTAAATTTAAGTTGTAACAAAAATGCATCATTAACATAGACAATGTTATTTTTTGGACATTTAGCAAGTAGCTCCAAAACCTTATTTTTTCCAAATCAAACAGATAGTAATATTTTAATTAAATGATAGTTTCCATAAAAGACAGTTTAGACATTTCTAGGATTAGTACTTTCATATTCATAAGGAGTTTTTTAAGTATCGGGGAAAAACTAGGACCAAGAACAAAGCCACAACATTTTTTACATTATATCCCTTGATTTTTAAACTCTTGATTAGAATAAAAATGTGACAACCAATTTTTTTTTCTTTGGGGGGGCGCACTACTTGACATATTGATGCTCAAACACCATAATGCACTGGAATTCTTTTGTGGTGCAATTAAACTATGAACAAGGGACATCAATTTTTGCTCACTTTTTTAACTGACAGTATGTTTTAAAACTCAAATAAGAGCTACATTTGTTTTCTTTTAACTAAACTAACATATTAAACACTATAAAACAACTTTTTTTCCCAATATACACATAGAAATATTATTGTGTATGCCTGTTAAATAAATAAGAAACAGTAGATGATAATATTGTATATCTATTATGTGGCATTAAAGTATATTTACAGCAATTAGGCTGACAGACAAACAGATAAATTGGAATCACAAATATTTTTAAAATTTGCCACAACTATTTTATTAAGTTTAAAAAAATGATATTTGCCAGTAATTAAATTATGAATAATTTTACAGTTATTCATTGATTAGGGAAAGAGAAAACTAATACTAACTATAAAAAAGGATTGCACACATGAGTTATCCAGCATATATTAACATACCATTAAAAAAAAAAGCAACTATTTTACTATCTCGAGAAACATACTTCACATACTAAATAAACATAAATGTAATGAAATTACAATCAATAAATTCTGAGTGATAGAATCTAAAGCTTTTCATTTATTGGCAGTTTTAAATCTCAACCATTTTGACATTTCTTTATGCGAGATAAATTCTTAAATGTGTTCTTTTCTCTTGTTTCGCCATTTTCCCAATAGGCTGTTGCTGTAGAAACCATGTAAATATAAAAATCAACATTAAGAAACAGCAAAAATTTTAGAATTCCCTGTCCATGCCTCACTTCAGTGCAAACATCAGACAGTGCATGAGACAGTCTGAACCAATGAATTAAGTTGCACATCACATAGCGTGAGGTATCGCCTCCAATGGCAGACGAAGTCGCTGCCTTAGTTGTTAGGTGGCAGAATATTTTTAAAGGGGTGCAAATGAAGAAGGGAGGACAATTCTTCATATGATATGTTTTGGTATTTCTGAAAAAATGTATGTTTACTTCAAGGATAATGGAATAAAGTAAAGTAAAACTACAACTGCTATGTTCTTTCTTCATCATATATTGTATTGTATTTCATTTGTTATTTTTCATATATATATATATATATATATATATATATATAACCAGTGCAACCCCTGAAAAACCTTCTACAAAATAGTTTTTAAACAAAGGATACACGAGATTGCAGTATCAACACTACCTGGAAAATTACTTGTTTCAAAATCTTTCCATGTTGGATTCTAAATACATAAAATATATAAAGTTAAAAGAACAAAATACATCATGTATTGAAAATAATTTAGGAGCAGGGAAAAAGGAATACTCACTAGACTGTCTGATGTCTCACTTTCATAAAAGCCTGCATAAAAAAAAAAAAAAAAAAAAGATTATTCAAAGCAATAATCCCTTATATAAGCATGATATAAAAGTAAACTAGACATCTATATTAATAAAATAAAACTTGTCTCCATATTTTTTGGAATTAATAATCCCTTATATAAGCATGATATAAAAGTAAACTAGACATCTATATTAATAAAATAAAACTTGTCTCCATATTTTTTGGAATTAAACATTTTTAGAATTTCTACCACTTCAAGCCCTAACACTAAAAATGACCATCAGTAAAAAAAAAAAAAAAAAAAAAAAGCATCTTGTAGCAAAAATATCTACACAATTCATCCATCTATATTTTTGTTCTCAATAAAACTAAAAATACTCAGGGATGTGCCAGCTGAAATTAAATTTTGGAGCAAGAAAAAAAAAAAAAAAAAAAAAAAATTGGGGGGGGGGGGCAATTTGGAGCAAGAAAAACTGATTTCTGGAGCAATTTGGAGCAAAAAAAAAAAAAAAAAAAAAAAAAAAAGTCACTTTTGGAGCACAAGAATGTCAATTTTGAAATACAAAATATTTTTTTGGGGAAAGGGAAATGTCAGTTAGTAGTTAAAGATTGCCAATCTAAAATATGAAAATTAAGGAGGTTAAAAACTCTTAGCTAATAGCAAAAGTTAGTTTTTTTTAATAAAAAAATAAAGAAAAATAAAAAAAGGGGGAGAGAGAGAGGGAGAGTCAGATGCTTATGAAATAAATAAAAAATTCAGTTATTTTATACATTGCTATGCAAAATATCTATTTTAAATCAAAAATACAATATTTACTAAACATAGATTCTCAGATTATAAACTATCATCAGCGGCTTATAAAAAATTTGGTAACAAAAAATTACCAATTTATATAAGATTAAATTTAAAATAGGGGTCAATTTTTAATCTTAAGGCATTAGAGGTTTAAACAAAGAAAAATATTCCTTTTTAAGATCAACAGAGAAATATTGAAATTAGAATGCTTAGAATGTGTGATGATTTTTGTAAAAATTTGGGAGATTTACCAACATTTTCAATGTATATGAAAAAATTAAAAATGTAGCAGTTTTGCTGAATTTGAAGCAAAAATGTCCAAAAATGATCTTATAGCAGATTTGCGCATTAGGATTGATTTGGCACAATTTGTAGCAATTGGAGCAACTGGCACATCCCTGAATATTCCTTTCCTTGTAATATAATAAAACAATCCTGGAATACTGGCACCATCTGTTGCTCTTATAGCAAATAATTTTGGTTTGTTGGGATGCTACTAATTAAAGTTTTTTCCTAACAATAATTTTTGAGTGATTTGAATTTTTGTTCTTGCATCCATGGCTAAAAATTCATATATTTGTTTTTGTCATGTCTCAACTTTCAGTGATGTGTTTCACTGCTTTTTCTAGAAAGCAAACTAAAAAGTACAAATAACGATGCAAAAACGTAAGGTAGTCTCTTCTTTTGAAACTAATGAGTATAGATTAATTGCAGGATTACTTATAGTTCAGTTAGTAGTAAGGCAATGGTTGAAAAATGATAATATAAGAAACATTTTTAATTTAATACACAAACTATTTTTTATCATGGTATATATTATGTTTTAATCAATGATATTGTAACAAATATTCTATTTTTAAAATTTATAATCTAATACTGGCATTACATAGCTAAACAGTTGAATTGATTATGCCTAAAAATAAAAACAATTTATGTAGATGTTCAATTTAAATATTTCAATCCTCCATAGTTCAGCAGAAGACATTTATTTATTTTAATCATGTGAAAAATACCAAATTTTTTAATTCAAGAAGTTATTTAAAATTGCACAAATTGCCAATATTAAATTTTGTGGCAGAGTTATTTGGGGCTGTTGGGAAAATGTGCTGTGGCAGTGAGGCAACAGATGAAAATGGATGGTGAATTTTCAAACAGCAGGGAATGAAAGCAATGAGTATTTTTTTTTTCAAATTTATAATTTTGAAGTTTATTGCTCATTTTTATTTTAGAGTATAGTCAATAATATTTTTGGCAAAAATTTACTGCATTAATAATTTTTTTTTTGGGTTTTTTTTTTTTTTTAATGGCTGGCCTCTGCCTTGACAGCTTTGGCCACTACCAAGGCCGGAATTGTTGGTCTCTTTATTATGGGGGTACCTAATAGGTGGACCAATGTCGCCCCCTATGAAGGGACGGACACATTGACAACCACGACTACTTGGGGATCGAACCCCGGCTGCTGGGAGTTGAACCCGAAACCGTAGTATGGTGCTTTACCCACCATACAAAACAGTCGACACATTAATAATGTTATTAGTACATACTAAAGTAACTGACAAATGCAGCAATGTGTTTGAAATTTTGAGCTTGAAACAAAAAATTATAATCAAGATTTTTGTAATGTGTTAACAATGTGAAATAAGTAAATGACTTGAAAATAAGAAAATTGGCCTCATCCATCAGTTTAATGTTTCATATTAGCAATATGACGGATCTGACAAAATGAACGTTTATGTAATTAGAATTTTTATCATGATAAGAATATTAGGTACTTACATATTATCCTGGAGGTATGCAAGATGAGCAATTTTTCGCTTAGATAAATGTTGGACACATGAAATTATTGATGATTTGGAACATGATTGTCAACAGTTTGCCAGCATATTTGACGAAAAAATAGTTTGGAGGGAATGACTGCTGGGATAATACGTAAGTACCGAATTTTATTTAATATACCAATACTTTATCGTGTTAATGAAGTTTAAAGTTTATGCAAATACCAAATATTAGTGATAAAACTTACTGCTTGAGGGAAAAAAAAAAAAAGAAAAAAAGAAATTGTTGGTGAGAATGACTGATGGAATAAAATGCAAGTACTAAATTTCGTAACATAATAAGCAGTGATTCAGCTTTTACACTGATTTTTACTCTTTTTTTTTTTTTTTTTTTTTTTTTTTTAAATTCAAATTTTGAGATTTTTTATGTGCATCATGTAAAAATGGAAAAAGTCAAGAGTTACAAAATCTGGTAACATGATAAGCTGTGACTCAATTTAAGCAAAGCATCCCCCCCCCTCCCCCAGAATTTCAAGATTTTGTAAAAACTGTGTCAAGGTCTAAGTTTTTGGTGATATAGTGCCTGAAAATTGTAGGGCTAAGAAAATGCCAATTTGACTGAGTATGCAAAGGAAATTGAACAATTTATCACCATGATCTAGTGAAGTAATTTAATGCAAGAAAACTGTAAATTTTGACTATTTAAGAACATAATAGTGTTCTTAATCCAGATTAAAGCTAAAAAAAAAAAAAAAAAAACAGATTTTTTTTCAAAACTTTGCTCCTTAAAATAGTATAATTTCTTTTAGTATGTAAGACTTTTTCTTTCTTATAATTGTCTCTCATAGTATTTTTTGTCCTTCTTATTTATCTTATTTTATTTTTTAAGCTGTTCTCTCAGTGCAAAGCATAAGCACCTAGCTAGTACATAAATGAAAGTAAAAGCAAACATATAAAATTAATAACTAGAAGTATTATTAAAACAGAAACCAGGCAGCTGTTTTTGATTAATGCTTATGAGAATCAGTAACAAAAAACAACACAGATTAAACAAAATGAATAGTACTATACCTCCCATTGGTTCCAGTTTTGTTGTTTCTAAGATGTAAAACAATTATCTGTTACCTTCTAGAGTTTTTATTTATGCATTTTTATAGTTGGACTTGAATTTTACCGCACACCAACTTACTATTTGATTTCATAATATAAATGTAATTTTTTATCATGCTATTTAGAAGTTTGATGATTTAGATAATCCCAATCAAATTAGACCCAAACTTGTTAATTTAATTTTTGCTGAAACGCTTATGGTTGAAAGCACAAATAACTAAAAGTATTTTGTCCCTTGCCAAACATACTGCAAGTCTCTTGTGCACGATTTCAACATGCCTCAAGCTATTCCAACTAACGTTAATTTGCTAAATGTTTACAGGAAAAATAGTTAGATTTTTGTGTAATATGGCAAAACAATTATCAAACAAAATGGAGTAAAGAAACTTTAAATCAAAGGTTATTTTAATATATTTAAATACTTAATGCAACTATACTGAAAAAAATCTACTGAAAGGAAACATTAAAAGAATCTTCAAAAGAATGGAAAAATATAAAAGGCAGCTATTCCAACTCTTACCCTCCAAATCTGGTCTTCGATGCAAAGTGAATGTCAGTGAACAATCTTCTGGATCAATACCAGAAATATTTCTGGCTGATACGCTTCTTAAGTGGCGCAGTCTTCGCTGAAATACATCACATAAGGAGAAATTGAACACAGGATATTAAAAAAATTCTAGGAAGTGCAATTTATTTATAGGTTTAATAGTATATAGTTACATCCTTTTACTAACAAACAACTAAAGATGTATTGTAAACACATTTTATAGATAAAAATGAATACACAGTACACACACATTCCATAAAAAGGAAAATCCAGTAATACATATTTTGGCACACCAATTAGCCTGCAGCATTAAATTTTTTGATCACTTCGCTTTTGTTAAGCAATCTAGCTTTATATTTTCTTCTTCATCAGTTTCCCAGTAGTAAAATTTTTCTTATCAGTCTGTAGCATCAGGATCAATTTCATCTTTTACATACCATCTAAGGGCAAAAATTCAAGTCTTTTGTACTTCAGATGCTTTCTGGCATGATACTCATGCATATGACATACGTTGCGGTTTGTGACGTCACCAAAGATTGCTTGCATATTGGGATTTGTATCAGGGTTGGAAAAAAACCTGGTTTATTTGAAAGAAACCAAAAACCCAGGTTTTTTTGGTTTACACCGGATTTTTTTGGTTTAAACCAGGTTTTTTTTTAAAAATCCTTTTATAATTACCTGTTACATACTTATAAATAAAAGTATTTGTAAAATGTTCAGATAACAATTAATATTCCTTCTGAAAGTAATTAAAACAACGTAAATAAACAATTGTTGCTATACTTATGTGGGCATTCAAATCATTCAATTTTAATATTTTATTTAGAGATACTATTTCAAGGGTGGATCCAGAAACTTTTTTCGGAGGGGACGCAAATCGTGAATACTCATTTTATCTAGTGTAAAGCCGACTTAATATTGCTGAAAGCCCTTTTTATCTAGTGTAAATATATTTTTCTTGGAGAGGGCACGTGCCCCCTGCGCCCACTACCTGGATCTGCCTTTGTACTATTTTTTATATTTAGTATATAATATAATACAATATTAACTGTTTACTACATTTTACATGGAATCTTGCACTTAGATTCATCAGTAATAATGGTGATAAGTTGTTCAAAATGATATTTTTAAGATTTAGAAATAAGTTGTTAAAACACAACACCTCTATTTTATAAACAAGTTAAAAATGCAGCCTATAATTTAAGTTTAATTAATAATTTTTAATAATTATAAAACAATAAGGTATCTATAGATTGATATAAAAACTTATTGTTGATACTTATAAGGATAATTTTAAAAGATATCAGAACATATTCTATCTATAGTATTCGGAATTTTAAATTATTCTTTTAAAAAAAGCAATTGGTTTTTTTCAGAAAAAAACCATTTGGTTTAAACCATGCCAACTCTGATTTGTATATCAAGCATAAAAATTAATAGCTCATATCTCAAGGTAGAACTGCACTTAAACTTTATTTAAAATACTAGCTGGTGCCCACGACTTCGTCCACGTCTACTTTAGAACTAGGTCCAGAGAGAAATGAAGCATGTGTGAATAATAAATATGTTTGCATTATAGATACAAAAGTGACTGTATTTAAATAGTATTTAACGAAGTATAATGCATGATAATATACTTCGTTTAAAATAAGAGAGTATGTAAAGTCACTAAATTTAGATTTTTTAAAAATATATTTTTTGGCTAATAGGGACTGTTACGACTATATTTGCGAACTATTTTGAGTGTTCTTGCAAAAGAAATATTTATGCTACTTGCATGAAGTTTAACCTATGTTTATCAGGAATAGTGCAGCTTTCTATTAGCGAAAAAGTTTTAGAATCGATACTGTAGTTTCAGAGACACTCTTTGAGCATAATGAATTTTAGCCTATAATACTCAGAAAAAGTGTAGCTTTTTATCAGTGAAAAAAGATTTCAAATTGGTTCAGTAGTTAGATATACACATAGAGCGTAATGTAATGTAATTCTTATGAGTATCCCTGTACTGAACAAACTGTCTGTAAAAGAACTATTTATGATAAACAGGGTTGGCAAATTTTTGACGCATGACAGTTTTTTATGGTTTTAACCATGGTTTAAACTGTCACGTCAAAAACCTCAAATATTGCACTTGTAGTATTACAAATATCAATTGATGTCTTTAACATTGCATGCATTGTATAAGCTATGAATATGTGTGAAAAGTTAATACTAATTTTTAAGAAATATGGTCATCTTTTTTATAAAACATTGTCTAGAAAAAGGAAAAGAAATTTAATTATGTATTCAATATAGTCAAACCAATATTCTTGCTAATATAACATTAAAATTATAAACTATCAATTTCAATAAAAAATCAATTATGCTTCGTGGAAAAAATGAACGAAACTAATAAGTATTATTTTATTGTAAAATATTTTGTTCTTTGTATCTGTAATTAATTAATCAATCAATATTTAGGAAAATAAAATGTGTTCTTTTTTATGCATTACATTTAAGTACTGACATTTTTTACTAATTCTATTTTGAATGCGAAGCTTTAGTATACTGATAATTAACGGAGTGTTGATCTTCATTTTATTTAAATGACAGAAATTACTATGTTATTGCCTGTTGCTTAAAACCCTTACAATTTAGGTTTTTGGATTAAATAAAAAAAAATAAATAAATAAAATCTGAAATTCTTCCAGATTTTATTTTTCCACTTATTATTAAATGTGTAATTATTATTATTATTTAACTTTTCAGATTTTTTTTTTTTTTTTTTTTTTTTTGTGTCGACAGATCAAATGGAATGGTCACTTTCTCTACGAATAATAAAGGAGGTATATTGTATATACCCGAGTGAGTAAATAAAATCTGGAAAAATTTCAGTTTTTTTTTTTTTTTTTTAAACCTATTCGCTCATATAAAGGCATATGATAACTATAGGTGCTCATATACACACTAGAGATGAGTTCGGGCTCATTTTTTGAAGCCCGAGCCCGAGCAATATTATTTAAGTCGGAGCCCGAGCCCAAAATTTCAGCTAAAGATAAATAAAATTCAAAGAAGTAATTCTTTGATAGAATACAATAAATTTTGCTAATTAATTTGTGCAAATTAACGACAAATATAGTTGCAAATTTTAATGCACTTTCTAATTTTTATATCTATGTTTATGAAATAATGTCGGATCTCATGACTAACTAAACAATATAAGCCGCCGTTCTGAAATACCCAAAGAGCTTCACGCGCCTTCTAGGCACGCTATTTTTACTTTCCGAACATGCACCATGTAAGAAAAGTATTGTAATCATGAAAAAATTTGACTTCGAGATTTTGATGTATTTACACGTTTTGAGATCTTCTGAATTCAATAATGCTATTTTTATGAGATGTGTGTGTGTGTTTGTAAGTGAACATGATAGTTCCTAAACGATACATTCAATTGAGATCAAATTGGATATTTATGTTATAAACCACCATCCTAAGACCGGTATTGATTTTGGTGTGTATAGGACTTATAGTTTTCCTACACGGCTACGACAAAGATTTATTTTATATTATGGCTTAATGGCATATGGGGAGAAATTCTTGAGAGTGCACAAGCGTTTAAACGGTGCATTCGATTGAGTTTCAATTTGGTATATATGTTTTAATTATTCATCGATTAAAATTTATTTAAATGCTTGGTAATGATCTTAATCGTAAGTGTTCGGAAAGTCGAGTGGAGTCACTCCAGATTTTTTTTTGTAAGTACTTTTATTTTTCATATGAATCACTTTTTAAAAATCTGTTTCAAGGAGTATGTTCAATAAAATAGAAATTTTTCACGAGCCCGAGCCGAGTTCGGGCCTGGGCTCGGGCTGAGCCCGTCTCATCTCTAATACACACCCGTTCTCATACTTTGATTCGAGAATATGGCATAGATTGTAGTGGATCCCCTGGTCGTGTAATGTTTTGGATTGGTTCTCAGATCAAGATGGTTATTTTAATTGGCTATAAATTTCTTCTTCTTCGAAATGAAATCACCTACTAAAACTTTCTTTTAAGGCAACGATCGGCATCTAGGCAACATTCATATGTCTATTAATTTTAATGTCGTTAACTGTGTTGAGCATTGCATACAATACTGCAAATTCTCCTTTTCTGTGACACGTATGCAATAGCCACTTGCACACGCAGTAACTGTTGAATGAGTCTTTGTAATATACAAAACTTATTCCTTCATAAACACCATAACTAGTTGCCAACGTCCAATTTAGTGCTTGTATTATTGTCCCAAGCCAGCTTCAGGACACCGTAATGTCCGTTTTAAAAAGATAAACCTACAGTACGCTTTCAATGAGGCCACTAAAATCTGAGATCATCCATGCAGTGTCTGTGTAAAAAAAAAGGAAAAAGAACTGACCGACCTCCTACCCTACCTTCTTGAAAGGCAAAGAAAATGCCAGGGGGATGTATTGTTTTTGTGTTTGTTGTTTTACTTCTCTTTTGTTTTGTTAACTATTTCAATTTATTTAATTTTTATTTCTTTTTTTTTAAAGTCATATTCCTCTTTTGCTTATCCTCCCCCCTCACCCCTCGCATCTCCACTTTATTTTTCCTTTTCGTTCTCGTTTTCTAAGAATTTTTTTTCCTTCGAATGACAACTTCATTTTTTCTGTGTGTCCTTACGTTTACATTTTCACCCCCACATAAAACACTAGCTTAGATATGTTAATGACATTTTTGCAATAGTGGAAAACAATAGCCTAGACTTCATGAAATAAACTCTCTGGATAAAAATATACAATTTACTATATAAGTTGAACAGCACAACATTTTAAACTTTCTAGACGTTAAAATAATAAGAACCACTCCATACAATATTGAAATCACTGTCTTTCGAAAACCTACCAATAACAATAAAATAGTTAACTTCTCTTTTAAAAACAACCTATAACTATAAAACTTTGATAATCCGCTATTATGTTAATAGAGCTCTAGACATCTGTTCTAACAATAAATTACTCAGAGACGAATTGCAATTTATACGACAACAATGTCAAAATGCTAATTATCCCAATAACATCGTTAACCTGTTAATTAAAGAAAGGAAGAAAAAATTAAACCTCATCAACAACGTTCAAAAAGCAAAACCTACATTCACTCATCCCATTCCTTACTGTCGCGGTCTTGCTGAGATATTTACTAACCTTGCCCGTAAAGAGAATCTCAGAATCCCCATAAAGCCTAATAGTAATATTTTTAAAAGAATTCGCTCTGACAAAGATAAAATCAATTCTTTGGAAACTGCTGGTGTTTATAAAATAAGTTTTGTATATAAAGACTCTTAACCTTCCCGGCCACTACATAGGTGTCACAAAAAGGAAAATTAAAGATAGAATAAAGGAACACATTAACGACATTAAAATTAATAGACATAGTGCTGCCCTCTCCCTCCTTGCCTTAAAAGAAAATATCAATATGGATTTCATTAACATTAAAAGAATAGCCAATTAAAATAACCATAATTATAGTTTGAAACGCGAAGCATTGGAAATACTTCCACAAGAGGGTGCCGTCAATGATATGGCGCACATGCAGGTGGATGGAGCTTGGTATAATGTGCTGAAGCTGGGAGGAGACTCATCAATTCTGAAGACAACAGCAGGATAGGCTGCCGAAAGTGCTAAAATGGTGTGTTGATTTTAACTTTTTAAGTTTTTAACGGAGTTTTGATGGCTTTTATATGTGTTTTTAACTAAATTGAAGTTACCTCCATGTTTGATTTTAACTTAAAGAATCACATCTAGTTTAACTAAGCAACAGAATTATTAACTATAATATTTTATCTAGTATAATAAAATTATATAATATAACAATTTATATAATACATTTATATAAATATTAAATTATACTATACTACAAAGTTGGTAAGATACAAATATGTGTGACAAAGTTAAAACAGATAAATTTAAGTTCAAATTCTTACTACAGTAAAAGCTGGAATATCTGGCAGCTAAGCTTCGATATACCCCTTACATTTTTTTCATGCCAAGTTTGGCGATGAAAGAGATTTTCTGGTAACCCTAACGAAATACACTGGCGACATTGGGGGAAGGCTATTTATGGCAACCCCTGCCGGCTGGCCAATGAGAGAGCGCCTGTGATGCAATATCTCCCGCAGGTGGAAGCTTGTGAACTTCATTTCACATACTTTCACACACATAGTATGTGACTGAAAGCGCTTCTACTGAGGTACTGTGACTTTTTGATATTCTATTTTGAAGGTTTTTATTAGAAGAAATTTTGGGGATGGCTTCTAAGGATGCTGTGAGTATTTATCCGGCTGTTAGCAGCGTAGTGGAAAAATTTCAGGCTATATTTGAAGAGAATTTAACTTTAAAGTTATAGAGTAATAAACCGACGTGTGGTCGGAAGGGTATAGAGAATATTATTTTCGTTATGAGTTATTTGCTCATGGATCAGGAAAAATTTTTGAATTTCTTATGTTGGGGGGCCAAGCAAGACTGAAGAGATACTGTGAACCACAACTAAACTTAGAACAGAGGGGGGGGGGGGGAGTGCAAATTTCAAACTGTCCGAGGATATCAATAATTCCCTGAATAGGGGTGGAATATAAAAAAACAAACAGATGAAATGCTCTCAAAACTCATATACGACGGACGCACATACAAAAACAAAACATTTTACAGCTGCTGAGTAGGAGGAGAAAAATCAACATATCAGCTCAGTGCGAATAGCATTAATTAATATTCCCCCCCCCCCTCTACATTGCGATGATTCAACCGTGCTATCTCTGAACAGAAAGGGGGGGGGGGATGCTTCTTGCGACCGCGGCAGCTCGTTAAGGGAGGCTTTTTTTCTCTGGGCATTACCAACAATTTCCCCCCGATTTCGACAGTAATAGAGAGAAAACAACTTTTTGCATTTGTAAACGGACATTTTTAATTTTGCGCACAAGAATTTTGCGCAGATGGCAAATATTTTGCAGTGCGAGAGTACCTCGCGCTGTAATATTTTTTATGTGAGATTTAAGAAATTTATGCAAGATTCTCATGCTCCCGTGAGAACCCTGTAGGAGGATAAATTTTTTTATTGAGCATCAAATTGTATAAAGAAAAATTTTCTAAATGTAACTGATAGGACTGGAGGACCGTATAAAAATTTAAATTCTGTAATTTTTTATAAGAATTGATTTATTTACTTTGATTGTTTCTGATGTAACAATTTAGGACTATATTCCGTATACGGTGCTTTGTTTACATATCAATGTTTTGATTACAAATCATTGGCGAACAATCTGACGCGAGAGTGAGCGATGCACCGCCAACTGCCGGTGGTAGTTGTGACTGGCAACTATAAAGAATATGTGTTTCGTCAGGTTTGGGAATTTGAAATTGTTTGCGTTATTGATGGAAGGGTATGAAATGTGTTATGTTAATATAAGAAAAGAATTTGTGTGTGTTTGTTAGAAATATAGTACGTTATAAGCCGGTGGGTGTTGGGGACATTTCTGAGCGGTTATTTAAAAAAAAATAGAGGTAAGTGCTCTTTTTTAACGAATCTTTGCAATGTTTAAGGTTTTTAATGTGAATTTTAAATTGATATTTGAAGTGTTTATGTTTTCGTAAGTGCTATTTACGTGCTATTCTAATCATACTGACTTTATAAGAGATGTACAACTAGGTTGTTTAATCCACCGATGTTTTTTTGAGTTGAAAACGGGCCAGTGTTTGCCCAGTTTACATTAGCTGTACAACTAGGTTGCTTAGTTCACTGTTTTTTTTTTTTTTTTTTTTTTAGTTAAAAACGGTCCACTGGTTGCGTAGTTTACATAGCTGTACAACTAGGTTGCTGAATCCACTGAGGTTTTTTTAGTAAAAAACGGTCCACTGGCTGCATAGTTTACATAGCTGTACAACTAGGTTGCTGAATCCACTGAGGTTTTTTTAGTAAAAAACGGTCCACTGGTTGCATAGTTTACATAGCTGAACAGCTAGGTTGCTGAATCCACTGAGGTTTTTTTAGTTAGAAACGGGCCACTGGTTGCCTAGTTTAGATAGCTGTACAGCTAGGTTGCTGAATCCACTGAGGTTTTTTTTAGTTAAAAACGGACCACTGGTTGCCTAGTTTAGATAGCTGTACAACTAGGTTGCTGAATCCACTGAGGTTTTTTTAGTTAAAAACGGTCCACTGGTTGCTCATTTTTGTGGAATATATGTGCAATTTTAATTTGCTGATAGTGGAAAATGGTTGGCGACAGTCGCTGGAGCTTGGCGGCCGCCAATCTCCAGCGACTGTCGCCATGTTTACATGGGGTGCGCACCGGCTTGTATGATTTTACCACAATTTAAAGCACTTTTGCAACTGGAACTATTTTTCTCTGACTAACGGTTTTGTTTAGAAACAGCCATTGGGCACTATTAGTACCAGACACCCTGTGTATGTATATATATATATATGCATCTTACATGCACTATATGCCGAGAAACAAAAATCATCAAAATATTCTTTTCATCGTAAATATTTTAAAGTCATTCGACTTTATGTAACTACTTTTAAATAACACGCGTGATTAGCTCAAACTATAAGTTACCTGCTGAGTTATAAGAGGAACATGGCGTCTTCTTATTCTAGTATCTAAATGATACTCTGAAACAGCCATTATCATTTATTAACTCATTTAAAAGCTTTACATGCAGCTTTCTTGAACCTGCAACATGAAAGAAGTTGTAACATACAAATATATTTACACACACACACACACACACACACACACACAAAAAAAAAAAAAAACTAACACTTTGTTATTTGTGACAATCCTTATTTTTCAAAATTTAAACATTACTGAAGTAAATGTATATGAAAATTCTAGGAAATTTTATGGAAATTAAATGTAGTCCAGGGTCCCATATTTGTGAATTTTCATACCAAATTTTGTAAAAGCTACTTTTTTCTTAAAATAATTTATCAGGTTGTAACGAAAGTTTTCCGCCATATCTGCCTGAAAAACTAACTTCTAACTCCTTAGATACCTGTTTTTGAACTTTCGGTACCAAACCTGTACCGTGTCACATGATACAACAATAGTACTTAAAGCTGTACTCATAATTCGTTGATATTCTGTAGCTGACTTTTGCAACAGCACTGGAAGTAAATGATGGTTCTAATCCTCTAGAGTGATAGTTCCATTTGAGACACCTTGTTCTTAATGATAACTATATTTTTTACAGATTTCACAACACAGTGTCATAAAGCAAGTCTCTTTCTTTCAAATGCCAAAAATCATTTGACAAAATATGAGCAAATACGCCAACGCGAACTGTGTGCTTCCGATGTTTGCGGTGGCGGGAAACTTTCATTAGAACCTAATACAAAACAAGTTAAATATATGGCAAAATGTCAAAGAAGGGTTGTTCTAATTGACTGTATTTTTGAGAAGGGGCCATTTAATAAAATTAGTAAATGTATTTAGCAAATTATAATTTTGTGAAGGGGCCATTTCAATCGATTGTAATGTTGTGAAGGGGCTGTTTTAGTTGATTGCAAGTTTGTGAAGAGGCTATAATACAAATTCAAATTTTGTCTGCATCATTCCCTGGTAGTGGAAACTACACAAGAAAAAAATGCTCATCATGGAAACTAAACAGGGTGGCTAAATAAGCTATTCTCCAGTTTGAGTCAATCCAGTTATGCTCATTTCATAAACTAGGAAATGAGCATAATTGGACTAACCCAGCAATACGATTTAAATTAAAATGAAAACATATCCAGATATAGAAATCATATTTCAGTTGTGTTTTGTAGAAAAACATACAATATTATTAATAATATTTTTTAAAAGAAAAGTAAATTGCAATAATGGAGATTAAAATTATGTAAAAGGGGGGAGGGTAAAGACTGCTTTTGACAGTCGATTCAAAATGCTGAAAAATATTTAAAAACAGTTAAAAACGCATTAAAATCCGTTATGTAGCACTATCGGTGGCAGCCACCACCTTCTTCAGCACAGGTCTTAGTTCTAAATGGCCAGCTCTCTTCCTCAGCAAGGCATTCCACCCAGGATCTATCTGTGCATGCGTCATGCAGATCCTGGGTGGAACGCCTTGCTGAGGAAGAGAGCTGGCCATTTAGAACTAAGACCTGTACTGAAGAAGGTGGTGGCTGCCACCAATAGTGCTACATAACGGATTTTAATGTGTTTTTAACTGTTTTTAAATGATTTTATACTATCCGTAATTTTGCTTTTAAATTGCTGAAAAATATCTTAAACAACAATTTAACATGCTTATTCACATTGTTACAAAGATGTAAAGCCAAAAGTTATCCTTTCTATAGACAGCACTGCTTCCTCTCATTGGTCCTCTCTTAACCCAGCAAGGAATTCCAAGATCTGTGGGAGAGGAAGCAATGCTGGAGACAGAAAGGAGAAAATACCAGCTGTTGCATTACTGCAGGACATTGCTTAAACAGGTTAAACATGAAATCAGAGATGAGTTAAACAATCCCTGTCCCTTTCTTTTGCTGCTAGAGTCAAGTTAAAATGGACAAGGTCATACTTAAATAGAAATTGCGACGCATTAAGAGAAACCTTCAAAACACTTATAAAAAAACTAACCTCCTAGGAGATCTCCTAGGTTCGCTTTACAATAAAATTAACCCTATTGTTTGATATTTAAATTATATATTTTACAGAAAATTAAATTTTATTTGGAAGAAAAGTCAAGAATTCTAGGAATTTGAAATCGGCATTTGTATTTTCTCCTATTTGGTGTTTTCTTGCTAATTACCTTCCTTGACAGATGAGCTATTTGCTCACTAATAATTAGTTTTCTCTTCTGCTAAAATTTGCACAGTTAAAAAGCTATGAATGTTCACAAAAAATAATTTGAAATCATAATTTAATCGCAATCTTACGATATGTAATCGATTTTTATTGGTTTGGTTTGATTTTGTAATCTGATCATAATTGACAAAATTAATATATTTTGGATTGCCCTAATCTAATCGTATTGACAAAAATATTCGAGATTGCTGTAATTTAATCGTATTCTCCACCTGAAAAAGAAAATAATCGTAATCAATTACGCATCCACGTGATTGTAAGTCTGGTTCCATTAACATATTCTTGAATCATATACAGGGTGTGTACCAAATTTCTGAAAGTCAATTACTTGACTTTTGGGAGGTCCCGGGAAAAAAATTCCTGACCAGTGCATTTTACTTAGGAAAATTGCACAATGCCCCATCCCTTGTCTTTACATTTACATATTTTGTACAGCAATCAATTTTAATTGAAGTATAGGATTAAGCTTTCATCAATTGAGAAACAGAAGTTCTCGCACTTTCTGATAGAATTAATTAACTGTTTTTGGAAATACGGTCCTAAGCCATAAGTTACCAAGTAAGCTAATTTGTCTTATACCCTCCCGTCACGATGGATGAGCCCCCATTTGTCCTTCCTTATACAAACACATCGCTTGATGCTTTCGCGGACCGAAAAATGCATTGCAGTTGCTTCCAGTTTCCAGTCTGACAATTAGAGAGAAAGCGTAAAAAAAAAAAAAAAAAAATTGATCCTTTTGGTGAATTTTCCGGACCTATTATCCAATTTCCCGGACCCATTTTCCCGACTTTCCGGATCGGTAGACACCCTGATATATCATTTCCACCACTTTTACAATATTTTAGACGAGTGCGAATGGAAAATCCTATCATAAGTAATCCCTCGTTTCCGGCTTTTACCGGAAAGTGTTGGCAACTCCTAGGTTTTAACGCAAAGACTTGGTAAAAGCCCGAAATGGAATTATATTAAAGGGCACTTCGACCTTTTACCAAGCCACTTTGGTAAAAGTTAGGTTTCAGCGGTAAAAATAGGATTTACAAGACTGCGGTCTTTTACTGCAACAAATATACTACAGACATAAAATACGCAATTGTTGATGTGAATGTATGTTTAAGTAAACAAAACAATTTCACCGACATTTACGTGATGTTTTCAGAGAACTTAATTTATATTAAAAATGATTGAAATAGTTTGAAAAAGACTTATCTCTATAATAACTGAATACAGAAATTCATCGTGAATTTTTATTAATAAGCATAGTAATGTATATTCACTTTTAAGAAATAGTCATATGATAATCTAAACCAAGACCTCATCTAAGAAATCTTACATCAAGTTGTGATTACTAGCATGCCATAGAAAACACAAATTAATGCATATTATTTTATTTGGGTATTGAAGTATGTTTTAAAAGCGGAAAAAATAAAATTACTGATTATTTAAGAGAATACGAAACACCCATCACAAACACGATCAACACATACAGAAGATAGTGTTATGTTGCCACTCTCAAAATTCAAACAAAAGCACAAAAATATAAATTGTAGAATTAAATGCAGTACATAAATTGCAACTTGGAACTAGTCCATTGAAATTCTGTTCGCAAGTGCAATTCACAAATACAGTTATTGCCATTTTGAGAAAATAAAAATAGGTCTTTTAATAATTCTTCATACCTTGGCAACGCTGGAGTATAGGTGCTGTTTACCGGTTGATAGTTTCTTGTAATTTTTAAAAGTAAATTTATTAAAATGTCTCTTATTTAATTGTTCGTGCATGCAAAAAGTAATTTTTTTATTGTTCTCTTAGGTGAGTTCTTTTCACTTTATGAATACTGTTCCCATTATGCTCCAACTACCACGATTACGATTTGACGAATTTAGTAAATGAGGCAATTTTATTTCTGTTTTGATGTTTTCAGTACATTTTATTAGTTTCTCTTAAAAATTATTACTCAGTTGTATAATAAAATTTAATGAAGCATTTAGTTTCAATGGCGTGTACTAATCTCAGCATGTTAAAAGATCTTTCTGTATGATATTTTGTATAAAATATGTAGGTAAACCTAATTGACTGTTTGAATGATTCATTGTAATGGAATTTTGTCTTTAAACTTGCTTAAAAAGTTTTGTTTGCATATTTGTAGATCATTATATTATATGTAGTTATCGTATTATAGAACTATTATGCGATCCAGTTATTAAAATGTTTTCTAAATTGAAAATTAACTTAAGTTACTGAAAATTAAATCATTAATTAAGGCGTTAATTTCAGTATTAAAGAAGGCTATAATGTTGCATCCTTTATTGTTTTGGAGGAATCATACAGTTTTAGGATGTTAAATTATTCAGTCACTCTCGTGTGTGTATCTGAAATTGGTTACTAACATTAACTTGCATGCAATGATTTATGAAGTGGTCTTATAGAATGAGTAGGTATTTATCAAAAATTATATCATATGCTTGTTTCACTGCATAACATTTGCATCATTGCTATGAAAGTGCTTTTATTAATGAACTGAAAATTAGTATATTTTTTACATTTACCTTTCAAATTTGTTTACTCTTATAGACTTCTGCAGCAATCATGGGAGATATGGAGGAAAAACCTCCTGCTCCACCTGTGCGTCTGACTAGTACGAGGTAAGAAATACTGCATCCTAAATGGAATTCATTGGTACTTACGTATAATCCCGGTGGTAATTCTTGCAAATTATTTTTTCATAAAATGTACTGGCAAACTGTTGCCAATCATATTCGGAGCCATCAATAATTTGATTGTCCAGCATTTATATTGGTGAAAAATCGTTCATCTTGGTGGACCACCGGGATAATACCCAAGTACCAATTCATTTTATCCTTGTAATTTTATATTTGTTTAAAAAAAAAATACATTTTGATATCATAAGATAAAAATTGGTCTTATTTAATGAAACACTTGTATCTATAAAATAAAAACAGTACATAAGTTTTAAGAGGTATAAAAATTCCCTTTCTTTATCAGCAGCCAGTATTTACCTATCCATATGCATAAAAAAAAAATCGCTCTTTACTTTCTTACTTTTCATGTACGTTTGTAAATATGTTGCTGCTGTAAAAAGGAATATATGGGTTGTTCTCCAATAAAGGGAAAAATTAAAGTTCCCGGTTGTTTACTACACTTGCATTTACAATATTTTATCAAGTAAATTTTTATCATGCTGTCTGACTTTGTTTGAGTATTAGCAATGTGGTTATCAGAAGTAATTTTTTTTTATAATATTTTAATATTTAAAAAAAAAATTCTAAATGCAATAATCATCATTCCCCTGGCTGTATCCAGAACAAACTTGGTTCTTAAATGCCTCTTAAAGCATCATTAAGGAACATGCTAAATATATTTTTTTGGGGTACTTACGTATTATCCCGGCAGTCATTCCCGCCAAAGTATTTTTTGTCTAATGTGCTGGCAAACTGTTGCCAATCGTATTCCAAACCATAAACAATTTCATGTTCCTGGCATTTATCTTGGCAAGAAATCGCTGGTCTTGGCAGACCGCTGGGTACCAATTTTTGTAGCAATATTCAGAGAAAAAATCCTTAATTAAAATGTATGAAATTAAATAAATTTAATTTTCAGGGGTCAGTTTAGAAGAAATTTGGGTTTGTTAACAGACCTTTCACAAAATATTTTATCTTAAATACGAACACTTCACAATATTTTTCATTTTGAAAACAGGTCTATCACAAAATTCTTCCATTGTTAAACGGCCCCTTCATAAATCTAATTGTTCAATTTGGTAACAGATTTCAGTTAAGTTGTCATGCAGGCATTACAAGTTTTATAAAATTCATAATTATAAAATGTTAACAATAATGATGTTGTGCATGTAATTGTTTTATAAAAAATGTAAAATAATATGATATTAACTGATACTTAATTTTTAATGCTGGTCTAAGGAGAAAGAACTTTAAAAAATGGTGTACAAATGTCAGACATGTTACGATGGAATAGTATTGTTGTCAGGCATGTTACAATGGATCGCCCTTCATATTAAACTAGATGATTCTTGAAAAAATCTCTATTATCCATAAATTTTGATTATTGAATGTGGGTTCAGTTCCAATTACATCGGATAATCTGGGTTCTACTCTATACGGGCTATTTATATAAATCATTACAAGTGAATAAATTTAAAGTGTTTATTTATAAAAATATGTATGTGTTTGTTTATACATATATAGTTTTTTCTTTGTTTTTTTTAGAGACCTTTCATAAAATGCCTTAAAACGGGACTTTAATACTAAATTTAAATTTGTAAACTTCTATATTTTTTTACAAATTCACAAAAACAGGACACTGGCTAGAAAAACCTGGTTAAACGCTAATTTCAGATTCACAAAATTATGAGTAAATTTTTCACAATTTCACTAAAATAGGACCCTATCTGAAAACCCTGGACAGACCCCTGATTTTTTCCTCATTGTCAATTGAATGGCTGTCCCTGTATGTTCCCATCATTCCCCTAGCTACATGTGTTCATTTGCATGACAGCCACCAGGTAGTAGCCACATCAAACTAATACTGATATTTTAGATCAGAACACGTATCTTTAAGTTTCTACACTGCAAGAATTATTGGGTACACCCACCAGAAATGAAACTTTTTGCTGAAAAAATATTCTTAATCAACCCAGAAGCAGAACTTTTTCTGTCAATCTGCAACGGCCTTGTAGGCACTGAAAATAATCTACAGAGTAATTTCACGATAACAGAAAAAAAAAATAAAATTGTGGGATTCAGTGAGCATATTTTATCACAAGCTTGCATTCATCTAATGTTAGTTAATCAGTTAGATATGATCAAACTAATAGATATTTACATATATAATTTATTTTATTGAGAATAAAACATAACAACCTGTTTCAGTTGTCTTGGTTAATAAACTTGTATAAAGAGAAAAACTTTATGTAACTAGATATCCTTTAGAAAAACATTTCTGGTAGGTTTTGTCAAATTTTACAGCAATAATCTATTGAGTAGGACAGTGTTTAAAAAAAACAAAAAACTATTTTTCTAGATAGAATCTAATAGTTAGACAGCAAAACTTTTTGTGTCATTTTTAGTTTAAATTGCATAAACAGCAAGCAATGAATCATCAGTTATAGCAGTTTTAATACATGAAGGAAGGTAAACAGTTAGCATTTTCTTGATATCACAAGAGAAAAAATAATTTTCCATATTTATTCCATAATTTTGTTCATACTGACTCTCTAGCAAAATGTATACTAAGACACTCCACTCCAAACATGGAAGTAACACTGCTTTCAAAAATTTTTGGGGGAAAAAATACGGACATTTAGAGAGGAATGGAATGCTTTCTAACAGAAAATATTTATTTTGAGAATTAGAAGAGGAATTTTTTTCATGACCGTAAACAATAATCTTATGAAAATAATCTGCAGGCTGTAAAAAAAAAAATCTGCGACATACGTCTCACGTCTCGCATTTTCTGCTATGGGCTTAATCGATATATGAATGCAATACATCAATTTAAACTGGGATAGTTGGGGCATATGAATTTGTAAGTTTTTATTTGATAAGAATAAATGTAGAAGGAAAATTTGCTGGTAATAATGGTCTTTAACTTAATTTGCTTTTTGGCCTGAAAACTACCACTTATTCAGCTGTATAATTTTCTTTCTTTTGTTCATAAAATCCAATTCTTCTGTGTTTAACTTATCAATTTATTATCAGATCTATCAGGTGTGCAGAGTTAAAAGTTTCAGAATAACCTTTAAATGCAATTATAACAGTATTTAATAATGGATACTTAAATGTCACAAGAGTAACAAAAAACACATAAAAGCTTTAATTTTAGGGTGCATTCAGACTGTGCCACTTTCGGGTCGATCTCGAGTCAAACATGAACTGCTCGAGTTTTACTCAGGGGGATTGACACCGTGAATGGTTTTGGGTATTTAATGGGAAAAAAAGTGGCGGCACGTATTTACTAACCAGTGGAGCCAATGGGAGCTAACAATAGGTCACATGATCTATCTCCCCAACCCCCCAAGGAAAATCCTTGGAAGTTGGGAAACCTCGAGCTACTCAGCTTGGCAGCCTGAACGTTTTGTTTATCTCCTCGAAAAGCTCAAATCGGGCATCGTGAACAGCTTGGGTTTTTCCCGAGTAACTCGAGTTACTCAAAAGTGGCAGTCTAAATGTGCCCTTAGAAAAAGTACTTGATATTTTTACTTAAAACTTTTTACCCTCTAATTTGGTGTATTAACACATATTTTAGGCTGATTATTTCATGGGATAGGCCCTAGAGTACTGTCACAAGAGTAACAAATGTATTACTCTTGTGACAACAAAATTCTATGCATAAGATTTTGTGTAAATAATTTGACAGAATATTCAGTTCAGAACAAAACTTATAGTTGTTCCCTGTCTAAATTTTTAAAGTAATCTTTAGCCATAATTAATTGTATTCTATGGATTTCATGCAAATAAAATTAGTTTTAAAAATTAAATTTTACATTTTTTAACAAGTTAGTTTACTTTTTGCTATTACTATTTACATTATTGTTTTATAATTATGACAACATATCATTACAACAACTAAATTCTACCCTTGAGTTTTCTTATGGTTTGAAGCACATGGTTTTCGAGCACATGCTACATATTGAAATTTGGATCTTATGATGGATGAAATTATTTTAAAGAGAAAAAAAGGATGCTGCTAAGCGTCAAAACTATGGAAAGTAAAACATAATGAAATTGAATATGTAGAAATAAGAAAGAAACAGAACAAAATATATTATGATAAGAATTATTTCAAACTGAGGTTAATAATCCAGAGCAGTTAGTGAGTTATTTTCAGTGGAAAAAAAGTTGACAAACATTATGAAAAAGTAACAGTTCAAGAAACAATTTCTGATTGTTTAACAAATCTCAAAGAGCAACTGCACCCATTTTTATTCCATACGTTCATTCAGACTGCTACTCAGGCTTTTTTTGATGCTGTGAAGAAAAGAACAAATTCTGAAAGGATTGTCATGCAAGTGAATTTTGCTGAAAATTATACCTGTTTATATCGGGATGAAATCCAGTCTGCACATTGGTCAAATCCCCCAATTAACTCTATTTACTGCTGTTATTTGGTATGAAATCAAGAAAGTAAAATCCTCTATGCAATTGTGTCAGACAATATTAACCATGATAGATTTTCTGTAAACATATTCTTGCATAAAATTTTAAGAGTATCTCAAAGAAAATGTGCATGTTAAAAATGTATCTGTATTTTCAGATGGTTGTGCTAGTCAATTCAAACAGAAATATAACTTTGCAAATATGACATCAATTAAATCAGACTTCAATACCAGCAAGATTCATTGGACATTTTTTTCAACAGCCCATGGTAAGGGTGCTGTAGATGGAATTGGTGCTGCTGTAAAGAGGTATATATGGAATGAAGTCTGTGCTAAAAAGACAGTTGCCAGGAATGCAGCTGATTTTGAAAAACTTGTTCAAACAAAAGTAAATATAATTCTATCAGAAGGAGAAATAGAAAAAACTAAAGAACCTATGTCAGCACTTTGGGAGAGATTAAAGTTTAAAGGGCACCCAAAAAATTCATTTCGTTGAAGCCATAGAGAATGGAATAATTCATTACAAGCCATATCCACAGCACGATTCCTTCAAAGAGTTTGCTTTCTACAAAGCAAATTCAAAAAATATAGAAACAAGTGATGCTGCTGATAATAAAGATGAGGTTTCATTTTGCCCAGTAGCAGAAATGGAGAACCTACAATGTGGTCAATGGGTGATTGTAAAGTATGATGACATAGAATTTAATGGCATTATTACTGACATAGTGGATAAAAAAGAACTATCATGGTTAATATTGTCTGACACAATTGCATAGGATTTTACTTTATTGATTTCATACCAAATAACAGCAGTAAATAGAGTTACTTGGGGGATTTGACCAATGTGCAGACTGGATTTCATCCTGATATTAACAGGTATAATTTTCAGCAAAATCCACTTGCATGATGATCCTTTCAGAATTTGTTCTGATCACGAAGTAAAATGTTTAGTGCCTACAAAAGTTAAAGGAGTTTACAAGTTTGAACCTGAAGACCCTATTATCTGGTACAAAAGAAACCCAAATTTGGCTAAAACTGATGCTCCTACATTATTAAATTCTCATGGATACTACAATTTCTAATTTTCAGTTCCTTTTTGTATTTTTTCATCCCTTGTCATTATCAAAAAGTTATTTCTATAAAAAATAAATGTATTAAAACATATTTTAATGAGTTTCATTGATGTTTGAAACATATGTTTGCAGAAATTCAATTCTGGACAAAATGGTCACAAGAGTAATGTTAACAAAGTAACACTTGGATGACAGCAGCAAAAGCAGCTGTGATGAATTCATTTATCAATAAATCATTTCAATTATTTTTGCCTTTTGAAGAGCAATAGTTACTTACTATATCTGTAGATTTTAGCTTTTCATCCCAATAATAATCACAGGATTTCAACCTCAAACCCAAATTGTCATTAGTGCATTTCCTAGTGGTCACAAGAGTAACAAAATTTTAATTTATTTCCTAGGCTAGTAAAATGCTTCTTGTTGAAACCTGGCTAGGTTTTATCTAGGAGAATACATGCATGTTTAAAAAAAAACTATCAATTTTATTCCAAACATATTAAGTAATGTAAAAATAAGAAATATATCTGAAAATTTGCTCTGACAGTCACAAGAGTAACAATGGACATACTCTATTGTCAAATGCAACTTTTCTTCATCAACAAAGAAACTGTATGGTGTCATGTTGGTGTGTTTATTCAACATCATTCCCCTGGACTTTATTAAAACTTATATTTATAATTTTAATAAAATGATGGACGTTTTTATACCATTAGTAGTTTTAATAACTTGCATAAAATATGTAATTATGTATAAAAGTCAGGGTTTTGGACCCACCCACAACCCAAAAAAACCCGGGTGGGTTTTTTCAAAAAAACCCACTCAGAAATGGTTTTTTTTGGGTTTTATTAAAAATTATCAAAATTTTTCCTTTCTTTCATTTAAATCATTTGTTATTTGACATTAAATACATATAATATTACCTACATAACTTAATGCATTATATTAGATAAATATAAATATGCCAGTTTAATTTTTTATAATTATTTTTCCAACTTCAACATAAAGAATAATAACCTTTTTAAAAATAATGCCTTGAGCCAATTTTATCTGCAATATTTGTTTTAAAATGAACAGGTGTAGAATGCAGGCAGGGATAACTTAGTATCTCTTTAATAAGTTATTAAATATGAATAAAATATGTAATTATCAGTATATTGAAAAGGGAAAAGAATCCTTTCCCAGATAAGGGAATAATGGGACATGTCTCTCTCTTACAGCTTACAAGCATGCATCTCAAGAATGAATTCAAGTTCAGGAAACCATCCTGTATTCTATTAGTTGCTGCTTTACTTTAGTACTGAGAAATATAAAACTGATTCATTATACATTGTTTATGTGGGATTTAATGTCAGACATATTAATTCTAGATTTTTTAAAGTGAATATACATTCAAAGCAAAAATGAATGACTATAAAGAAAATTATTAAATAAATAGTAGTTCTGCAGTAAGTTGGCCTGCAAGGGGTTTACTGACTTATATTCTAACTAGAAAGTATGACTATGACTTAAAAAACATAAAGGTAAAAAAAATTAAAAGTTCATAAATTTAAAAAGTAATAGAAAACAGGCAATCAAAAACAACATATTTTTGTAAGTGAACAATAATATACTTTTATCTATGGACATAAAAAAAATTAGGAGCCCTTTATAAACGTCAGCAGAAAAAGATAGTACTGCATTAAAGTTGAAGTTATTTTTATATTTTAATTAATTAAATAATTATCATTTTGTAATGAAAGTTTTCTTTTACACTAAAATTATCCTGTTTTGAAATAAAACCATAAAATTTACATGCAAAAAGTGTTATACTATAAAAAAATCTTAATAAAACCCAAAAATACCCAATAAAACCCCCAAAAACCCAATAAAACCCACCCGGGTTGGGTTAAAAAAAAAAAAAAAAAAAAACGGGGTTTTTAAAACCCTGATAAAAGTAGAAAACAATCTGCACTACTTTAATAATCTGAAAATCCACCCGTTCCCTCATTTTTAAGCAATTTTTCGCTATTTTCAGCTCCATTTTATTTCCGAGTTCATTTGCGTGACAAAATTAGCTGTTGCAAGTGACAATTACTTCATAGGGACGTCATACTTAACAAGCTTTTTCCAGATTTATAAGTTTATTTACTTATTTTTTTTAATAAAATGATTTCCTTGCAGATGTTAACAGTGAAATGAAATTGTTTGAATAGGAAAAGTTTCCACACGTTCCCAGAAGAGCATGAAATTCTATATATAATAATAAAAATTAAATATGAAATTATTTTAGTGAATGAAGATTAAATGTATAAACATTTTTTTCTAGAGCCCATTGCAGTTGCCTTCACTATGGGCTTTGACTTCTAGTTTTAAAGATATTCTGCTATTTGAAATTAAACAAAATTGATATATATTGTTAAGGATTACAAGATGAAGCTTTCCATCAAAAACAGTGTCTTTATAGTTAAATAGTATTTTTACAAGATCACTCAAAATAATTCCCATACAATACGATCAAAGGCAGTTTAGAGACAGACATCTATTTAAACCATATAATACTATAGCCTATAATATAATTAACTAATCCGACGACAATGAAGTGCCTCCCTCAAATTGCGTCAAATGTCGCCAATGTTGACAACTTTTGGGATAAATTGCCAAATATGGTATGAAAAAAATCTTTGAATCATCTTTGAAAAATGAACAGAGATTGGCAATATTTTCATTATTTGGCAGTAAATCGAAAAATATAAAATGTGATATTAAGCTATGGCGATTTTATTAGGAATTTTGAAAATTCCTTACTTGTGCTGTAATCAACCGATTTAGTGTATTGTGTTTCGTTAAGGAATGGCTAAGGTCTATCTGCGTAGGAGTGGGAGGGGGCTTGCATAAGTGGAATTTCTCAGACCAGTGAAAATCTGTTAATGCGTAAGAACCCAAAACGGGTTAATGGATTTACATGGAACAAAATTGCAAACGGATTTTTTTAGTGCTTGGAAAATAAATTTTAGACTGCTAAGCCTTAAAAGAAAGAATAAGTTTCTGGTGCTCCGTGTTCATCTGATACCGTTATGTTATATAAAATGAATATTTATATTTTTAACTTAACAACAAATTTGAATGATTTCTGTTTCTTTGACCGTTGTGTTGTCCACCCTTCTAGTGTTCTAACTGTCGTAAATATATGTGCGAATTTTTTTTTTTTTTGTACAGTACCATGTACTCTATTGAAAATAGTGCAAGTAACATTTGCAGTTCTTTTACAGGAGAAAAAAATCAAATACATTGCACTCTGTGGGCAGCTATTCTTGAAAACATATTTTAGAGATTCAGTGTTTTGAAAGAAAACAATGTTGGCATACATAATATTAAGGCTCTCAAAGTAATGCTCTCCATTGAAAATAGTGTCCGTATTATTAATAGTTCTTCTTCAGTAACACTCAAAAGAATTCCAATATATTACAATCTGTGGCATTTGAGAGACACTAATACATTTCTAGCACAAGGCAATGCGTGTAAAATTTTTAGATACTTCAGTTAAACGATGGATTTTTTTTTTTTTTTAATCTCTTACAGGGTCTCATAAAATTGCATTCATAGTGATAATACAACATTATCAAATACATTGCACTCTGTGGGCAGCTATTCTTGAAAACATATTTTAGAGATTCAGTTTTTTGAAAGAAAACAATGTTGGCATACATAATATTAAGGCTCTCAAAGTAATGCTCTCTGAATCTCTGAAATCTCGTCAGATTTAAGGAAAATACATTGCCAAATTTGGCACAAAAATATTGATGTGTTTGAAAGTGTTTTATAATCAATGCGTTTGGCATGATTTATCCTTCCTGTTCTTATTGTTATGACTAATGTTATGTAAATAAATGAGCCTTTATGTTTTAATATTTATGCAATGTGTTGAATTGCAAGCAAACTATTAATTTCATCATTCCCCTGGAGCTTTATTTTTAAAAATATTTAATAAATTGCAAAATTTTAAATTTTATTTTATGCCTGTATTTGCTTTTAATTTGCATCATGTAGGTGATACTACAATAAAATTTTGAAGTATTTCTACTGGGTTTTGATTTTTGAAATTTTCACTTCCCAGTTTGTCCCTTTGTTGGAGAATTACCCATATTCTTGTTCTTAAAAGATATGTACAATGTTTATTTGATATGTTCTTTGTATATTACATAGTTAATTTATTTTAATTTTTGTTAGAAATTCGCAAATTTATATAATAAAAGCTGTATAATGTGTATCACCATGAAAATGAAATTGTGACTATTTCATGTCATGATAGTGTTGATGGTGCTATCCCATTAAAACTTGAGATTAGCAGTTGCCAGAATGCCAGCAGTGACTGCAGTATTATCTATTGCCAAAATTGATGATTTGCTAATTTTGTCCCCCCCCCCCCTTTTTTTTTTCTATGCTGGAACAAAGAACTACAGATGGGTACCGATATAGCAATATTTTAGGGAAATCCTTTCAATGTTTTGACTTTGATGTTTAACTTTCGATAGTGTTGGGGCATCAGTGTTTTGCATTTTTGGCCATGTTTCCTTGAAAAAATGTGAATGACACTTTTTTTTTTTTTTCTTGAGAAATACGTCTTGTGGCTGGCAGTGCAAGTTTACCTAGATTGCATAGGTTACCTAGGTTACCTAGATTGCATATCTGAATCTGACTGCAGCCTCACTATTAAATGACAATTGAATGTCTGTGGGATCCCTTTGGATTGTAGGAGGCTCATTCAAATTTTTGAATTTTAATTAATATTAGGCAATAGCAGAAATACAGTGCTAATTTTTTTTTTTTTTTTTGCATAAGTGATTGTTGTGAAAATGCGCTGCATTTCCATGCAAAGGGGTAGAAGTAGCTGATTAGATTAGCTGACTAGACCAGCAGATAATTGTTTTCAGCATTGTATGTCTCAAAACCTAAAATACACCCATGAAATGACTGGCATCACCACTAGTAGTAATATATGTTCCTAAAAGTTTTTTTTCTTCTGTTTTTTTTTTTGGGGGGGGGGGGTTGAACCCCCCAAACCACCCCTTGTCTATGGTCTTTTGTGATAGATAATGGGATAGTGAAAAGTAGTGGGTTTTGTTCTTTTAAAAATGAGATATTTGCTTTCCAATTATGTGCAAATTTTCCTGCCTTTTTTTTTTTTGGAGTTTTGTTATTTATTTTTTGGGTCTTAGACTGATGAGTCCTATTTGAGTCCTTGGGGATGAGTCCTATTGGAGATTTCCTTCCTTTTTGAGTCCTATTTTTGGGACAGGCATTGTCATATAAACTGTATATGATCTGATATGAGACAAGAGAGAAGGAACTATTTCTAATTGTATCGTGATATTATGTGTCTAAATAAGGCCACATTGAAATCTGGAGTTTTTTGGCTTTTGAACTGTCAAGTAAATCCACCAAACTGTACCCATCTTTCTCCACCCCCCACCCCCCTCTCCCTTTTTTCTCTCCTCTTGCTCTCTGTTGTCATATACAGTATAAAACTTTAATACATCATGAAACTTCTTTAAGTATGAATCTTAATTAATTTTATCATCATATTTATGTATTTCAGAGATTCAACTGTTCCTGTAGATATGCGGCCATTACCTAAAGAACCTGATGGTGAAGAAAAGAAAAAAGTCAAGCTAAAACCATCTAAAAGTATTATTCTCAGTCTTGCATAATCTCTACTTTTAACTATAGTCAAATTATCGAACAATTACTAAATTTCTTACTGTTTTATAAGTTTAAAGATACTTACATATTATCCTGGCGATCTGCCAAGACGAACAATTTTTTGCCAAGATAAATGCCGGGCACATGAAATTATTGATGGTATAGAATACGATTGGCTAGAGTTTGCTGGCACATTTGGCAAAAAAGTAGTTTGGCGGGAATGACCGCCGGGATAATACATAAGTACCGTATATTTTTATTAATCCATTCCAGTCATAAGACATTCCATGGTCACTTACGTTACATTTAGACAGCATTTTTACTGTTTAACATGTGATGTGTACTGATTATGTGACCTCTGTGGTTGAATATTTTGATAAATTTTAGTATAATGGATCAAATCTTTTATATCTTCTGTGGTTTTTGATTTCTAAATATGTATACATATATAGAAAAATTTAAATGCCACGGTCACTTACCTTATGCACACAAAAAAGATTTTTGTTAAAATGAAACTTATTATTTTATTTCTGTTCTGTTATTCAGGTTCAAAAGTCACAATTTATAAATATGATAGACAGCTATTTAGAGAATTAAAAAACATTTTTATTTATTTAATGAGATTTCAGTAGACTCAGCAAAAAACATTAGTATTTAGTCATTTTCGTTATACAGTATTGGACACTTGCGTTACAAGTCAAAATTTATTTAAAATGTGTACTGTAAACTTTAAGTAATGTTCACAGCACAGTGTTGCCAAGCAACTTCAGGTAGTATGCAAATAAGTCTATGTATTAAAAAAAATTCTAAAAAAAACTTTGAAAATTTTATTTCTTTTCCTCTTTAGCATGGAATGACCCTCATAAGTAAAATATATCTTTATTTGTGACTTTGACTTTACAGTTTAGCTTTGATTTACTTCTTGTTTTATTGGGGGAGATGGGGTGGTTTCATTCTGTAGGGATGCTAATTCTGCTTCAATAACTCCGGCCTGCTCCATTGCATAGTACTTGCTCCTATTTGTGCCGAAATATGTATTTTTCTTTATTTTGCTCCAAAGCTGCTCCGAAACCTACTTTTCAAGATATATTTTGCTCATCGACAGCTACAAAATTAGCCAGCTCCACAGTTTTCAGCAGCTGGTTCGTGCATTTCACAAGGCAATCCCTCTTGCTTTATCTCTCAAGCAACGTCACAGAAGTGGTGAGGAGCCGCATGACAGAAACAGCGGCGCAAGTCACTGTACAAAATAAGCCTTTACAAATGGAATGGTCAGCAACCATTTTTTTTTTAGCTTCAGCCATTTCTCCAGTTGTAATGCGAATATTAGAACCCCTTAAAAAGTCGTAAGGCAGATAATCCTTGAATAGCTTTGTCTAATTAATATACAAGCCCTGGTTTGACCACCTTTAAAAATTTTGTTTGTTTGTATTTGTTATGGCAAAGCTGTACCTATGCTGTCTGCCTAAGGTGGGGATTGATTGCCTTGACTGTAGGACTTTCTAAGGGGTTACAATGCATATTCACATTACATCCGGAGAAAACTGACCAAAACTTGAGACTGTTAGCTTAACAGTTGCGTGATGGGCCCGAACCCAGAATCTCCACACTTCAGCTATCGACTCTTTTCAGTGTCTTTTTCCTCTTTGCCATGGTGGGGCAGTTTAAAATTTGTCCTCTTCCGCTCCCCCTTCTGTAGCATCACTGTACAGTATCTATGCAGCATTTTTTTCATTTATGTACCTACTATTCAAAACTAGATTATTTGTTCTTTTATTAGTTGTTTAACCTCGCAAAAGAACGAATAGTCGATTATTGACAATTTTTAGGTACATGAACATATTTTCTTTTCTTTAAATTAAGTATGTATTTTTATCAAAATAATTAAAATTGTTTAATTATTGCTATTATTTAGTTATTATTATTAATTAAGTTGCTTTTAAGCAGTTATATTAATAAATGAACTCCTCCCTTAACTTCTTCAGCTACTCCAAAATAACAGTTTTCCTGCTCCCAAAAATGCTCCAAAACTATTTACAACAGTTAGCACCCCTGATTCTGATTTAATAAGGATATAAACATTAATGTTGACTGTATTTAAGTTTGAAGTACTTTTAAGATCAAACTCATGTGTATAACATAGTATAAATATATGGATATATTAGGTTGTAACGAAAGTTTTCCGCCACTCCAAGTATTGCCTGCTCAAGCAGTTCGCGTTGGTGTCTTTGCCAATATTTTGTAAAACGATTTTTGTTATTTGAAAGAAAAGACTTGTTTTAGAGCACTGTGTTGTGAAATCCGTAAAACAATACCGTTATGATTAAGTATAAGGTTTCTGAAATGGAACTACCACGCTACCAGATTGATCCATCATTTACTCTCAGTTCTGTCGCAAAAGGTCAGCTACAGAATGACACTGAATCATGTGTACAGCTTAAGGTACTACTGTTGTATCATATGACACTGTGAAGATTTGGCACCGAAAGTTCAAAAACGAGGACTAGGATATTAAAGAAGCAGAGCGCTCTGACCGGACTACTGATGCTGATGTGGCCCGACTACCAGAATTTGTGGAAGAAGATAAAATATTCATCCACGAGAGCTAGCTAAAAGAGTTAGACTTTAGTGTCATGTCCATTAGTGGCGCTAAGCATCGCATAAACGTGACATATAACGTCAATAGCTGGGTACTGCGTGAGCTGACTCAAGCAAATCTGGCAGAAAACTTTCGTTACAACCTGATAGAAAAAATTTAGCAGTTTATTAATAATATATATTTATTACTAATAAACTTCTAATAGGGCATAAGGGCAAAATCTTCCTTAAACCTGTCAGGGATGAGAATCTTCCGCGGAATTCCGCGGTTTGGTTATTTCCGCGTATTTTGCTTTTTTTTATTTTCCGCGTTTTTAAAAAGACATTACTTTCCGCTTTTTCGTGTGTTTAAGTTCCGCGTTTAAAAATATTTTCAGTGCAATTTTCTTTTTTAAAGATGTATTCGCCGAAATACATCTTGCTTACCGATATCAAGACCGTATTGCTAGCCCCAACACGTATTCCTCTTCGGCCATGCTTATTGCGTATTCAAAAATCTTGCAGGATTGGAATCCAAGGAGAAGCCTTTATGATCCACTCCTCCAAGCCAATGGAAGCGCTGCAACTTGCTAAGCATGCGCGCATCGAAGAAGTATGGGGAATATTCAATAAGGAGATCAAAAGTCGAAAGACAATCCGCGAAGTTTGTTCCTTTCGATAAGCGGAAGCGCTGAATTTTATTACATGTTGTGGTTTGATCGGTTTTGCGGTTTTCTGTCCTCAGTTATGGAAAGCAATCATTTGGATATCATAAACCGCATTAACGCTGCGGAAATAAACAAAGAAAATCACAATTAAGACTTTTTTACAATCTGCATTTTTTTTTTTATTGCTTTCGTAGTGAATTAATTTTGAGGCATCAGATAAATCCCACAACATGCCAAGCTTAAAACAAACAATTATTCTCCGATGCACGCATTATGCATTGTCAGCATAACAGCTGGCCCGTCCGGTGGAAGAGGAAAGAACTGTTTACTTTAAAAGAAATGAATTTCTCTCTCTCTCCCTCCTCTGCCGTTGACCTGACCTTCCAAACAGTCGTTTATTTATTTAATAATGTTCCTCTTTCTAAATTGAAAACATTGTTTATATTAAATCGTAGGTTCTTATTTGGCTTCCTAAATCATAGGCGTTAGCATCTGGCAAACGCAGGGTTTTTTTTTTTTTTTTTTTTTTTTTTTGAAAGTGTGCGTGGGGGAGCGCGCACATAGCATATTCTAAAGTAAAAATAGGTATGTTTCTTTAAGTTAAAAAAAAAAAAAGTTTTGGAATGAATGGTTTTTCAAACAAAGTTCCGGGGGGCACACGCCCCCCGTCCACCCCCCCCCCCCCTCTGCCCGACGATATGCTTATGTCTCAACTTAGCAGTAAAGTACTTTTAAATAGTCTATGAGAAGTAGGGAAGGGAGAGTTCTTAATTTAACACTATAACTGGATTTAAGCCATCAGTAGTTGTCAAAACTGCTAAACTAATACATTGTGCAAGTAGTATTTGTATTTAAAAATTATTTTTAAGCATTATAATTATGTGAAACTAAGGTTTTTTGTACCCTAGTTGTTGGCAGGTATATAACTAGTCAGCTTTCCCCTCCTCCCTCTCCCATTTGTTAGGAGAGAGAAAAGTAAATGAGATGGCATTCAGCAGATTTTTAATGGGAACATATATGGCCTAAATTTTTTGACATATCTATGTATTTTTGTTAGTGTTAACTTTTTAAAGTTACAGGATAGATTTTATTGTCTGATGTAAGAGAAAAGTTGAAATTACTTTTAACATTTTGGATATATATTTCTTTTGCTGTGCCATATTCTGCGTTCTTGGGTTATTTTATAATGAATTGTGGTAAATCTATGGAAGCTTGAAATATTTAATGACATTCTGGAATTTCATGAGAGACAGTTCATAGAAAATCAGGTAATTCTCCCCCCCCCCCTCCTAGAAATTACATTGCATTCACTTTCAAAAGAATAAAGTAAAATTGTTTTGTAAAGCTAGGATTTTGTCTTGACTGTAGATTTTGTAAAATTGAGTAAGATCATCCTTTAAATAATGATAACCTCTGTTTCATTGTTGAATGTTCTGCATCTAAAATTGAACATAAATGTTTATGAATTTTAATTTTTAAAGATAAAATATTTTTATTTAAATTATAATTTTTATTAATAAATAATTGTAACATATATATTGTTGATATAAAATAATTGTAATATATATATATAGTATATCAAAAATGGGCATCACGCGCTTGAACTTTGCTCGAAGTCGAAATTACGTTCACGCACTTTTCCTCTTTTTTCATATTTGTGTATTCTCATCCCTGACCTGTATTGTATAGTCGTTGAATTTGAACTACTTGGTTGAAGCAACTATGTGTGGAATTCTGCCCTGGTAGCTGACAAAATTGTCGGTGGTTAGCTGTCAACTGGACAGAACCAGTTGTTTGGTCACCGACTGCGATAACAACTCCGGAGGAAAACGGGAGGTCTTTTAGCCAATCACAAGAACCTCTTGAAGCTCCTCCTTAAAACTCCACCTAAAGTGACCTCAAGGCGGGACAGAGTTAACGATGACAAAATTTTAATGACAGGAGAATTCAGCTCTAAGTTTCTCAATAAAGTTTTCTATCAATGATGAATGTGTTGAGTTGCCGTAGTAAACACTGATCTATGATGATGTATCTTTATCTTGTTTACAAAGATAAGGATTAGCTAATTTGGCATTGATTTCTTTAAAAGCAGGTATCAATGCTGAGAAAATTTAGGTCTGCTTTGTGGATTTCACAAAATTATAGTTGAATAAAATATCCCTCCATTGGCATTGTACCATAAATTTTAATATATTTTGTAAATTATTTTAGCAAAACAAGTAAGTTTTATTTTTAAAAAATTGGTATGAAAATTTGCAAACCATATTTTAACTAAAAGGTTACTTTGAATGAAATTCCTGAATCGATCCTTGAAAAGAAAATATTTTTTCATCAGACTAACAGTTTAATATTTTCAAATATTAGTGGGCAAATTGGTTAAAAATATACTTTTCTATTTTATTACATTACAATATATATAATCACATAAGGGTCTTCCTGAAAATGTTCATGAATATTTGAAAGAAGCAATGCCCCACCAGTGACAGTAACACAACTTTGAACTGCGAGACGGAACGTGCCTCGTTCAAAACCAAGTCGCGTTCACTGACCTAACTGTTTGGAGTTTTTCTCCATAACATCGTGGAAATATGGGTTAGGACCCCTTGGAGAGTCCACCATAGAGGGCAATCCCATCCCTGGCCTAGATCCCTAGATAATTGGCCATAAATCACATTTCCACATTTTTTTTTTTTTTTTTTTTTTGAAGAAGCAATTCACAATTGAAATTTCAAAAAGTTCTACATCAGACTCATTTTAAAATGCTCAAAAATAAAACTCATGCTACATAAATATAGTGCTATTTTGTATGAAAATAACTTAAATTGCGTTTTAAAATAATTCTTTTGTAGCCAAAGTGCCACCCCAGCAAGTTTGTTTGGTTTAAACCAAGTGTTTTTTTTTTTTTTTAAACATATTTTGACTCCCACTTTTTTTATTAGTTGTTTTCTGTATAATTCAATTTACTCTTTTTATAATACAAAATCACCTAAGATGCATAAGGGCTTTATTAGGTTGATAATTTTTAATACCATCTTTTGTCTGCTAAGTAAAGTGATTAAAACATCCAGTTTTGCAGCAAGTTACACAAATTTGCTCAAATATGTAGCTATGTGTAAAATACAATTTTTAATAATTTTTATTTTTATTTGTATATTTGCATTCTTGTGTATTTTAGACATGCTAATATTTTAAGTTAATTTCTTATAGCTTAAAAAAAAATTACTCCATAAAGTAATCCATGTTATAATGTTAGTTGAATTTTCTTAGTTTTATTAAAATTGATTAACTTGTTCAACATAACATAACTAAAACATTTTGACATGTTTTAAATGCTCAAAGAACATTGCTATATGCTTTATTTGTTAAGTTTTTTACTAGTAAATACTTATAAATAGTTACATTCAGAAACTAAATTAAAAAGAAAAAAATTGTGGTGCCTCAATGTCGAAATTAGGATTGCATTACCAGAAGCTTGAATACTTCTGGCTTAACTGATACTTGTCAGAGATGAGACAGGCTCAACTTGGGTTGAAACTAGGCTCAGGTTTTGTATTTTACTGTTGTGTCCAGACTCGGAGTCAGAAGTTTTTCATTTATAACTTTTAAATGGATTTAGAAAATGATGCATCATTTCTTTATTTTTAAGGCTTTCATCCTATTCAATGGCCAACTACTTTCCTAATGATATACACACACAATCGTAAATGGATGTATACAAGATGAATCGTCTATCACACAACGACTGCTTTGAACAAATTGCACACATACTTCTCATTTTGTCTCTGCTGTTCTGAGCATTTGTGTGGTTACTCCCATTTCTAAGTAGGATTGGTTGAATTAAGAAGGCGCTATTCTTTGTGTTGTGTACTGCACACAAAGTTAGATTTTGTAATATTTTTATGCTCAAAGGAATACTTCTGATGTTTGCTAGAATACAATGTAGAATGTTTATGCATAGGATTGCTAGGTTTTACTTAGTTCTAAAGAATATAGAAATTTTTACCAGTCACCTTGTGTACTGACAATAGTATAAAAAACTTAGAACTATCAATCAGTGAAATGGTCCGAAAACTCTTTTTTATTCCTGTAAAGCTCTTATATAATTCCTGATTTATACTTCCTTGTACGTAGTATAAGGAAGTAATGTGATCCCGAAAAATTTTGGGGGCCAAATTTCGACATAAAAACCGATTTTGACTACCTCTAAATTGAATTTTAAAAATTTTTTCGATGCATCTCATCGTAGGCTAGCATGCACGATCATATTAACGCGTCTGCAACTCATTTTGACCAGTGGCGAGTCTACTGTGGCCAGTTTTTCCATGCCGTCTGTACGTACGTACGTATGTATGTAACTCGCATATCTCAAAAACTATTGGTCGTAGAATGTTGAGATTTGATATTTAGGATTCTTCTATGATCTAGTTGTGCACCTCCCCTTTTGGTGGCAATCGAATGGATAGTTTATGTACAGGACCGCCCAAAAGATTCGAAATACATTACGCTCTATGGGCCGAAATTCATTAAACTCGCCTAACTCAAAAGCTATTAGGCGTAGAATGTCGAAACTTCATATTTTGGATAGTTGTAACATCTAGTTGTGCACCTCCCCTTTTGGTTCCATTCGACTGGATAGTTTATCTACAGGACTGCCCAAAACATTCGAAATACATTACACTCAATGGGCCGAAATTCATTAAACTCGCATATCTCAAAACCTATTAGGCGTTGAATGTTGAAACTTTATATTTAGGATTGTTGTAACATCTAGTTGTGCACCTCCCCTTTCGGTTCCATTCGACTGAATAGTTTATCTACAGGACCCCCCAAAAGATTCGAAATACATTACGCTCTATGGGCCGAAATTCATCAAAGCGTTTTTTAGAGGTATTGGGCTATTTCAAACGACTCAGAAGTGATATATGCTGTAAAGAGTTAGAAAATGAATTTCTCTATTAAAAAAAGTGTCTTTATCATTTATAGTTCTGCTACAGGAACACTCAAAAGATTTCCAATACATTACGGTCAATAGCAATTTTAGGGGCATTCATCCATTTCAAGCACAATACCGTCCTACCACATAAGTTAGGTAATGGTCCGACCACGGTCAAGTGCCTCCCTCAAGAACTATGCCAAAAGTGGCCAAGCTTGGCGACTTTTGGTGTACGTGTGTGCATATTTAACTCTCAAATCTCAAAAACTATTATGAAATTTCATATATAAGAATGTTGTAACATCTAGTTGTGCATCTCGATTTTTGGTTCCAATCTACTGGAGACTTTATTTACAGGACCACCGAAAAGAATTTCAGTACCTTAATGTCTATGGACATCTTCATTATAATACAACTGTAGACAGTCATTGTTTGGTACATGCCCAAAATCTCGCCGTCTGTCCTCGGCCTTGGCGAGTTTTGGCGAAATATCGCCAAATTTGGCGATAGTCAGTCATTTCGTCCATGCCCAAAGTATCGCCATTTGTCATCGTTCTTGGCGAGTTTTGGCGAAATATCGCCAAATTTGGCGATAATCTGTCATTGTTTGGTTTATGCTTAAAATCTCGCCAAATGTCGTCGACATTGACGAGTTTTGCCGAAATATCGCCAAATTTGGCGCCAAAAATTATTTCCTAATTTGTATAACTCTAAAACTTTAACCCGTAGATTTTTTAACTTTGTATTTAGAACTATTGTAATATCTAACTGTTTTCAATATCTTTTTTGACAGCAATCGACTGAGAATTTATTTACATGGTGAGCCAAATGACTTTGAATACATTGAGGTGTATAGATGCATTCAATTCATTGAAGGTCTGTGCTCACTGACTACTTTGGCTATCCCCAAAATCTCGCTGACTATCTCAAGTTTGTCAGCTTTTGGTGAAATATCGCCAAATAAAGTGTCAGAAGGAAATCTTTCAAATTGAACTCAGCTTGGCGATATCGAAATATTTGGCTAGAAATTGCTAAACCTTACTATTATTGATATTTTATCTCTTTCAAACAAATAAATTTAGAGGAAGTGCGTCGAAAATATTTTTGATCTAATGGACGTGCAAGGAAGTCATGTGTTGGACACATCAGATTTTTTATAGGTCAAATTAAATATGAAACATGTTTGATATAAATTTAATCCATGGTTTATGTATAATTTTGATCACCATAATGCTATCATAATTTTACTACCTTAAGAGTGG
The DNA here is from genome assembly GCA_038373885.1 of Cheiracanthium punctorium. Classification (NCBI taxonomy): domain Eukaryota; kingdom Metazoa; phylum Arthropoda; class Arachnida; order Araneae; family Cheiracanthiidae; genus Cheiracanthium; species Cheiracanthium punctorium. Next base: position 245,226 of record JAWZYV010007769.1, read on the forward strand.
GGCATATAAATAAAATGTAGTTACATAGTAGTTATCTTATGTTTATTTTTTGCGATAATCTGAAAATTCTTGGAAAATCACCTGGAAAACTCCATGAATTTCATTTTAGAAAATGAGTATGAATCCTGTTTTATAAAATATGAGGGAAAATGGGAACCTAGTAGGTACTAAACCACTTCATGCTTCACAGCCATGATTTATTGTTTAGTTAGTCATGAGATCGAACATTTGTTTATATTAAACAGAACATCATTCCCACTGGCAAAACTTGTGATATTTTTGCAAAAAAGTAATTATCTTTCAGAATTAAATTTTAAGCTTGGGTTCCAACTTAATCTTTCGGGCTTGGACAGACTCAGATTGCAAGTTATCATACTTTGCTTTAAAAAATAAGTCCAAAGTCATCCCTACTCTTACATTGATTTCATGTAATGAGGGGAGTGGGGACTGTTGATTTTAGATGCTTTAAGCCCACATCACACCTTCCCAATCTTCAGTTCAAGCAACACTTTTGTTTGACTGTTTACCACAACAGGTGGGTGAAAAGCCTTGTGCGATCTGTATGTTCAACATCCACAACTTTTCCCTGCCGGTCCAGGAAAAATTCTGTATTTCATTCAACTTGTTCAACTCCTCCGATAGACCAGTCACAGGCAAGTAAATGGAGAGGCTGCAGTGACATCACAGATTCGCTCATTCCCTTTTTCAGTCAAACCAGTTTAGTGAAATAGTCGAACAAGTTGAACGAAATAGTTCATTGAATTGAAGATTGAATGTAGGTGAAGGTGTGATATGGCCATTACAATCAATAATTTTCATGCAGATACTAGCCCCATCTTCCTTCTGACTTCATACCTAAAAGGACTTGTATAGGACATATAGTTTACCTTTTATTAATTTACTGCAAAAATTAAATGTATTTCTTGTACTTTTTTTTAAAACCCAGAGTAAATAGTTTCATTTTCAAATTAAGTTATTAAAGCTTATGTAACAGATCTAATTGAATAAAAATTTAAATTGGTAACTTCAGATTTTAAAGTTCTAAAAACACAAAGTTATTGCACAACACTCAAGGCCTAAAATAAACAACTATCCGATGCAGTCGGCACCAAATTTGTAATTAGAAGGAAGAGAAAAAGGTCTGTGAAAGAGTCTGCACTTCTCTGGGATCTCTATTCTTTCCTCTCTCCCTCCCCCTTTCTCAGGTTCTTATTCAAGAAGAGTTAACTGAAAATTAGAAAAGCATTCAAAGACTTTAAAAGCATTAAAAATTTGAGATTCTTTTGTGAAATTTAAAAAAAATTCTGAAATTAATAAGCAAATATAATTCACGTGTTTATGCTATGCTTGTTTTACAGTGCTTTTTTTCTTTTTCAGGTACTAAAAAGGAGCGCAAGGAGATGGAAAAACCTATTATTTCTCCTCCTACGAATTTTGAACATACTGTTCATGTTGGATTTGATGCTATAACGGGAGAATTCACTGTATGTATTTTTATCTCATCTTGTAGTACATCCATTGACACTTTATGTACTGTTGTATACTAATTGTAAATGACAACATTATTTGTTAGCATGATTTGTATGTTTGTCAGTCTCTTGTGATTTTTAACTGCCATCAGGACTAGTTCATATTATTTGTTGAAAAAACTTTTTTTCCTCTCTGTAATAGATTTTTAAGCCCCAATTTAATCTTTTTTTTTTTCTTTTTTTTTTTCTGAGAAAGTAAAAATTAAATAAATATATTTTTTAAGCACATGTCTGTTTTCTTTGTTGCATCCTATGTCCATTGTCTTTTACATACAACCTCCCCTCCATGTTTTTATTTAAATCCTGTTCTTTTTTTTTTTTTTTTTTTTTTTTTTTTTTTTTTTTTTTTACTTCAATTTTATATTGCTAAATTATGTTATTTTAAGTAGACCTATTTTCAAAATTTAAATGTACGAATGTAAAAAACTTACTGTTACAAAATATGAAGCTTTAAGTTACTGTGCTTGTCAGACTTTCTTGTTATCAAAAAGTACTTATTTTAGTATGTTTTATGAAATCACATTATTAGGTGTTGCTTAATAATGGATATGTTTTCTTTTCATGTGTTTGGCATCTTTTAATGCTCATAGCCAGAGGTGAGCATCATATATGACCAGTCATTTGTTGTTGTCTAGTGTACTGTGATATTTTTATGCCCATGTGTATGCCATTTGTGCATGTTTAATTATTTTTCTTTGCACAACTGTTTGTGGTCTTTTCCACTCTTGAACCTACAGTTTTTTGAACTGTTCCCCCCATTCTCTCTGCTTCAACCCCTCTATTACGTTCTGAATAAAGTGACCAGACAACTTTGAATATCCAAGGTTCCAGTTAGTTTCTCTCCCCCTCAAAAGATTTTCCAATTTTCAATAAAATGTCCCAGATTGGCTGTATTATTTCTATTTTTATGAAACTAACATATTTCTCCATTTGCTCAACTTCAGTTTACACTGTAACATGCCTGCTTTTAAAATTTATTTAAAATGAAGCAATTTTGTATGATTACTGTCATTTACCCCCCCCCCCCCCCTTATGTTTATTTCCCAGTGATTCGACACTAAACAATTTCTGTGATGCATGTAATTATTGCAGAGAAATATTATGATTATTTTTGTTCTTAAGAATGATAATGATTAATATTTAATTGAAATTATCAAAGGACTATAACCTTCATTTATATTTTTACTCTTTTGCTACTAGGCTTCAACTAACCTACTTGTGAAGGTACAATTTTAAATTTAGAATAAATGTTTAAAAAAAAAATCAAAATATATCCCCTCCCCCTATTTTTTCTGCTACCACTCTTCATTTGTAATTCATTTGGTGAGTAAATTTACTGATGTCTTGTTGGCAAGATATGCATCTGTAGAGTGTTAATTAAGTAAACTTAAAAAAAAGAGAAAAAGGCTCAAAATCTTACAATTGATTATAACTGTCTGAAATCTGTACAAGATTCTGTACACTTATCGGAACATGCACTGTCCATTTTAGCATGCACTAATACAACCTTAAAACTTGGAAAAAAGTAATTTTTACTATTGCAATGCATTTGAACAAAGTTCTATGAGAGTTTGTATACTTAATGAATGCTTTTTCTTTCAAATGTGCAGGTTCTCATGTTTTGTTCTTTGTATTGATCATTGTCTTTTAGGTGGTCAGTAGTGAAAAATCTTATAAAGCTTTTCTTCAGATTGTAAAAGCTTTATATGAATGAAAAACACTTGCTCTCCATTTAATGTGGTTAAAAAAGTTCGGTAAAATCTGGTCACTTTAATTCTGAAACATTGTATGAATTTAAGGGTCTGTACATTCTTAAATTAAAGCAATTTTACACAATACCTGCAAATCCTGCATCTGGGCCTTTTTAGATTCAGCTTTTTTCATTCTAAAATACTCACTTTAGTTTCTATAAAAATTACTATTCATTTTTAAGTATTGCAGTACTTTTTAATAAAGATATAAAAGTTACATACTGCATTCAGCATGCTTCAGGATTTTGCATTTTTGAAAGAGTTACAGTGAAGCACCGTTTATATGTTTTTCGCAGGACTATGGGAAAAAAACGTATAAACGAAATTCTCAAAAGTACATACATTTTCGTAATAACCAACAATAAAAAATCATATTTAAATTAAAATACTACATCTTATATTACTACTTGAATACAAAATTCATAATAGGTAGGTAATGGTAATACTAACCTTTTTATTCTGGATTTAATATACAGCTAGCCTTTGTATTCATATTCATTCTGCATGTACAAAATATGTTCGAATCCCTTTTTTTTTTTTTTTTTTTTTTTTTTTTTTTTTTTTTTTAAATGGGACTTGACTGTATTCTATAGTTTTCAGCTGTATGGCTTTTTGGGAATGCATGGATAAAAGTTGATTGTGCACAATTAAAAGTGCCTGTTTAACATTTTCATTTATATCATTGGAAATTAGGTATTCTCTCATAAAATTAAAACCTGTCTAAGTTTGCCGAAAACTTGCATCACACATTTTCTCTCTTCTTTAGTTCTAAAAAAACATATAAATGAAGTTTGCTATTTCAGGAAATTGTATAAATGAAATTATTTAACATTAAAATCCAATGAATTTTGCAGGGTCCATTCAGAAAAACATATAAATGATAAAAACGTATAAGCAAGAAACTTATAAATGGTGCTGCACTGTATATGCATAGCTATTTCTTGTTTATAAATAACCATAAATCTTTGTAAGTTTTGTTTAATAATTTATTTTGTTTAGATAATCAGAGTTAAAACTGATTAGGGAAGACATAAAACTCTGTGGAAATTAATTTTCTTTAGATGAATGATCCAGTGCAAACACATATACAGGGTGTCCCAAAAAGGTGGTAATGGACAAATAAGACTTTGCTAAAAAAAAATTGCGGGCTTTCATTTAAAAATTCCATTGATAAATGAAAATTAATCAATTTTTAAAAAGTTAGACTTTTTAAGTTTATATACGACCCCCATACAAAACAATTATTTCGAGTTAGTAAAATGGGCCCCATACACTAATGAGATGACATATAAAATTTGAAAACTATACCTTAAAAAGTGTCAGAAATATCAAGATAAATATAACACTGACTTAAACCATTTTTCAATAACTCTTGAAGGGAAAAGATCATGTCAAATGATCGCATTTTAGGAGCCTTATGGAAATTATGATAGAAAATCTTTTTCCCACTCTAACTATAAATGTTTATATTCAAAATCATGTATAGTCCTTAATCATCTTTCTTTAAAGATATCTATTGACGTTGTATGATGAAAGACTCAAATTTGGTATATCACCTCATTAGTGTATGGGACACATTTTACTAACTGGGAATGTTTTTGTAGGGTTGTGTACCAATTAACAAGTGTAACTTTTTGAAAATGAACGAGAGGAAAATTTTTTCAATTTACACTGCCCACTTATTGGGAATATTGCCCACTAATGGATTAAGAATTAAAGCCTGTTACCACTTTTTTGTTACACCCTGTATATTACTGTAAATGTTGCTGTGCATAATTACCAGTGACATTTGGGTAGTTTGATAAATGATTGAATATTTATCAAGTTAACAGATAAATATTAATATGATTTATTTTAGGTTAGCAAAGGATCTTTCCATTTTCGATTATAAACTGAAAGTATTATTAGCTAGGTATAACGCCTAAAAGGCTTTAAAAGTGCTTAAATATTGTCCTTAAGTATTAAAGACAAAGCGTATCCTTCAGTATTAAAGAAAAAATGACTTAAAATTGAGTATGAGTTCTTAAAATAGTTTTAAAACTTCATTTTCAGCTCAGATCTGTTGTAAATAGCAATTATATATTGATAGGCGTCAAGGGGCATGTGAGAACAATTAAAAAGCTCAAATTTCTTAAACATTAAATCCTCTCATGTCCTTGACATTTATTCTTCTACTTTAATATAGTAGCAGAGTTTAAAAGCAGTAAAAACTTGAGGTAATGAAAACGATGCTCACCTTCAGACGGTAATGTTGAAACTTGAAACAAATGGTGAAATGTCGAGTGCAGTTAAAAGCAATGTTTATTTTTTAAAAAGTCAGATAAGAGATGCAGCTACACAACATTCAACAATGCAGGTTAAACAATGTTTGACCAGTTTATTTTGAACTTTACACATGCTGTTACTAATACAATAATAGGAAGTTGACACTTTTATCAAACACATGGCTTTTAGGCGACAAATATCTGTATATATAAAACAGGAATTTTGTTTGTTTGCTTGTTCGTTGTAGGTGTCACACCGACTGTACATTGACTGTATTTGTTCAATGGATCTGGACCAAATTTGGTACACTGACTAAATAGGACAAGAGAAAGCTAATGCCGTAAAAATGAAATTAATTGGATTAATAGTTTTTTAATTATTTTATGTTTTGTAAGGTTTTTGGCCATCTTTTTCACATTTTGCATTATCGCGAGCTAAATTTTCATCTGAGTACTACATTTTTTATATCATTGGAAACTGCACAGTTTTCTTTTTTAAATAAACTTTGTTACAAAATCATACTTAAATTTACAGATTTTTGGGAATTTTTTAAAGCAATTCCTGTTTTAAACAATGTACTGTTTTTCATTTTTAAACTGTTGAATCGAAAAATCTAACTGGCAAAAATTTTCCATCTTTTTAACGTTGATTAAGCATTTGTTTCGCCCTCTTTTAAAATTTGAATCATGCAGTAATGTTAATTAAATTTTTGTATATGATTTTTGTTCTGAAAAGATCACATGTTAAAAATCTCTCTTGACACTACTCCAGAAGGAACTGAAAGAAGGAAGGTAGGAAAGAGCTTCAGCCAATGCCTTACCCCGATTGGCTAAAGCGCTTTTTCAAGGCAATTAAGAAAGTATTCTTTTTTGTCATGTGTGTAGGAGGGGGTGAGGACACTATCAAAATACGAGGAATTTTTCTTAAAGGCACTTTGCAAGAATTACACCTTTTTGGCAATTTTCGGCAAGTCATTTTGTTATTACGAGTATTTATGGATTTAAAATTATTTATATGTTTTTTTTTTTTGTTTTTTTTTTTTTTAAACGTCTCGAAAGATTGAATTAAAAGCAACCGTCTTTTTTTTTTTTTTTCCCAGTGGGAAGCCCCATGTCCTTTTTTTTATCATTTCAGTGGGAGGATACGCATTCCTTCCCTTTACAGTCTCATACCAACGACTATATTTGTTTTTAGTAGTTGCATAGGTATTAGCAATATATGACTGTTAGAACACAGCAGGGGTGTAGACATAGTGTGGTTGATGGGGCTGCAGCCACCCCAAAATAAGTGAACATGACATTTGGAGAAAAAATACGTATTCGTGGATAAATTTGAAACTTCTGGAGAAATTTGATGTTTGTACACGTTTTTGGCGAGAGGATTTCCATTCCAGCCTAGCCAACCCCAATTCCCAGTTACCTCTGTACGCTATCGCAGGGTTCGTGATTTTTTTTTTTTATTTAAAAAAAAAAACGGATTTTTAAAATTTAAATCAGATTTTTTTTATTTAAATTGGATTTTTTTAAAGATGTTTTAAAAATTCCTAATATGAATTTATTTTGCATATTATAAAAGTAGTATGACATTTTAAACAATCTATATAAAATATATTTTATGCTATTTTAGCTATTATTATAATAAGAGCATAGATAAACAAATTTTAATGTGAAACAAACATGACGATTCAAATCAAATTTAACATGCAAGACAACAAACTACAGCACATAATATTGGTTCATTATGAACATTTGACCATCCATCTATACTAAAGTTAATAATTTTTCCATTTAGAAGTTTGGAACATTTTTCTTTCTCTTGATCATATATATTATCAAGTAATGCTCCACCTATTTCTACTTCATTTGGAGCAGTATACCCTGGCCTTAAAGCAGAAATCATCTTTTTAAATTGGGGATGATTAACCTGATGAAAAACAGAATTGGTGGCATAAATATATCTTGCCACTTCCTCATCTAATATTTGCTTTTGAGTTTTAGTGGTCTTTATGACATAATAATTCTTGCTGTTTTTAAGAACACCAACATCATTTTCTATCTCACTTATTTTTTTTTTTTTTTTTTTTTCATAGGTTTGGCTGCCTCAGATTTTGTACAAGTTAAATTGTTCTCAATTGTTTCTTGAGGTTGATCACTATTAATATCATTTCTGTCAGAGGAGAAACATTTATCTACATGTGCTTTCATTCTGGCTACTAATCTCATCATAACTTTTCCGCAGTTCTTGCATTTGGCTTTAACACCTTTTCCAGAAACTGTCTGCTCTTCATAAGTACATCCAAATATTATCTTTCTTCCTTCCTGCCATTATCCTTGTACTTTAGCAATAGCTCTCTGAACATGGATTCCTAAACAACAGTGTTCTAAAATCTGAAATAATTCTAGTGTTGCCAATTTTCCTGATCAAATTTCTTTTGTTCTCACACTGTCACACTCAAAAGTCACCCCCCCCTTACCTTGAAGGATTCCCTAAACCACTGCAGTGCCATCTAATACTATTATAAGAAATTAATTTCATTTGAGTGTTGAAGATTTTTATTTAGAATACATTCTATCACTACAAAATCCATTTTTGAAAAATGATTTTAATCACTGATTAAAAAAAAAAAAATCCCCTGATTTAAATCGTGATTTTAATCATGATTTAAATCAACGAACCCTGGCTATCAGGTGTCATGTTCTTTTTTTACTTTCCGAACGTGTACCATATAAGGAAAGTATTGTAATCATGAAAAAATTCGACTTCGAGATTTTGGTGTATTTACACGTTTGAAGTCTTCTGAATTCATTTATGCTATTTTTACGAAATGTATGTATGTGTGTATGTGAGTGAACACGATAGCTCCTAAACGGGGGATTCGATTGAGCTCAAATTCGGTATATATGTTATAAACCACCGTCGCAAGACTGGTATTGATTTTGGTGTGTATAGGACTTATAGTTTCTCTACAGGGCTACGACAAAGATTTCTTTTACATTATGGCCTATGGGAGGAAATTCTTGAAAGTGCACTAGTGTTTAAACGGCACATTCGATTGAGTTCAAATTGGGTATACATGTTATAAACTACCATCGTAAGACCGATACAGATTTTGTTGTGTATAGGACTTACAGTTTTTCTACAGGGCTACGACAAAAGATTTCTTTTACATTATGGCATATGGGGCAAAATTATTGAATGTGCGCTAGCGTTTAAACGATGCGTTCGATTGAGCTTCAGTTTGGTATATATGTTCGAGTGGAGTTACTCCAGATTTTTTTTCATTGCAGCAGGAAGTCCCATGTCCTTTTTTTATGATTGCAGCGGGAGATTCACATTCTCTCCCTTTGCAATCTATATTTAAGGTCAATGGGCATTTGTTTTCCATTGCACAGGCAACTCTCCTATTTTATAATACTTCTAAATAAAACAAACAGCAGTTGCCTAGCTTAAACATGATTAAAAATATAAAGCAACATTTACTGCATATGTACCATGGCAATAAAGGCTAAACTAATCAATTGACTGAAGCGAGGAAAAACATGCTTCCATTTATACACCTTCTATGATCTGCTGAGAAAGCTGTTTAACTTCCCAAACGATTACGTCACAGTTGCGTGTTGTGGGAAAAGAAAGTTATTCCGTAATACCATAGCTTTTATATTTGAAAGATTATGCAAATGCGGGGAACCTTTAATAAGCATTCTAGATAGTATTTTGAATCAAATATGAAATCAAGAATCCAGATAAAGAAAACAGGGATGCATAAATTGCAAAATTTCTCCAGATTATTATAATTTTATAATATCCTGTCTTCAAATTTGGGTGGGCATTTCTCATCTGGCAATATTCCTGACTTTGATTATCTGCAAAATAAGGCATAGTGAAACTCAATGTTCGTTATTAAAAAAAGAAAAGAAAAAATTGGAATGCTTAAATTTGGAGGGGGGGGGATATGTATAATTTTCTCCCCTCAAAAAGCATACAAACCTCATTCTACTACCAGAAAGAGTGTAGGGGGGGGGACACTTTTTTCTTCCTTCATTTCAAGTTTGTAACTTAATGACGTCAGAGGGTTCATCCATCACTGTAGGTGTGCCTCCTTGAAAATCCACTACCAGAGGCCCCCTGTCTCCTCTATGCACACATAGCAATAAGTGGACGTACTGATTTTTTTTTTTTTAAACCTAAAATAATTAGTAGTGGTTTAACTCTAACCTTAAAATAATCAGTTAATCTGAAAAATATTCAATCATTTATTACATTGTCCAAATGATGCCACTGATTATGCAAAGTTGTAAGAAGCTAATTACATATTCTTAAGTTCACTTGGAATTTGAATTTTTAAATACATATTTTGGTTTATTTTTTACCAACAAATAATAAAATTATGCATGTAAAATCAATTGAATGTAGCTGAAATAATGCATCTGATCATACAAAACATTTTTGTCATAAATCAAAAATAGATTTTTAAATTCACAAAATGTCCAGCTATATTTTCTTTAATTTAACGCAGAAGAAACCTGCTAATTAGGTATACATAAACATTTTTTTTTTAGGTCAATTAAAGCAAAGAAACATTTAGGAAAGGTATTTGATGTTGAGGAATTTTTGTATGTATCAGTGTAATACTTCCAACTTGCTTGTTTTTATTATTATTACTTTTTAAATTTTCTGTTGACAATTTGATATCAGTTAATTTTTTTTGTACGAATGAAACCTTTAAAAGTGGCATATTTTCATCATTTGTGAAATAGTTTTGATATCTTTCCTTTTCAAAAGCAATTATGCTTAAACAAATAACTCTCACTTATTTTTATTATTATAGCATTTATAATTTACCACTGTTCCTGATTTTTCTTGAAGTTTCACTGGATAGTTATTCTCCAGAAACTAGTATGATTTCCCTGTTCAATGTATTACCCCTGTCCTGCATCACCTCTACTTTTTAATTATTTGAGAAAATTGTTAACTAATTTCAGAAAAATACTGTCTGTTGTAAGTACAAGAAACCTGGACAAATAGTAACAGATTGCACTTTGCAAATACCAGTCTTCATTAACTTTACTAATAAAATACATTGCATTAGTTTTATTTTATTATTTTCCCCATTAGTCTACTAATAATTTACATTTTGTTATCTTTCATTTGTTATCAGAACACTATTAATCATTCTATTCTTAAATAACTAGATCAGATACAGCTCCCTTTTTTTTTTTATAAAAAAGTTTAATTCTCATAGCTTTAGTTCAGTGCCATGTATACATACATAGTTATATATATTATTGCTAACATGTTGGCTACACTAAGTATCAAGATATCTTTGATTACTAGCTTTTCACTTTTTTTTAAGCTCTATTTAAAAAAAAAAAAAAAAAGTTTGTGGATAAATTTGGATTGATTCCTTCCATCAAATCGTAGCTGGTTGCAGATGGTCTGTCCCTGTGGTTCCATTGAACTGTATCATGTCAAACAATCTGAAAGTAATTTCTGAAAGTGCGGCTCTTACTATTTACTCTATTTGCAGCTAATGCCAGTTCAAGCATAGTTTCACTAGAAATTTTTTCATCTGCCATCCTTTTCTTGTGCTTCATTTCCAAAGAAAATATTCTTCGTAGGCCTGCCCAGCTGTTGTTAAAAAACAATAGAAAGCTAGCAACAATGGAAAATATTGCAATTTTTATTTGCTGTTTCATTTGAATCATGCAGCTTGTAACATCTGTTAGCTTTAGCTGTTGCTTTCAAATGAATTAATAAGCCTTATAACTCTTTTAGGGTATGCCTGAATCTTGGGCAAGATTGTTACAGAGTTCTAACATTACCAAGTCAGAACAGAAACAAAATCCTCAAGCAGTTTTGGATGTTCTGAATTGGTACGATGCTAGTACCAAGCAAGAATCAAAATATATGACCATGAATAGAACTGTTGGTAAGTTAGTTTCTTTCTATTTACTAAAATATGAAATAATTTAAAAGCTGTTACCGTGCTGTATTTGTGAATAATTAATATTATGTACTTACCAGGTATTTTTATATATCTTGTCTTTCAAGAAAATTGAAACTAAAATTCATGCATTTAAGGAAAGAATAGCTGTGTGCCCGTTCTCCGTATGGTAGGAAACGAACATTTTCCTTGCTTGTGTAATTTGAATTAATATGGAATCTAAAAAAAGCAAAATTATTTGACTTTTGACATACAGTTTGTGTCATGAGTTCCTACGTGAGATCATTGCAATATCATGACACAAAAAACTATGTCAGTGTCATTCGAGAGCAAAAAATAAAAAGCTTGACTGTTTGCAGAGAAAATTCCTCATTTTCAAAGTATCTTATTTCTACATCATACTGCTTTTTACTTTCCGAACATGTACCATGTAAGGAAAGTATTGTAATCATGAAAAAATTCGACTTCGAGATTTTGATGTATTTACACGTTTTGAGATCTTCTGAATTCATTAATGCTATTTTTACGAGATGTATGTATGTTTGTGTGTATGTGAGTGAACACGATAGCTCCTAAACAGGGGATTCGATTGAGTTCAAATTCGGTATATATGTTATAAACCACCGTCGCAAGACCGGTATTGATTTTGGTGTGTATAGGACTTATAGTTTTTCTACAGGGCTACGACAAAGATTTCTTTTACATTATGGCCTATGGGAGGAAATTCTTGAAAGTGCGCTAGCGTTTAAACGGTGCATTGGATTGAGCTCAAATTCGGTATACATGTTATAAACCACCATCGTAAGACCAGTATTGATTTTCATGTGTATAGAACTTAGAGTTTTTCTACAGGGCTACGACAAAGATTTCTTTTACATTATGGCATATGGGGAGAAATTATTGAAAGTGCGCTAGCGTTTAAACGACGCATTCGATTGAGCTTCAGCTTGGTATATATGTTTGAATTATTCATTGATTAAAATTTATTTAAATGCTTGGTAATGATCTTAATCGTAAGTGTTCGGAAAGTCTAGTGGAATCACTCCAGATTTTTAGATTTAAGTTATAGCATTAACCTCAGACACTGACTGCATGGTGTGGACAATCGTTTTCTTACAAAGTAATTGTTCACCCACTCTTCATATAGGAAGAAGTGGATACTTTGCAAAAATATGATCATAACTACATGTGACAAAACAAATCTCAAAAAAAAAAAAGGTTCAGGCAATTTCTTTTGTTGAAACTACTGAGGGATATATTAACACAAAGAAGAAATACTTATTGTTTAGTTAAGTAAGACAACAGGTGAAAAAGCCTGAATAGAACACTTTTAATTTCATGAAATATTTATTAAAGTGGTGCATTGTGATTTATTCATACGTTCCTTACAAATCTATTAATACTACCAGTTACTTATAATATTAATACTATGTATACTATGTATCTTCGCTTTTCCCTCTTTAATGCTCAATTTAAAGAAACAGCTTAGATATTTGGTACCAATGGGACTTTTTATTCTATGATGATTCTTTTCCATTTATGCATCATCATTTGGTTGCCATAAAGGAAGCTTTCCATATATATTTAATTTATGCATAATTCTTTCAGATTGGGGTATTTAGCATCGCAAAACATATCATTTCACCGTGGCGGAAAATATCTAAGCTGTACCAATTTAAATATCCATGTATCCAATGTAGCGATACCTTATAAATCTTTCATGGTTCTGTCTTATGAAAAACATTAAGCTGTGTACTCTTGGGGAGCTATTTAGAATTGCTCTAATTGCGAATAGGGCATTAGTGTTGCAAAGTATACAAATTTTATGCATTTTTTAATTTATGATGTCATGGTTTAACTGTCGTAAAAGATACCTCGGGTAGTTGAGGCAGTTTTCAAACAGTAGCACAGTAGATTTCAAAGGGTATAATATTGAAACTTAAAATGATGTTGAAAAATTTTTTGCTTTATGCGGGACTGCCATGGAGGAATGTAATCCAGCATTAAAATAAAACTATACTCACAGCATGCATATACGTTAGGAAACCTTATAGGAAACATATGGCTTTGGCATAGTTAAATACCAAAAATTAAAAAGGATAATATATCACACTTTTTAAAACGAATTTTGTAACTTTTAAAATGAACATTTTCAGCTGCGTTAAAACATTTCAATTTTTAAATCTAAACAACGGATTAAAATACCACTTATAATAATAATAATAATAATGAATTTTCCCCTCTAGTTCTGTTGTAAGTTTAATCAAAATGCAGGTTGCGTATGCCTCCTTAGAATCCTTGGAAACTCTAAGAATTGAAAATATTTTCCAAGGTCCTTAGAACTATTTGGAAAAACAAAATACTCCTTAGACACTCCTTGTCGGCTGGAAAAACCTCCAAATGTCCGGTGCCAGTCGAAATTAGAAGAAGCATTCCTTCCCCCCCCCCCCCCCCCCAGTTTCCCCTTTTAGATTTCCCCAAAGAATTCTAAACCATAGAAGTGCTGACCCCACAGAGAAATTGTTACAAAGAAAGTTAATTCAAGGATGTATTTTTTTTTTTTTTAAATCATCATTCAAACCCCACCATTTCCAATAAAAAAAGCAAATAAATAAAAATGTAAAAAGCACTTGCAGTATGGGTGCCCATATAAAATTGTTTTAGTGACACAGTAGATCTTCATCCACTGTCAAATGCTTTATTATGAAAATAATATAAAAAGTTTATTGTACTACACACAAAAATTTTCACAATACCAGTTATGTAAAGTTTGAGGCCTACCTTATCTTATATACAGGGTGGCCATAATTAAACTGCATGTGTTCAAGCGGTGCTGGAGAGAAAACTACTAGGAATATTCCAGTGAAATTTGGTATCTGCATGTTTCAGAACATGCGGTTTTGGAAGTTGTATATGCCACCAGGGAGCATTGAAATACGATACAGTGCCATCTATCGGTCGAAAATGGCGATTTCCCCCCCCCCCCCATATTTGACTTGCACATGTTCTGAAACGTGTAGATACCAAATTTCACTGGAATATTCCCAGTAGTTTTCTCTCCAGCACCCCTTGAACACGTACAGTTTAATTATGGCCACCCTGTATGTGCTGATGATTAATAATTCAGTAAAGTCTGTTGAATTCCGTAATATTGCCTTTTTCGTGTTTGTGCCACAAAGAATATGAAGGCTGTGTGCATTAGTTAAATTGTTGCAAATTTTATTAGTTGATAGAGTTAAAAGAACTAAAGAACTTAACTGAAAATTCGGAGGAAAAATTATTTTCTAGATATTAGAAACTTAGAGCTAGAAGTAAGACTGGAACTGAAAATTTGAAAAATGTTACAATTTATATGAAGGGATCAGGCTAACCATCTAGCCGAGGCATTTGTTCCCACACTCTATAGCCCATTCTCCCGATGGTATGGTTGCACAGTGCAGGCCTTATACCCATGTGGGTTGTTGCACCAATTTTTAGTTTAGTTAAATGAAGGGACTGTAGTTATTTTAAATTTTATTAAATTTAGAGAAAATAAATAAGTAATTGTGCTTACTAAATGTGTGTTAAAAATATTTATAAATTCTGTTAATTAAAGTTTTCTAAATTTAAATGCTGCTTTGTCTTTTATGCATTTAAATGCTGGCAAATTATTTCTTTGCTGTGCAGAAATTTGTATTTCCTAAAATGCGACATTTTCTATTATTGCTTCAGTTTTATTCTGCTGCAGGCTTTGGCACTGCTGTTAACTACTGATAAGCTTTTATTATATATATGTGCATGAATTATGTCTTATATTGTGAAGTTGGCAATTTTTAAAAATTAATATATTTAATCAGCTTTTCTTTTCCAAAATGTATTTTTCTCTTTATCAATGTTTATATCTGAAAACAGTTTTTACCTTTCATTAGAATCTTAAACTCAAAATTTTATGTTTTCTGAAAAGTATAAATTATTATTATTACTTTAATCTTCTCACTAATAATTAGCTGCATTTTTTCCTATTAGAAGTATGTTAAAAATTGCCAATTTAAGTTTATTATTTAAAAATATTAAAAGCTTTTGCTCTGACATTTGTTTTATTATTTCAATGTTTTTTCATTTTTTAATTATTCATTTTTGCTTTAAAGCTGACATTGTGCATTTATGGCACCCAAGTAGGTATTTTAATAAAATATGTTTGTGTGATTATTGAATGGCTTTGTTTTACTTTGGATTTTATTATGCAATATTTTAAAATACAAACACATATAAAACTAGTGGTCACGTCAATTAAAATATAAATAACTTAATTTAAATCGCCAAAGAATTCAACATTTTGCTTTTGTTCAATTAGGCTTGGTCTGTGTTTGCATGGTTTTAGTTTCTACCTATCCCCTTAGGAAAGTTAATCTCCCCCCCCCCCCTTTTTTTTTTTAAGCAACCAGTTAATTTAATGCTTTTGATGCTTTAAACAAGCTACTTTATCATTTAATATGCAATATAGTATTGTATAAGTATAGTTTATTAGTTATGTTGATTAAGTATTTATTCTGTACTTGGGTTATTGTCTTTAGACAGTTCCCATACTTCTAATTTTTTAAACTTCCTTGTGAATGTGATTGCTTTTCAAGACTAGCTTTGTTAACACATTATTCTCCTTACACGTAATTTTTTTTGCAAACTTTAATGTTTGCACAGGCTGTCTTCAGACAACCCCAGTAACAGCTTTTATTTGCTTTGTGGCTGTTTGCTTAGTAAATTTATTTATAAGTTTGAAAATTCATCTTGTGTTTCTAAAAGTTTTACATATTATTTTAAGAAAAAAAAAGTGCACTAAAAAGTATAAAGAATTGGCTGTTTAATTGTCTTGTTTGCAAAAGTCTAAGATCGGAAGTCAATTTTCAGCATTTTAACACATTTTATAACATTTGCAGATTATTACATTATGTCATGTGTTGAATTTAAATGATGCATACTACTCAGGGGTTGCGCTGGCTCTTTTTGACATTTCGCCAATTCATTTGCCAAATTAGATTTTTCCGGACATCATTAAGAAAAGCAATGGTCAATATTTTTGCCAAAACGTATTTTCTTTCGCCAAACTAATTTTATTTTCTCAATTTGCGACGTTGGCGATCGACAGCGCGATCCCTGCTACTGCTATGCATTAATGTGTCCTGTTGCAAAAAAGGTTGAAATAGTTATCAAGCATAAAATTGAATTTCCTGAATGTTAAATACATTCAACGGTAAATGTCAGTAAGGCAGATGTTCATCAGGCTGTCAGTAAATTTAAAATTTTGAAAAAAAAATTATGGACTCGGAGAGGAGAAGTGGCCACTTAAGTAAACAAGATAAGTGCTAAGTAGACAAGTGCAAATAATCAGATATGAATATAAGTCTGCATGAATAACACATATGCAGTCAAATGTCTTCAAACTGGTGTTGGTGTCCTTTGCAGTCAGAGTTAGTCTAATCTTCTGGCAGAAGATTGTTGATCAGTTGCTATCGTACGATAACTTTTCTTCATGTGATTATTACAAGCGCTTGTTTTTGTTGGGTGTATCATTAAATTCCAATATTTATTTGACAAAACACATACTGGAGTAGTAAAGACTTCTATGTTAGCTTAATAATAATAATAGTTTTTCAAAAGAAATATAATAAAATGGAATATTTCCTCAAATGCTGACAGGGACATCAAAAGTGCTTGAAGATCTTTTGGGATTATTTTTATGAAATAAGTGCAAGTTTACAATTGAAGTTGCAGATTACTATGTCATCGAAGAATCATTTCTTCTTCACGAGTTAGATAATTATCTTTTAAAACCAGTTATTGAAAGTAATGCATCTCCATTAAGCTAGTGGAAAATCAATGCATCAAAATTAACAAAAATTGTCTTCACCAATGTCTTAAAGCTGAATTCTACCACAGAATGTATAACAATGACTGTTTTTGCATAATTAAAAAAAATTAATAAATAAATAAATAAAGAAGTGCTTTATTTATTTTTTATTATTTATCAGTTTTTTTATGTGACAAAAATATTTTCTGAAAAACATTAAAAACAAAATATTTTGATAAAACATTGTTTTTCACATTTTTTACTGCTGCAACTTTTAGAATATGTTCATTTATTATTATGTATATTTGTCTTATTTATCAGAACAGTAGAGCACCAATTATCTGGACACTGATTAAATGAATTCTCCAATTAACCAGATCGATGAAGGATCATACATTCTTTGTTGCCTTCTCCAAAAAATTTTTCTTCAAATTTTCTGAAAAGGTTTGAAAAATTGCTTCTTGTGTGTAATTGGAATGAAGGAACCCCCCCCCCCTACTCCTCTTCTCTCATTTTATTCAATTCCTACTATTAGTTCACACTCTCTGTATATATATATTTATATATTTTGTTCAAATTTTCAATCGTTAATAAAATACTTTTTGTTTATCCACTCAAGTTCAAATACATTTTTTAAAACTTGTAGTGTATGACACTAGATGTTAATACATTTTTTCAAACATTAATTCATTAATTAAATTAAATTAATTAATTTAATAAAAAGTAACTAAAATAAAAAAATTTCTTCGTTGACCTAAGTAGGAATTGACTTAATTTTTTATATTACTTGTTCTGCCTAGTTTCAATGCGGGTGGGATAGTAGAAAGGGCTGAATTATAAAGGATTAAGATTCCCACCCCAATAAGTTTTGTATGAGTAGGACTTGTTTTCATGTCTGAAAAGCATAATAGAGTTGTGCATCTTTACATAAAAAGATTGAAAAAGGGTGAAAATGGAAACATCATACCTCTTGAATATGGCATAGGTAAATCAGTTATATAGAATATTAAAAAGAAAAAAAACCCACATTGATTTGATTGTTGTACAATCATCCAGATTTTTCGTTTACTAGATTACCCTGAAACATTTAGATTGAATATAACAAAGCAGTTGAAAATGAATATGAAAATATCACTGCTGTTTTCGTATTAATGTTCTACTTCAATCTAATACGAAATAAACTAAAACAAATATAGGAACTATTGCAAGCAATTTATCAATATGGTATTTTAGTAATTGAAAGAAATATATTTTCAAATAATATTTGTATTCCAGATCTGTGATATCATTTTTTTATGACAAAAGCAGTTAAATTAGATTTCCACCTGAAATTTTTGAACTCAAAATTTAATTTGATTGGTATAATTTTAGGAGATCCATCACCTCGACCTAGCTACCTTGCTGACAAGTATGCTACCAGTGCTATTGTCCCGCCCCTTCCTGTGTCTGTAAGTATCTACTTTCATCTAATTCTTTTTAAATTTCAGTTTTATCTTTCAAAGAAAGTGCTTTACATTTTCAAGACATTTTAGGTTTTTCCAAAACAGCGAAACATGCATATTCAAAAATATAGAAATAAAAAATAATGTTTTTATAAGGCAAACCAGTCCAGTAAAATAACCTTCAATTACAATTCATTTGTTTCTTATCCATTCTTTGAAATATTCCCATTATGCAAGGCTGTGCTTAGAGGAAGCAAAGAGAGCAATTAAGCAATTATTGACCAAGCTTTTTTTTTTTTTTTTAATAATCAGACTTTAGTCTATAATCACCTTCAAAACCTTTCAAACTCAACAAGGTACTTCCCACTATCTCAAAAGAAAAGACTCTGACGTTGGGGTCACCGATTTTGATGAAATGTTGGTGGGTTGTAGGGGACCCATAATAAAGTAAAATGGCAATTGTATTTTCTGGTTTGATTTCTTGGATTGAAGATGATGTAGATGAAGAGTTGTTACATGAAGCAGAGCATGTGGTGTGAAATTTAGTGATTATATTTCCTTTAATATAGACTTAGCGATGTGTGTTAAGTATGGAAGAAATGTGTGGAGATGCAAACTATAAAAATAATGGCGAATAAGCGGAGAATAATATTCATGGTGATGAGAGAGCCTACTCTTGTGCCAAGTTTATCAAACGCAGTTAAAGTATTTGAAATTGTATGAACTTTTATACTCAAACATGAAAACACAGTAAAGGCAAGAAAAATATTGTAAATCTTTAAATTTTCGCTTAATTAAAAAAACTAAGGAAAAACCCAGTATAAAGTTACTGATTTTTTAGAAATAAATATCACTTAATTTTCTTCAATTTGTTTCTTTTACAGTTTGGTAACAAATTAGTATTTTTGGTATGAATACATTGTGTGCATTCATAAACATTGTTTTCTTCGTATTTTGACTTTAACCCGCATTCGTCGTTTTCCCGCATGCATAGTTTTTTTCTACGCACCCCTTGAAAAACTATAGATCGAGGTTCTACTGTATTTGGTAAATCGCTTGTGGTGCCGTGATTTCATACGGAGACCGAGATTCAAATCAGTTCGGTGCTCTGGATTTTTTCCCCCCTTAAAAATACATAATACAATTCAAAATTATTATATAAGAAATATATTGAGAATTATTTTGTAAAACTGCAGTTATGCAAGGTTTTTTTTGTGTGTATAGTTGATAATTTACCAAGAATTTTAGGACGTGAGGAATGATAAGGATTCGCTTCTTTCTTTGTTTTGAATGATGCAATTAATGTTTTAAGTTTTTCATTCAGCTAGAAAGTGTTACACACATGTAATTAAAATTAGATATCCAATATTCGATATAAATGATAAATGAAATTTTTTATGATTAAAAAAATTTATGATTTGATGTAGAATGAATAAATGCATTTAATTTTAAATTTATCAGACTTCGCTAGAAGTAGATAACGAAATTATTAATAATAATAATAATCCAGAAATTCATAACAAAATACTTGTATGAGATGAAAGTAAACCTTGCCCCTAAAAGTAATTCCACCTAAATGTACATCGCTTTGTTAACTCTGTAATGTCTAATTTCACTGACCCCACCCCAAAAACTACAACAACAAAAAATTAATTAATTAAAAGCTACAAAATTCTCCATATTGATTTGCTAAATAAACGGGAAATAGGAACCTGAGAAAATGCAATAAAAAATTCATTTAAGTCATGTATTTTCTGCTATCACCACTATTATTTTCTGACATCAACAAAATTTCCTGATAAAAGCAGAAATAATTTTTTTTTCCCACAAGGAAAAATGAAAATATCATGTGAAATCAAAAATATTTATTTCATAGTTGTAGCAAATGTCCAGACAATTGTTTTGCATGTTTTCATTGCAAACATCACCCTTCCTCCAGTACTCATCTGTAAAAGTAGGAAAATATTTTTCAAAATATGATTCATAAATAATGTTTCTCATTTTTGTCACCTTCATTTCCGGTTATTCAATTCTATTTCATAGAAATAGTGTTATTTCAATAAATCACGTCAATTTTCCAATCATTTTAAACTGTATTATATGAATTTTTAAAGGAGAAAAAAAAAATGAAAAATCAAGAGCACACAGTTGGATTTGAACCTAGGACCTTCTGATCTCTGTCTCCATATGGAACCACGGCACCACAGGCAACACAAATGATTTACCAAATAATTAGTTTCTAACGATGCATCAAATGTTTAAATGGAATTTTCTCGAAAATAAGCAAGAGTTGGCAGCTAATATTTAGCATTTTACTTTACTATGGGTCCCCTATAACCCACAAACATTTCATTAAAATCGGTGACTCCAACGTCTGAGCCTCCCCTTGTCAGTAATTGTCTTTGCCTAATACACATTGTCTTAAAAACCTTTAATAACTTTTGTTGAATCTAGGAAATGAAATCTTCAGCTGATTTACATTTTCCAGATTTCTTAGTGATTTTTATTATTTTTAGTTTTCTATTTAAAAGCAATCAAATCATTCAGTTTTTTTTATTGTTAAAGAATAAATAAATTTTTGTATGTTTGTTGTTTTCTTCGGGGGGTATATAAAGTTATTAAATAATAATGAAAGTTTAACTGCGTCTGTAAAGTTCTTATTTTAGTGTTGAAAGAAAGTTTTTAGAAAATTATACATTTAGCAGGAGGATTAAAAAAAAAAAATAGTCTTGCATCAGGCTCCAAAAACCTTACATCGGGCTACAATATACAGTCAACTCTGGTTATAGTGAACCTCTATGGTCCATCAAATTTCTTCCACTGTATCCAAAGTTCACTATAGCCAAAACTTCACTATATCCAGAGTTTACTGTATAACCAAGACTCTGGGTTCTTTTGGATTGTATAAATCAAATACTTTATGATTGTCAAGAGTGTGATAAACCACCAGTAAAAAACATAGAAGCAATTCTTTACTTTAACTGTTATTCAAGTGCTGTAAAAAAATCTAAATACTTTTTCAATCAATGAATTATTCTGAAATTTGCAAATTCAATAATTAAATGGATGCAATTTTATATTAATATAAAATCTATTTTTGAAGCCCACAAGGAAACCAGAACCATCTCCTCCAACTACTCCTGAAGATGATGAAGAGCCTGATGAACCTGAAGCTCCTCCCCCACCTGTTGCTGCTAGGCCTGAAAAAACAAAATCAATTGTAGGTTTGCTTCTTTTCTCATGTCTCATTGCAAAAATTTGAAGAATAAGGCAAAAAAAAAAAAAAAGTATATCAAATACTCAATGCTTTGATAGTGATTTTTACATGATTCTGATGTACATCCCCCCCCCTTTCCCTTAAAAGATAGATTAATTTTAAATCTTAATAAAGTACAAATGCATTTCTCTTTTCCTTGTGATGTGTAGTATACATTACAGCATTATACATTACAGCATGCTTTTCTGATATGAGTCCTACAGTGTTTTTTCTTTTTTGAAAAATAAATAAACGTTTATGGTGTTTGAACTGCAAGAATATTCTCATTTGTACAGCCAAATCCTGCTATAGTGAACCTTCTTAAGAACCCTATAAATTCACGATAATCAGAAATTTTCTATATCTAGACTTGTTAAAGCATTTTTATTTCTTAGAATTTCATGGTGGTTTTTTTAGAAATGTTCACAGCAATAATATGAAAAATAATAAATTTTTAATCATAATGTGGACAATTAATCAAAAATTAAGACAAAAGAACTCAACATGTCTGATAATTTTTATTTTATCATCAATTGAAAATGCTTTCCTTTTTATAGAATTTGCTATTTTTACTAATTGTGTAAAGATACTGCTGAGAAGATGAAATGTTTGTTTAATATGTAACAGTTATATGAATATGGATATAAAAACAAGGAAAACAGCAGATGTTAGTACTTCAGCCCTGATTCAGTAGTGTTCAAAAGATAGTTTGGAAAGAGGAGTGCTGTTATCTGATTATGAACTTCTAATCGAAACTTTGAAAGGGCTAGGAGGGTGAATGCATGAAATTTCACATCAGTGCCAGTTAATACTGTCTACTTTCAAGGAAGTATTTTTCTTGCCTTCATAAAAAGTGTTAAATAAATAAATAAAATAATAATAAATGTTGGAAAGACATTTCAATTTTCTATAAGCAGACTTTCATTTTCGCATAAGTTCACTGTAAGCATTTAAAATAATTTTAGAAAAATAAGTAATCAGCTGAGACTGCGGGAAATGTTCACTATTTTTAAAGCCCACCAACCGAAAGCTCATTATGCCCTGCATTCACTCTAGCAAGTTCAACTGTATGTAGTAGAATTTAAATAAATTCTTAGAAAACCAATTACTATTTGAAAATGTTAATATTACAAATTGTGTAGGAATATTACTTTGTCTTCAAGTATACTTAGGAATATGATTGTTAGGAGACATCCGTCTTTTATTGTAATAATAACAAATATCTGATTATATAACTAAAATGATCTCAAGTCCTTTTTAAAAGATTAATTGTAAAATTAAATTAATTTGTTGCCAAGCATGGGACTTATCAGAGGTGTGAATAAAATTCTGAATATTATTCTAATGAGTGTCTTTTACAAATTGTTTCTTCCAGTTGTTAAAACAATCCATTCAACTAATTAAGTTTTTTTTTTTTTTTACCTCTTTATTTTAGTACACAAAACCTGTTGATGAAGAAGTGAAAAATGAAGCCCTTGCATATGATAAAAGAGACATAGCTAATAACAATAATGCTCCTGCTACCATGACTGCTGCTCCTACTACTACGACAACTGTCATAACAAGAAAGAAGAAAATGTCAGATGAAGAAATTATGGAAAAAATCAGGAGTATTGTTTCAGTTGGTGATCCCAACAGAAGATACACAAAAATTGAAAAGATAGGTTCGGGGTAGGTGTTAATTTATTACTATCATTTTTGAATTTTAAACAAAATCAGTTTTTGCACAAGAAATTAGATACTGTATGTCAGAACTAAATTTTGTAAAATAGAGATTTGTGAAAAAAGTATTAATACTTGTATTAGAAAGTCCTTGCTAATTATGTTTGTTGATACTTTTAAGTGCTCAGACCAGCCATTTATTTATGAGACTTATGTATTTAAGGTTCCTTATTTTTACAATTTCTCTTTTCAGTGCATCTGGTACTGTCTACACAGCAATTGAATCAGCCACAGGAATGGAAGTTGCAATAAAACAAATGAATTTACCTCAGCAACCTAAAAAGGATCTCATTATAAATGAAATTTTAGTTATGAGAGAAAATAAGCATCCTAATATTGTTAATTATCTTGACAGCTATATAGTTGGTGATGAGTTATGGGTATGCAATCGTTTAAAATTTTATTCCATCCCCCCTTTATATGTACGTTTTCAATTTATTGATTTATTCTTTCCATTTAAATATTCATTATTTGCAATCAAATTGAACATTTAAGGCAAATTAATGTCAATACATTTATAAATGCAATTAAATCAATTCAATGATTAACTCTTTGCGGGTGCGTGTCTGTTCTAGACCACCAAAGTTTTTACTGTTCCAGTTGTATGTTTACTATCAGCTACCAAAGCTTTTTTATCATTGAAGTTGTATATCTACTCAGAACCACCACAGCTCTTTTTAATGTTCTGCTGTATCTATTCTCAGCCATCAAAGCTTTATTATCATACCTATTGTATGTCTGCTCTCAGTCAACAAAGCATTTTTACCTTTACAGTTGCATGCCTGCTGTCAGCCACTACAGCAAAGAGCCATACTGATCTTATACTACACTTATTTTATCATTTTCTCCATTTCTAAATATACCAGTTTGTGCTTCCTATTAAAGAACATAACCCATACAGCTTATTTTTCTATTTTATGTCCATTTCTGTGCAAATTTGTCCAGAACGTAACAATGTTGTAGCCTTTTGGTAGTCAGTTTTCAGCTTTCATTTGTTAACAACTGCTCTAATAATTTTCTGAAATCCCTCTTAACTCATTTAGCCAATCACAGGCCCCTTCATGGCTGAGTGGATAAGACACTCGAAATGGTAGACAGCTGAAGTGTGATAGTTCTGGAATTGGGCCCATTGCGCAGCTGTCGATTTAAGTCTGCAGTTTTGGTTGGTTTTCTCCAGATGTACACTGGTGAAATAAATTAAGGGAATTTGCATATTTTATATCGAATTTCATGAAAAGTACTGAACTGAATGTAAAACCACCGCTTCTAGACAAAAATGCAAATCTTGTACGTCAAATGCGTAAGCATACACGTGTGTGTAGGCGGAGCCAGTAGAGAATCAGGCTTTGTAAGTGTGTGTAAGTTAAGGCGCATTTCGTTCACTAGCACACCTTGATGAATTTCTTGGTGTTATTTTACTATCGGTTCATTTCAAATTGTAACAGTAAAAATGAGTAACCACCAATGTTTAGATGATAGAATGATGTGGCAAATTGTGGGGAGGCTAAAAGCAAGCCAATCTCAAGTCCAGATTTGTAGAGAGTTCAATTGAACACCATAGCTTACAAGTGTTCCGATTTTGCCGGAGTTTCTCCGATATTTTTAATTGCTCCAGAGATCCGATAATAAACGAAAAACTCCGATTTTTCGGTCTTAAAATTTATTTAAAGAGGCAAGGAGAAATTTTCAATCTTTCTTCATCCTTCTTGTAAATGACTGTCATTTAATGTGCATTTTTTTATTGAAGTCTCCAGTACCTAATAATTAAAAGTGAACCCTTATTTTGCAGTTTTATTTATTTATTTATTTTTATACATTAATGTTATTTAAATTCACTTATAATTTCCTGCATGTTGCAATTGATTTTTAAGGTCGAATTCAAATCTGCTTAAAATATCTCCATTTGAAATGTGTTTGTGAAATATTTATTAATGAATTATAATATGGCTGTCTGTGCAGATGGTCATGTTATAGCATGCTGTTTCACCAAGGGCAGATTAAAAGGGGGCAGAGGGGGGATCGCTGTTTCATACCTTCTGACTTCAATGTGTATTACAATTATTGAATGATTAATTGTTTTGTATTGTATCAATGTATGTGCACATCAAATTTCATTAAAATCTGTCCAGTATCTCTAGAGATAAGCGACCAAGTCTGTAAATTCTCTTAATTTCTTATACCAGTGTACTGTGAATACACATTAGAATCCCTTAGAAAGTCCTTCAACCAAGACACCCTTCATCATAGGCAAACCACCCTTGTGTAGCGTTGCCATAGTAACACACAGAAACAAATTGGCTAGTCACAAGAACCCTTTAGCACTCCTTCTCAAGGCAGGGCAGAGGTAATGTTTTAGTTTTCTCACTGATTTGGGGAGAATTGACCCTGGAGCAGACTTTGTGCAGGGATGCTAATTCTGCTCCAATTGCTCCGGCCTGCTCCATTGCATAGTACTTGCTCCTATTTGTGCCAAAACCTATATTTATCTTTATTTTTCTCCAAAGCTGTTCGAAAACCTACTTTTCAAGGTATACTTTGCTCATCAACAGCTGCAAAATTAGCCAGCTCCACAATTTTCAGCAGTCGTGCATTTCACAAGGCAATCCCTCTCGCTTTATCTCTCAAGCAACGTCACAAAAGGGGTGAGGAGCTGCATGACAGAAACAGTGGCACAAGTCACTGTACAAAATAAGCCTTTACAAATGGAGTGGTCAGCAACTATTTTTTTTTTTTTTGAGCTTCAGCCATTTCTCCAGTTGTAATGCGAATATTAGAACCCCTTAAAAAGTCGTAAGGCAGATAATCCTCGAATAGCTTTGTCTAATTAATATACCAGCCCTGGTTTGACCACCTTTAAAAATTTTGTTTGTTTGCATTTGTTATGGCAAAGCTGTACCTATGCTGTCTGCCTAAGGTGGGGATTGTGCCTTGATTGGAGGACTTTCTAAGGGGTTGCAATGCATATTCACATTACATCCCGAGAAAACTGACCAAAAGTCCAGACTGTTAGTTTAACAGCCGAACGTTGGGCCCGAACCCAGAACCTCCACACTTCAGCTGTTGACTCTATTCAGTGTCTTTTTCCACTTTGCCATGGTGGGGCAGTTTAAAATTTTGTCCTCTTCTGCTCCCCCTTCTGTAGCATTACTGTACAGTATCTATGCAGCGTTTTTTCATTTATGTACTTACTATTCAAAACTAGATTATTTGTTCTTTTATGAGTTGTTTAACCTCCTAAAAGATCGAATAGTCGATTATTGACAAAAATTATTTTTAGGTACATGAACATATTTTTTCTTTAAATTAAGTATGTATTTCTATCAAAATAATTAAAATTGATTAATTATTGCTATTATTTAGTTATTATTATTAATTAAGTTGCTTTTAAGCAGTTATATTAATAAATGAACTCCTCCCTTAACTTCTTCAGCTACTCCAAAATAACAGTTTTCCTGCTCCCAAAAATGCTCCAAAACTATTTACAGCAGTTAGCACCCCTTCTTTGTGCAATTACAAGAATTGATATAGATTACGATTACTAACAATTTATAAAAAGATTATGACCAGAGAATGTTAATTCCTTAAACTACCAGTAATCTTGATGTCAAAGAAATCAAATATTAAAAAAATTCTATGATAATTCAATTTTATTATAGCATTTTTGTAAATTAATATTTTAGTAGTGGATTACAGTTGACTGTATTCAGCACAAAGTCTGCCCTAGAGCTCTTGATTGTAGGGAGTAATATGTAACCACCCTATATCACAGGTGACATAGTGCTTCCATCAATTGCAGTTTTTTTTTTTTTTTTTTTTTTTTTTTTTTTAAGATAAATTTTGTTTTTTCTTCATAATCTTGAATCCCATCTAGACACTTGTTGGCAGTAATGTTGTGGTGACGTTACATTTCGTCACATGGCAAAATGTAATGTCGCCCCAACGTTACTGCCAACATGTGCGCTGTATGAGTGTAATATGTATTACTGTTCATTTCATAAAAATTAATTTCAACCAGCATGATACCTACGTAAAAATTTTATATGACTGCAATTGGTGAAATTGTATGAATTTTTTTACTGTATCTGGAATCTACTTATATAATACCCTAATGCATGTGGTATCAAATTGGACGATATTTCTACACTACGAATAACAAAAACTAGATGTAAACATTAGCGTAATAAAAAAACAGGTGGAAAAATCCAAATTAACAGTTCAATGATGCCAAATAAAGCAAGCATATTTTTTACTGGATATGTATGTCGCGCAGTAGCTAGATTACAAAATAACAAAGCATCCGCGAAAGTGCAAGATCTTTCGTATCTCTTCACAGCTTTAAAATATTGAATTTACAATACTTGGTGTGTTTATTGCACACTTAAAAGAAGAAGAAAAAAATGTCGCCATTCAGGGGCTAAAGCATGCTTTTGTGATTTCCCCTTTTTTTTTTATATTTTTGTAACCAAGTATACGTATAAATAATGCAACCATATTATGAAACACCAGGTTTCTAATGTTAGCACATTAACCCCCTCAGTTGCTGTAATTAAGAAGTATTTCTTAAAGAATTCTGAATACTTTTCTGAGGGAATTTGTACAACACATTATCACCCAATACAGTATTTTTATAATTTTATGAATGGAAATATCACCAATTATGTCTTTTTATACATTTTGCAATATTACTACGTGGCATTGACACCATGGGCTTTTATGATGACACCTAAAATTTGTAATAACATTATTTCGTTGCATGATTTTTGTTGAAGTGAGTCTACTAATTTGGTCATCACTGCACTCAGTATATAGAAAAGTAAGGTATAGGACAGTAAAGTTGGCCGTCTTGGCAGTATAGATATATTATGATAATGATTTTAAATTCATAAATTTACATTTTGTGTACTTTGTAGGTAATAATGGAATATTTACCTGGTGGTTGTTTGACTGATGTTGTTACTGAAACATGCATGGATGAAGGACAAATAGCTGCTGTTTGTCGTGAGGTAATAACAAAATAGTGATCAGTTTTAAAGATTAATTGAAGGATGATTTGTAACAGGTTTCCTTCTGGTCAATAATCTGCAACCATGAAAAAAATTATGCTTACAAATACATCATTGAAATATCAGATAAATGAAAGTTTCATGTAAAACCATCAAATACAAGCCATACAATTTTTTTTTTTTTTTTTTTTTTGTTGTATTTTTGTATATAATCTTATTAGCATGCAAGGTAGTGTCCCTTAGGAACAGAACGTTCCAACAAAGCTGATTTTTATACTTTGCGCACCGGTTATAACGGACCAGGTATATAACGTACCTAAAAACTAGGTCCCGATTGAAGTCCTATATTTATAATGTTATTTAACTTCGGTTAAAACGTACTTTAAAAAAGTACGTACTTCAGCTATAACGTACATTTTATACCACAGCCAAAAATAAAATTTTGCATTATCACGATTTTTTGAATGCTGCAATGATGATGCAGAGACACTACAAAAGTCTATTATGAGTATCCAAAACGGTATTTTTAAAGTACAGTGCGCACCGGTTATAACGGATCTGAGATATAACGTACCTAGAAGCTAGGTCCCGATCGAAGTCCTATATTTATAATGTTATTTAACTTCGGTTACAACATACTCAACAAAAGTATGCACTTCGGCTATAACGTACTTTTTATACGAAAGCCAAAAATAAAATTTTGCTTAAGAATTTTATTTCCTTGTTCTCGAAAATTTCTGTCTCTGCAAAAACACTCATTGTCAGTTTCCAGATTCTCTATAGCGAGATGAATTGTGTATGAATGAAGGGAGCGATCTTATATCTTTTTTGCCTGCTTCGTAGGGCTAAGAACAAGATTATGTTTTTTATTTATTATTCATCCTTGTAAATGCCTCTCGAAAAACCCTATCTATAATGATTCAGATGATAGTGAAGAAGAAACAGAGGAGCCTATACCAAGCGTACCCGACGTCTTAAATGCTGCAAAAATAGGATCATGATTTTTTGATTGCCGCAGTGATGATGCAGAGACTCTACTAAAGTTTATTATGGGTATCCAAAACGGTATTTTTAAAGTAGCCTCTGCCGATTTAAAACAAACGAAAATGACAGATTATTTATCTCAATAAAAATCATATGTAATAAAGAATTTTCTCTGTTTAATTTAAATTTTAAAAAATCAGACCTGTTTAAAATGCATATTACAAGGAAATTATGAGCCCACTTTCTTTTTTTTTGTGTAATATTGAATCTTACCGGCAGTATTGCTTATAACGTACTTCGGCTATAACGTACTATTTTTTTAGGTTCCATGAGAGTACGTTATAACTGGTGTCTACTGTAGCATCTGCTCATTTAAAGCAAAAGAAAATTACAGATTACTTATCTTAGTAAAATTGTAATAACGAATTTTCTGTCTTTTATTTAACTTAAATTTTGAAAAATCAGACTTTTTAAAAACGCATATTACTGTGAAATTATGAGCCCACTTTCCTTTTTTGTGTAATATTGGAATCATTTCGGCGGTATTTTTTATAACATACTTCGGCTATAACGTACTGCTTTTTTAGGTCCCGTGAGAGTACATTATAACGGTGTCTACAGTATTACAGATTTTTGTTGCAAAACTTGGTGACATGTGACAGTGCATTACACTGCGACGTCACAGGTCTGGGGATACCCGGGGCCATCGCTAATCAACGGGCCTGCTTATGAGTTGCCATCACTAAAAATGAGTTTATCATTGAGGCCTGTTTTCCCCAGTTACAGTATTCTATTTTATTATTCTAAGTATTATAAATGTTATATTATTTTATTATTTTAAAACAATTTTTTTATACTTTTGCCGTACTAAAGAACTTTAGATGTAGGTAATCGTTTTGTGAATCTTGTGCCATTTTTTTTTTTTCATGAAAATTTATCCTAAAATTCGAACATTTTGCTCTGAATGTAAAGGTAAGTGAACGCTTATAATGTATTTAGAAATTCTAAAAATATGTATGTAAATCATGTTTAGTGAATAATTACTCATGTGTTATTAATAAATAAATTATTTTAATCAGAAATCGTATTACTTGAGTAGTTTTTATTCTTGTAAATAAGCATGACGTTGTGATACTATTTAGACAATTTAATTTTGCCAGTTGAAAATGTTATTTATCAGTTATATATGCCTTGATTATGTGATTAAGACTTACATCTGGTACAGTGCAGAAATACAGTAAATTATAAATTATTGGTTTTTGCCCGTTTATACAGAAACTTCAAATGTAGTTAATATTTTCTACAAGCGTTCATTATGCTTTCTAATTCCTAAGTTCGATTGAGAAAGCGACAAAAGAATAATATATACTACATGAAATGTCTTTATTAAAGAATAATTAATTCGGGGATTCCGCTATAGAGCGTATTTTATCAATTTTCTCCAATATACAGGATATCCCAAAAACACTGAAATGCGCTTTAATACATCATTTGTTAAAGATTAATCTTGAATTGTTTAAAATAACGTAGGAAATACGTCTATGTTCATGAAATATTCATTAAAAAATGTCTTTCTCATTTGTGTATTTAGTTATTTTAAAGTATATTAAATATCCACTTGTGAAACTAAAATAAGCAATCGTGAATCATGAGAGTAAGCGCTACTTTGTTTTTCCTTCAAATTATATGCATCTATTTTCTTTATGTAAATATGTATCATAACAAACAAATTAATCATGAGTTCGTACTTGAATTAGTAACACAATTACTACTTAAAACTACATTAAATAACGTTTGAAAGCACTGGGAAGCTTGAGAAATGCCTGATGTATACGTGAAGACTCGAGCATCCGTAGGCCTCTTTGAATGGCTCATCAAAATACACGCGCAGGCCCGTTACTAATTGCGAAGGCCCCGGGATACCCAAGCTGGAGAAAGTTCATGTAGCATTTTATCCCTTGAGTGGGTTGATAAAATGAGGACCAAGTTTGCTTGGGAACTAAATGTTTCTGGTTCCACATGAGGCTGACCATTTAGCCAAGACATATGCTTCTGCATCTTGGAGCAGAGGGCATGGGATGGACAGCTCAGGTCTTGGTCCCATAAGGGCTGTTGCGCCACTGAATTTGATCTAGTTTCATTGCTTGCTAATCATTAGAAAATTACCTATCAGCCAGTCTAGTCATGATAGTTGAGTTGTAAGAGAATGCTAGACTTAACCCTCTTGCTATGCATCCTACTATTTCCACGGGAAACATAAAAGTACCAAAATTTGTGCGACACACGATTTCCTTGGGGATGTATTTTTTTCTGTCTATTCAAAAGCACAATCCACTTCCCCCCCTCCCTATTTAGCAGTTCATTTTAGCTTTTCTGCAATGCTTAATTGAAGATTCAGGTCTAGGTTAATAGATGGTGATAGTTTTCCGGATTTTTATGAAGCTTATAAGCTTGTTTTGTAAGCGTTTTGCTCACTCTTTTAAAAGCTCAAAGATGTCCCACACGACACATTTCAAGAGTAATAAAAACCAGGGTGTCGACGAATCAGAGATGCGTAACCTCTAGCCCGTGTGCCATTACTGGCTCATGAAACTTATTCCATTCACCTCCGACCCAGTTGCACATTGAAAAACACAAATCATAATCTATCTATTGAATTTTTAATAAAAGATATTAACTATTTAAATTTAAATATTTCAGATTTGTTTTCAATTGTCATAAGCATGACACCAGAAAATGTTCAGTTATAATTTAATAATTGAAATTCATCAGTATGTGCCATCATATTTTTAAGAACTTTCAGTTGGCAGTTGGACATTCCACAGTATTGTGACATTCATGTCATGTGTGCAATAAGTTCAGGTGGGCATAACTACACAAAAATTTGAATTATGTGAACAATTTTTCTTTACTTTTTTTTTTGTTTGTTTCTTTCTAAACAACATAACATACTGTTTAAAAAAATAAATAAAAAATAATGAACACATTTACCTAACTCAATATTCAAGAACTTTAATTTGCAAAGAAACCTATAAATACATATTTGGTGTTGTGTCATTACATCCATCAATTAGTCTTTAACATATGGTTTTTAAAACTGTATTACTTAAAAGAATGCATTACTTGATCGGCCCTTGATATCATAAATTTGAATTTCTGTGTCCAACAAGCTAAAAGAAGTTGTGCACAATACTATTATTGTTATAGAGCATTATTAACATTTCTACAAAGTTTTATTACTGAAATCTTCACTTTTAAATTGGTGAAGTAAGTCAGTGTAGAATTAGTCAGTTTTGTTATGCTTCCAAAATCATCCACTCAGAACAAAATTATTTTATTTGCATACCAAAGAAATATTTTATTTACAGATTTATAGTATCAACCACTAGATATTTTTTCTTGTCTATATACTGTACTCTTTATGCGTTGCTCTTACACTGTACTCTTTATATAAAGTAGTAAAACTTATTTTAAAAATGATCTAATTATTTTTTAAATCTGTATTTTAAAAAATCTGATTTAAATAAATAAACTTAAAAAAACTGATTATTTTTCTTTTTCTTTTTACAAATTGATAAAAACTATCCTCCTGCTGACATTTTCGACACTGATTTGAGTGCTGAATCTGATTTAATGTGCATTGTACATAAATACAGAGACACAGCTGATGATTTCTCAGACTCCCTCTTGAGATAGTGATGAATCTGAGGATTAGAAATTTATCATACTGAACTTCATTTCTAGTAAAATTTGTGATGTTTTGAAGATTTCTCATTAGTACATATATTTTCCCTTTGTATTTCATAAACTAAATCACAATTTAACCAAGATCAATTTTCATAATTTCGTTTTAATATAATTATCCTTCAATTTTAGTTTTCTGATGGTCTTTTTTATGATCTAATACTGTGTTAAAATAAAATGCTTTTACAAAATTTTTTTTTCATAACTTAACCCCGAATATAATGCCAGTATGAAATATGTACTATAAAAATAAGCAATTTTTAAACCTATTTTCTTCAAAAAATCATGCAGTGAATAGGTTAATAAATAAATGAGTTGTGACAGAATCATTTCAATAAGGTTTAAACTTCACATTCGATAATTTATGGGTCATTCCATATAAAATTGACAAATTTTAAGAAATCTTTGTGCCGCACCACTTTTGATTTTCAAGAAATTTTGTAGGTAATATCTACCTATCTCCTGTATCCCTAAACATTTATTTTTTAAAATTTCTTAAAAATTTTTGTTCTTGGGATATAGCCATTTGTTTCCTCCACAGATGAGTAAAAATCACTGTTTATAGCTTTTAGAAAAACAGCTGAAGAATTTTTATTTGAAATAACAGGAAGATCAGATAAGGCTTACTAGAAAGCTTAAAGAATAAACTTGTAAATGCCCAAATAAAATAGATTTATGTTAAGCCTAAATAGTTTTTTGGACATCAGTCGTTCACAAACTAATATTTTATTTTTTTTTTTTTTTTTTTTGTCATTTCAGGCATTAAAAAAACAATGAAGGACTTTGAGTAACAAACCAATTATTTTTCCTGTTACATATCAATACTATATATGAAAAAAAAAAAAAAACCCTCTGCTGTTCGAGTCTTGTCAGAGGGAGACACCCCTGAACCCCCCTAATTTTTTATTTTGATTATTGCCATATTAAAACGATATTAATTGTCTAAGTCATTTTATCTCTCATCTTTCGTGTATTCTGCCTGGTAACCCTATGTTGAAATTTTTATGATTGTAACCTATTTATAGAAAAATACAGTAGAGAGCCAGAAATCCGCACAGCTTGGGACCATGGCTTGTGTGGATTTTAGGATTTTGCAGATTTCGGGCCATAAAAGATAAATCATTACATTACTGATTTTTAAAAAGTAGAATACAATTACAATGAAGTAAAAATAGTTAAAAGTATTTCACTTATATTTTCACATTAAATACAAAAGCATAGGAGAAAAAAGAAGAAAATTACATGAAGACTAGCAAAGCAAATGGTTTCAATATTTCCTTTTTCTAATTTTGAAAGCATGATCTATGGTGATTTATTTTAAAATATTATTTTTGTCTATTTTCAGTTTCTTTTTTTTCTTTCTTTTCTTTATTCATTCTTGCAAATTGTATATTATCATAAATTCTTGTTTTGTTACAGAACTTTGCTGTTCTAAAAATTGAATATTCTTCTCTTAACTTTAAACTTTTATCAAATGGATTTTATTATTATTATTACCCAAGTTTTCATCATCAGAATCATATTTATCTAGATTCAAGACAATCTTAAACAATTTCATCCCTGGCGAATGACTTCGAATTTCATTATTTACATCAGAGAAGGTGTGCGGATTTCGGACCTTTGCGGATTTTAGGTCGGCCAATTTTTGGCTCTCAACTGTACATGCAATGCATATTCTACAGCTTACGAAATATTGTAACAATAGATTAAAGTTGTTGTGAACTAATAGTATTTAAATATATGTAAAAAATACATGTGGTGCATATTCTACAGCTTACGAAATATTGTAACAATAGATTAAAGCTGTTGTGAACTAATAGTATTTAAATATAAGTGCAACCATATGGAGCTTATAGAAATTGGTGGTTTACGTAACACATACTAACATTTTATTTTATCTACACATTGTTGCCACATTCTCATATAACATTTACAAAATGGATGAAAATTTTAAACAATCATTTTATAAAATAAATGCAACCTTACGGAGCTTATAGAAATCGGTGGTTTACGTAACACATACTAACATTTTCAGCAGACATATATTCTTACTTTCATGTCGCATTTTTATGTCACATTTTCAATAAGAGGGTGAGAGATAAAATGACATAGTCATTTTAAAAAAAAAGAGCTGTTACTGGTATTCCTTTATCCTGGAAAAATTGCTTAGACTTACAAAAATTTGAAAAATGTGCTTTGTCACACTCACACACACACACACACACACCCTCCTCCCCTCATGATACACTCTTTTGAAGTAATACAAAAAGCACTCCTTGCTATTGAGAATAGGTTAACTTTTCACCTCCCCTCAAAGGTCATGTGGGACAAGGGATAAGAAATCTCGTAATGACATGGTAAGAAGCTCTTATACTGTACTTTAAAACTAAATAAAAATTGTCTTGATTTTCCAAAAGACAAAGGAGGTGCACTTTTTTGAAGATTCGATTTGCGTTTCTGTTTTCGGGCAGATAATGAGATTTCCATCATTGCCGCTCAGGGCTCTGTCCAATGATCCTGTTTTAGTAGGAGTATGTCTATTGTCTGTAATTGCTTTTGTAGTGCTGCTTCAAACGTGTGTATCTCCTCTGTCTTTTGGAATATTGAGACAATTTTTTTTGTTTGTTTAAAAGTAGAGTATAAGAGCTTCCTACCATGTGATTTTGAGATTTCTATCACTTGTCCCACATGACTTTTTGGGGGTGAAAAGTTAACCTTTCTCAATAGCAAGGAGTGCTTTTTGTATTACTTGAAAAACGTGTATCTTCTCTGTCTTTTGGAATAACAAGACAGTTTTTGTTATGTTTTAAAGTACAGTATAAGAGCTTTGTACCATGTCATTTTTAGATTTTTATCACCTGTCCCACATGACATTTTTTTGGGGGGGGGGTAGTAACAGTTCAATTTTTTTTTCTGCATATAGTATTGATATGTAAGTGTAACAGGGAAAAAAATTGGTTTGTTACTGTAAGTCCTTCATTGTTTTTTAATGCCTAAAATGACAAAAAAGCATCAGTTTGTGAATGACCATTTGATGTTCAAAAAACTATTTAGGCTTAACATAAATCTATTTTACCATTATTTACAAGTCCATTTTTTAAGCTTTCCAATTAGCCTTATCTGATCTTCCTGCTATTTCAAATAAAAATTATGCAGCTTTCAGGAAAAGATCCTAAAATGGCAATTTTTACTCATCTGCAGAGCTAACAAATGGCTATATCTATCAAGAATTTAAATATATATATATATGTAATAATAAAATAAACTTTGCTAATTTAACCTAATTTAATTTAATGTTATCTGAAAAGCCTTCTTTAATCTCGGTTACTCTCACTGTAAAGTTTGTTTCTCGGCCACACAATTATTACGCTCAGAGACGTTTTTTGAAGTTCCATAAGGAGAAAATTGTTGATTCAGCAATATCTTCACTTTCCTGTGATTTCATTAATACGTGCTTTTAGAACTCCTGGGTAAGCAGGTGTTTCTCATGTCTTGATTGACAATCTAGTTAACTAATTACGTTTGAGAGTAACGCCTTCGTGATTGTGCTGCACCCTGCCAGCAGGTGTAGTAACTAAGGAGTATTTAAGCAAGAGCGCGGAAATTTCGAGAGCTTCGTCTTAACTTCGCACTTAGCTTTTTAGGAGTTTGGAACGTAAAGCTTTTCTTCGGGCCTTTAGACTACGATGTAAGAAGATAGCCACGGAACGAATAAGGTCGCCGGCCCGACTCCTGCCCTCTGTCTGAACTTTGAAATAAACTATTTAACCTAGAACCCCAATGGATTTGCGTCAATCATTCCAACAAGGAATGGCGTAAGGCCCATTCATTACACACACACACATATATATATATATATATACAAAAACTATTTGGGGATAAAGAAGACAGGTAGATATCACCTACAAAATTTTGTGAAAATCAAAAATGGTACGGCACAACTCATTTGTCGATTTAACCTCATAGCTTTTTAATAGAGAAATAAATTTGTTAGCATGAATGACTAAAAAGAATGACAGCACAAAAGTGCATTTTTATTCTAGAAACACCAGCCAAAGGTCTCTTTTGCAAACATTAAAAACTGCATTCATGGAAGCTAAATGTACTGGCATCAACAATCAACTTGGCAAGATCTTTTACTCCTCAGAAGTATTAAAAAACTGATTTATTTGCGAAATACATCTGGACAAATACATTATTTTTGCTGTTTCATGTACATCAGTAGTAACACTTTTTCTAGAAAGATATAATTGAGAAATGGCTGTAGTTAAATTGCATTGTTTAGTGTAAATAGCTTTCTGCGATTTTAAACTTTTCATTTTTGTGTATTCTATATGCATAATTATGTCTTTAAAAAAGTACATTTTACATTTTGAACAGATGTACCCCTTTTTAAATTTATTAGATTTTCTCCATCAATCATTATATGTATTTCATTACTTCCTTTTATCTCACAGGTACTTCAGGCTTTAGAATTTTTGCATTATAATCAAGTTATTCATAGAGATATTAAGAGTGACAACATCCTTCTTGGAATGGATGGTAGCGTTAAATTAAGTAAGCTTTAATCTATTATGTAATTATAAAAGAGAAAAGTAATCCCTCAATATAAACAATAAGAATTATAAAAACCATCTTCAGATGCAGTTGCAAATAACTATGCATATTTAGTTATCTAGTTTCTTCTTGTTGCAGTTCTATATTCAGAGATGCCAACTACTACACATTTTTGATTTTTTTTTTAATTTGATTTACCACCGTCTACACAAAAAGCTTACATTTTTACAGAAATTTAAATGTAAATTAATTTATTCTACAGTGTTTTAAAACTATCTTTTTTTACAATCTTTCCAAAAAAAAAAAAAGAAAGAAAAGAAAACCACTCAAAGCCTAAAACAAACAATTATCAGATACAATTGGTGCCGAATTTGTAATCAGTGTGGACTGAAGAGAAAAATCATCGAGTCTGAACTTCTCTCTTCTGGAGACCCCCCCCCCCCCTCCCCTTTCTCACTCTCACGCTTTACATTTTCCCTCTCTTCTGTTTTCTGCAATTTGTTTTCTCAAAATTTTTTGAATAAGATATAATTAAAATAAGTTTTTATTTACTTTTAATTAAGATTATTTTTTTATAGAGTATAATAAAACATTTTTCTCTAAAATATATATGTATATATATATTTTAATTGCCTACCGTAAACCGTTTGCACCTAGATGGGTAACTTTGCACCTATGTTAGAAAATGATTGTAGTCTATCTAGCAAATAAACTAATGAATGTATTCTTTTATTTTAACACAAAAATAAAAGAATACATTCATTAGTTTATCAGCTAGACTACGATATTTTAGTGGACTACAATATTTTTCTAACACAGTTGCATAGTAGCCCCAGTTCACAGTATGCGACTGACTATGGACAAACAACAAAAACTACTGAAAATATTCTCAATTACTACTGAAAAGTCTCATTGAGGGTTGGCATCTCTGTATTTAAAGAATCTGAATGAAATAATGTGCATGCATGTAAAAGGTGTCCGAAAAAGATTTAAAATGCACTTTAATTCTTAATTTGTGTAAGATTAGTGATGCAAATGGGAAAAATATTTAAACTAGGTAGAAAATAAATATGTATAATAACAGTCATATCTTCCAGCTGTCACTATTCAAACAAATCTTTTACTGCCATACTTTTTGTTTAAAACATTCATGCATATCCATATCATTCAACCAATTAAAAATCGGAAAATTCACCCATTTCCCAGTTTTTAATGGGCGAATTTTTTAGTAGTTGGCAATTTTCATCTACAGACAGCTTTCCTGACAGAATACAGTGATGAATGATATGAAATTTAATTTTCACTAGTTTAATAATGAATTGAATATTAAGTTAAATTAATTTGATGCCAAATTTGTCATATAAAAATGATTTCTGTTAGCTAGGAATAGCTCTTTGGGGTCATTAAGATTGATGTTTTTGGTGAGATGAAAGTAAAAGAAACATTGAGAATTGTTAAAGTCTCAAAAGACAATATAAAATTTCTGCAAAAATTTATTTTAAATCAGTTCAGCATCACAATTCATGACATTGAAATCAATTTCATGTAATGGTTAAACAGAGTGTCGTTAAATGACTTAAGGGGGGAAAATAATAATTTTTTTCAAAGGATTCAAACTTGTCATCCTGTGGTCAACAGATTAACATTTTTAGAGATAATACAACATTTGTTTGAATTTTTTCAATTCCAAGTGCTGTTTAAGATCAATGCTTATATTCTCAAATATTTAGCAAGCAATTTCTTGTGAATGCCTATAATTGAGCTCTTCTACATTTTGCATCAATGATTGCATATTTTACAAGCTTTGTTTTACCCAAACTTTTGTTCAAATTGATGAGTTGGAGACCTGTTCTTCCCTTATTGGAGAATGCAAGTCAAACAGTTTTATAAAACTTTTTTTGGTGAAAATTATTAAAACTATAAATCTTTTTCTTTGCATAAACTTTATTTTTGTTTTGTTCTTTTATAGCTGACTTTGGATTTTGTGCACAAATATCCCCTGAGCAAAGTAAGAGAACAACTATGGTGGGCACGCCGTACTGGATGGCCCCTGAAGTTGTAACTCGTAAACAATATGGACCTAAAGTGGACATTTGGTCACTAGGAATTATGGCTATTGAAATGATTGAAGGTGAACCTCCATATTTAAATGAGAATCCTTTACGGGTTAGTATACATTTTTATTTATTAGGCCATTCCATATGAAAATATGTAAACTTTATCCTTGAACTGCAATTTTTTTAATGTATTAAGTAACATTACAATTATTTTGATAGTATAATATTTTATAGATGAAAATGGTTATCATTTTATTTTATATTTTCAATCTGCATTTATTTTTGGGCCCTAAAAAAGAAATAATTTTTATATGCATATTAATTTATTTCACCTGCACATTTTCATTCGTATACTGCCATATTTCAAAACGCAATTGTTTTTGGTGTGAGTAAAGGAACAAATTACATTTTTTTTTTTTTTTTTTTTTTTTTCAGGCTTAACTCTGTAAATGAATTCAAAATAATCATGAATTTCAGTATGTTCCTAGAAATTTTCTAATTAGATGGCTGCTTAAATTTGAAGTGTTATTCTAAACTTCTCAATCCTTTCAGATTAATAGTAATATCTTTGTAACTACAAATCTGAATGTTTCTTAGTTTGTGTCCAAATGAATTCAATGGTAAAAATCTAAGGAACTTAAATGTGGAATTCTCACTGTCCTTAAAAAATTTCAAATTTTATTTTAGAAATTCAAAGTCTCTGACTTGTTCTTTAAAACTTTTACAAGGTCCTTGTATTTGAAAATGACCATGAAGTTACTTTTCATTTATCATTTTGAAAGCAAAGGGGATTTTTTTTTCCTCCAATGGCAGAGGGGGTTAGACAAAAATACCAATCTAAAAAGAACAAGAACATAAGCATAAAACAGTCATTTCCTCATTCAACATCTTGCTTCCCAGTATCAGTCAGCAATGGTTGTTCCACGGAGAGTACTGTAGTGGAGAATTTGGTAGCCATCCATAACAAAAAATGGCCACAACATATGACAATATGGATCAGAAGCCAGCCTGAACCTGTGTAAGTGGATGGCGAGACAGCCACGTTCCATTCAAAATTGGAACTGGGCCACGGCCTCATGGCATGGCATGACCAGTCTGGAATACATTCAGGATTGAGATCCTTCCACTTTTTGTTGCAAAGGGGAAATTAATCTCCCACAAAAGGCAAAGGAGTGTTCAGTTGCCCTTTCTGTCTTCTACACTCACTTTAAACTAAATCAAATTAATTTGAGTGTTATTGTGCTATTGGTAAGCATTTATACATATCTCACTGGTGCATTGGCTTATTTGGAAGTAATCTATCACCAAAAAACAAATCATCAGGCTGTAATAATTCTTTTCCAGAAAAGTATACAAATTTGTAAAATTTTCACAGCATTTGATTGTAAAAAAATAAAAATAAGAAGAAGAACTTTTCATTCACAAAATCAATTAAAGGATGAAATTCAGTAAGTCACTCATGTTTGTGAA
The DNA here is from genome assembly GCA_038373885.1 of Cheiracanthium punctorium. Classification (NCBI taxonomy): domain Eukaryota; kingdom Metazoa; phylum Arthropoda; class Arachnida; order Araneae; family Cheiracanthiidae; genus Cheiracanthium; species Cheiracanthium punctorium. The sequence goes on from JAWZYV010007769.1 coordinate 286,774, forward strand.
ATAAGCTTTAACATTTAATAATTTCTCATACTGGAAGAAAAGAAAACCTTAATGTATGTGTTAAATCTATACCAAACAAAGTCTGAAATTTTTCACTCTTCAATTTGTTTCTGGAAAACTAATAGGAACTTATTATTGGCATAAAGCATGCATGTTTAAATATTTTTTTAAAAATTATTTAGATACATGAGAAAGGCTTTGAAGGTACTTACTTTCTGTTTTGAGGCAGGAAAACGTACCCTTTTTCCTATAAAAATTTTAATTATTATGAATTTTCTAGGCATTATATTTAATAGCAACCAATGGTAAACCCGAGATAAAAGACAAGGATAAATTATCACCAGTTTTCCAGGACTTCCTTGATAAGTGCCTAGATGTAGATGTTGACAATCGTTGTTCAGCAGATGAATTGTTGAAGGTTAGTAAATCACTTTTGAATTTTTATGTAATTTTGACAAAACTTGAATTCATTAAATATGAATTTTTTGCCAAAGGCTGTTTTCTGAATATATTTACTTTTAATATGTTTGGTAGCAGTTATAATTAACCACTTACTTTTGTTGTTGCTTTTGTTAGGGTTCTGATCGTTCTTCTTATTCTGCTCTTATAAATTAGGAATAACAGGGTGTCTACCATCATGCAAAGGTCACGAAAGTCACGGAAAAGTCAAGAATTGGAAAAAAGGTCAGGAAAGCCAAGAAAAGGTCAAGAAATGAAGCACTAGGTCACGATTAGCGACTCGACTCCCTTTTCCATTTCATTCAAATTCTTAGTTGAATGAAATTTTCGTAACTAAATTTCCTAAACTTTTGTGCACCATTTTTACAGTTTTGCTAATAAACGTATAGTTTACCGCATAATTCTGTCGATCTTTGTTGTAGAGATATTTAATTTTGAAATCAGGGCTTATTCGCTGATCACCCTGTATATTAATAGTGTTAAATTTAAAAGTATAATTTTTCTTCATTCTATCAGTATGATGCAGGGGTGCAGAAACTGTTTTTACTCTCAACATTTCCCTAAATCCATATGCAAATTTCCCCAAAATTTTATGATATGTTTATAGATTTGCATAAGTTCTGTATTACCATAAGTGTAAAAATATTTGCCGGTGCAAGCTACATACATGTTTACTAAATAGCAATTGGTCCAAGTTAAGAGAAAGCAAACTGCTGATCGGTGAAAAAGTTGAAAAAAATTCGCTTTAAAATAGGAATGGGAAAGAATAACGCGAACAATTTTGTAATTCATTGTTAAAATCGAAATCAGTTGTATATTTTCTGCAAAATTTCCCCCTATCCTAGATTGCTGGATCGTACATATTCTGCATCCCTGGCACGAATGTATTTTTGATATTAGTGTTTCGTATTTGTTATGGTCAAGAAAAGGTCAAGAAATCAAGCTTACTTTATGTGGTAGACACCCTGAATAATTACATTTATGTTACAACTTTCTTATAAAAATTTCGTATATGACTGCAGTTTTTACTTCCTTGTACGTAGTATAAGGAAGTAATGTGATCCCGAAAAATTTTGGGGGCCAAATTTCGACAATAAAACCAATTTTGACTACCTCTAAATTTAATTTAAAAATTTTTTTCGATGCATCCCATCGTAGGCTAGCATGCACGATCATATTAACGCGTCTGCAACACATTTTGACCAGCGGCGAGTCTTCTGTGGCCAGTTTTTCCATGCCGTCTGTATGTACATACGTATGTATGTAACTCGCATATCTCAAAAACTATTGGTCGTAGAATGTTGAGATTTGATATTTAGGACTGTTCTATGATCTAGTTGTGCACCTCCCCTTTTGGTGGCAATCGAATGGATAGTTTATGTACAGGACCGCCCAAAAGATTCGAAATACATTACGCTCTATGGGCCGAAATTTATTAAACTCGCCTAACTCAAAAGCTATTAGGCATAGAATGTCTAAACTTCAAATTTTGGATAGTTGTAACATCTAGTAGTGCACCTCCCCTTTTGGTTCCATTCGACTGGATAGTTTATCTACAGGACTGCCCAAAACATTCGAAATACATTACACTCTAAGGGCCGAAATTCATCAAAGCGTTTTTTAGAGGTATTGGGCTACTTCAAACTACTCAGAAGTGATATATGCTGTAAAGAGTTAGAAAATGAATTTCTCCATTAAAAAAAGTGTCTTTATCATTTACAGTTCTGCTACAGGAACACTCAAAAGATTTCCAATACATTACGGTCAATGGCAATTTTAGGGGCTTTCATCCATTTCAAGCACAATACCGTAGTACCACATAAGTTAGGTAATGGTCCGACCACGGTCACGTGCCTCCCTCGAGAACTACGGCGAAATTCGCCAAGCTTGGCGACTTTTTTGTGTACGTGTGTGCATATTTAACTCTCAAATCTCAAAAACTATTATGAAATTTCATATATAAGAATGTTGTAACATCTAGTTGTGCATCTCGATTTTTGGTTCCAATCTACTGGAGAGTTTATTTACAGGACCACTGGAAAGAATTTCAGTACTTTAATGTCTATGGACATCTTCAATATAATACTACTGTAGATAGTCATTGTTTGGTACATGCCCAAAATCTCGCCGTCTGTCCTCGACCTTGGCGAGTTTTGGCGAAATATTGCCAAATTTGGCGATAGTCAGTCATTTGGTCCATGCCCAAAGTATCGCCATTTGTGTTCTTGGCGAGTTTTGGCAAAATATTGCCAAATTTGGCGATAATCTGTCATTATTTGGTTCATGCTTAAAATCTCGCCAAATGTCGTCGACATTGACGAGTTTCACCGAAATATCGCCAAATTTGGCGCCAAAAATTTTTTCGTATTTTGTATAACTCTAAAACTAACCCGTAGATTTTTTAACTTTTGTATTTAGAACTATTGTAATATCTAACTGTTTTGAATATCTTTTTTGACAGCAATCGATTGAGAATTTATTTACAGGGTGAGCCAAATGACTTTGAATACATTGAGGTGTATGGATGCATTCAATTCATTGAAAGTCTGTGGTCAATGACTACTTTGGCTATCCCCAAAATCTCGCAGACTACCTCAAGTTTGTCGGCTTTTGGTGAAATATCGCCAAATAAAGTGTCAGAAGGAAATCTTTCAAATTGAACTCAGCTTGGCGATATCGAAATATTTGGCTGGAAATCGCTAAACCTTACTATTATTGATATTTTATCTCTTTCAAACAAATAAATTTAGAGGAAGTGCGTCAAAAATATTTTTGATCTAATGGACGTGCAAGGAAGTCATGTGTTGGACACATCAGATTTATTTATTTATTTATTTATTATTGCATTTGTTGGCTAAAATTGGCTCTTAACTTTTCACATTTACTCCTCACGTGTGTAGGAATTTTTGAAAAATCAAATAACTTAAAGGAATGTGATTTAGTCTGTGAAATAATTCTCAAGTTTACAATTAATATTTTATATTATTATTATTATTATTATTTTTTTTTTTTTTTTTCTGAGGATAAGATTATTTTTTCTCTAATTTCCCTGGTGCCAGGTTAGAAATAGGGCAGGAAAATCTTGGAGTGTCAATGACACATAACTTTTTTTTTTTTTTTTTTTTTTTTTTTAGTAAAACTTCTTTAGTCGCCACTAGGAGGTAACTCAGATTTTTTTTCTGACGGAAGTAACGCTCAGTAAAGGAAGTGACGTATATGTCATATACTCCACGGCAAGTGCGCCTGAAAAAGAAGAATCACGAAAAATCCTACATTTTCGACCACTCGCTCCTTTCACGGACTTCATTGTTAAAAATGCATTATCATTACTATCATTATTTAGTTTTTCTTGAGATGGCAACGTTATCCACAAAATATGTATTTAAATATCTCGTTTTGCCGATGGCAACTAGTTGTAAAATTCTATACTCTCTGAGGAGTTTGGGAAATAACTTTTGAATTAAATTGTTTTTAAGAGGTCTAATGTTTATTTTCTTGATTGTTATCGTTAGATTGTGGCTAGTACTTATTTTCAGACATAGAATTATTACTGCCGTGGTGGTATTTGATGAACATACAAATGCCAAACGCGTTTTAAAATAAATGACTTGGTGCAGTGATCAATATTTGGCGTCAGCTTACCAGAAAGCTGTTTTAGTATTTTGACTAACTCTTGATACGCTTTAACATTCATCGTGTAAAAATAGGGGAACCTGTTAGGGAAAGAAACGGCAATTTCTCGCCATTTCTTTGAGACATCAATCTTTATTTATATATCAATAAGCGTTTTGAAGGTACATCCAACATAATATTTTACATGTAATCCCAACCTCACAGGAGGTTGTCGATAATCCTTATTTTTAGATGAATAATATACAAGGTTTTGGAAAAGAACAAAGAAATGGAACCTGTCTGCAATCGAACCGGAAAAGTAGTTGGAAACGTCAGTTTAAGAACACTTTTCCTGGATAACCCAACTTCAAGGCAGAACATTGGTTTAAGAACAAGGAGATGGTACACCACAATTAAAGGGACAGTGGCTGCAAATGTACATAAACAGCAGAGGGAAATTTTCATTTAAGAACACAGTTGGAGGATCATACTTCGATCCCACAAAGGTAAATTCAGGGATGTTAATTCTGCGCCGAGACACAACTTCTTGCGCCGAACTGCGCTTTTAGCCAATTTTTGCACCGGTCTGCGCCGAATACGTCATTTTGACTCTGTTAAATTTTTGCCACGCTCATTTATCTTTTAAAGCGTGTATGGAAAGCTAGTTAGCAGTAAAGCAAGATTCAAACTGCGTACGAAAGCTGCATTCCGAAGCCATTCTATCCACCCCGGATTGGACCAGTCGGGCTTTGTTAGTCACCTCAATCAGGGCCGGCCAGATAGGCAAACAAGTAATCATCGCAACGGGCACCGTTTTTTGTTTATGAAGGGGCACGCTTTCCAACTTAAAATCATAAAAGCAATTTTGAAAAAAGTAAAAGGGACGTCTTTTTCTACGTTTGCAGGGTGGAGTGGGTGTCATGTACGCAGGGCCGCCCCTGATCTAAACCAGACCGGTCCGTAAAGAAAACAGTATATTACTGTGACGTCCCAGCCCCTAAAAAATCACGGTTTATGACCCGGCCCGTAGCAAGAATGAAAATTGGAAGCATGACCGGTTTAGAAATCAGAATCTAGGCTGTCTGAATTAATAGAATATTTCATTTCAAAATAATCCGGAAATCCGCTGCCAGTGGTGTAGTCGCGGGGGGTAGAGATCTGTGCGGGCTCAGGCTTTTGCAGCACGATTCATTCAAGGCACGGGCTGACCTCAGCATTTTCTAGAATGGACCGGAACAAGCGTATACTCTTAAAGACGGTCCTCTGCGCTTGCAAAATCGAGCCTTTCCGGAAATTTTTGCTCTCCTAAAATTTGGACAAGACCAAACGATTGGCTTGTGATTCCCCCCCTTCCTTAAATCATGATTAATATACGAGCTGGACCGGGTCTGAATTTTTTATTTTGATTAAATGCCGAGCCGGGCTAGACATTTTCGGCCCGTGAAGATCATGAGCGGGGAGATGCCATCTCACTACTTTTTCATTCGAGCTTATGTCAGCAAAAGTAAGCGTTCTTCACTTTTCATCATGGACGCATGATTTTTGAGTCTTCAGTTGCGAGTGTTCCTAAACCTTTTTTCTTAAAACTACACCACTGTTTTTCTTTTTGTGTGTGTGCAGGCTCTACGAGAGGGGGCAGACAGGGCGATGCCCCTGGGCCCATGTTCAGCCAAAGTGCATCCGCAAATTTTTCAGAATGTGTTACGAATTTCATTTATAGATCCGTAATTAAAATCTTTATTTTAAAATAGACTAAATTTTGAATACATAATTCTAGAATGATATAAACGGCAGAAATGTTAATTCTACCATTTAAATATTAGTATTTTTACAACCTTCGAACATGCATTAAAAGTACCATTGCATATAAGAAATACTTCCCTCCCACTCTCTTTCCATTTAGCATTTATATGAAAACCATTAAAAAGAGCAGTTTCACACACACACAAAAAAAAATTCCTTCCGTCCATGTAAATCCATGTATTGTGTTTACCAAGTTGCTGATAGCATAGCCTGTATACACCCGTTTTTTTCCAGAGCTTTCCTAAAGTGCTTTCAAATAGTGTTTTGCTTTTAGCAAATGGTGTTTGCTTGCAAACTTTGCTTTTCTTGTATGCATTTATTGTGTTCCTAAATCTTCAATTTTATGCTCCAAAATCATGTTAATTCTGATCTCTAATCTTAGTTTTCCTCTCGGAAACTATTTTTTTTTTGCTCCCGAGGTGCTCCCAAATGGAATTTTTCTGCTCCGAAATAGAATTTTTCTGCTCCCAAATGGAATTTTTCTGCTCCCGGGGTGCTCCCAAATCGAGTGTTGGAGTTAGCATCCCTGTAAATTTATAGGAGGGGACTCTTCGCTTAGAAAGTTGGATAACGCCGTTGTTGCAAACAGATGGCGCTACGCGCACTGGGTAACTGCACATCTCAGGTTGTTTATATTTCCATCGAGGCGAAGTAAATGGAGATTGTTGAATTATCAAAACTTCAAAAAATTAAATGCATAGTCTTATGAGCGTGATATATAGTAATTACTGGTTTCAGACATGTTTTAATTACATAATTGTCTTTATAATACTATTTTGTAGTGAATATAGGCAATAGTTTCGAAGTGAAGTGATATTATTATTTGTCAAATGCCAGTTGCATTGGCCATTAGGCCACTAAACTCCTAAATATTATGTATGTCGTGTCTGTTATTATTTTACCCAAAAGATGTATTTTAAGAAATGTTAGTACGTAAGAAACGGACCCTGGCTGCAATCAATCCCAAACAATGGACAGAACCTGCAGTTTAAAAACATGCATACAGAATAATAATTCGAAACTTACTAGCAGACAAAATCAACGCTTAAGAACACTGTGATAGAAAAACACAACAAAAATTACACTATCTGCATTCGAACCCCACAAACAGAGGAAAACATCAATTAAAGAACACAGTTAAAGTATAATACTAGATTATGGACATCCCCCCCCCCCCCCATTCAAACCCAACCTCCAGACGACAATGGTATAATAAAACAGTTAAAGAATAATGCTACAACATGGACACTTCCTGGATTCTAAGTAATTATCATGAATTACCGATGATTCTTACTGGAGATTTTAATGCTAATTTTCGCTCTCAAGAATCTCAGTCGTTAGATTAAATTTTTCTTTTAAAAATCAACTAACTATGAATACTTCTCGACTTCAATCAACAACGCGTTTCAGTACAACGATAGATGCTGTATCTTCAAGAAAATTAGCAAATTTAGAGAGTTAAATTTATGTTTCACATTATAATTACCACAAACCTATAATTTCATATATAAAAATTATGATGACATCCAAGTACCTATTTCCAATGAATAATATGAATATAATATTTATATAATCTTTGTAAAGTACATGAATAATACATATAATTAAATTATAATATGTTATTTATTTTAAGTTTAATCATTTCAGTGATATGTGTCGTAAACACGTCAAAGAAGTTTTACTTCAATCGCGCGTAAAGATTACACGCATACACTTTTTTAAGTAATTATTCATTGTGTAACTCAAGCATCATTGGAGCTGCATCTCTCTCTCTTTCGTCCCTTTTTTTTTTTTTTTTTTTTCAGTTGCCAAACTCCTTCACATAGGTGCTGTTTCAAAAAGGTTTGTTTTTATACTTAAACTATGAATAGGTAGGTTTAATGACTCATGTGTGTAATAGTAAATAAGATCAGGAATGTTGCAATTAAAATTAGGACTGTCGTATTTACCATCTTTTACTCTTTTAGGATAGAAATTACGCTTTTTTAACGAGTTTTACGATTTTATGCGAATGCCAATTTTTTTTATATTTTAATAAAATTGCGCGACATATTTTCTTTTAAGAGTAATCTCTTAAAATTTATCATTCAAGAATTTCCCACGGTTTTCCTTATCCTAAGACTTCCGGATTTTCAGCTTTCCCCATACAGATCGTCTAATTCTGCTGTTTGGCAGAAAAAAATTCATTGGGTATGCTCTAGTAATTTGCTCTTGGGTAATTTCAATCCTTTTCCATCCATCTAGAGAACAAATATTTTTTCTTTAGTAAATTTTTATTTGAACGTCCAATACCATAAGAGTAAAAATTGATTATTATTTCTACTTTAAATTATTTTTTGATGCTTTTTTAAAATTTTGAAACAGAAAAAAATTTCATTTCAAAGGTCTGGTTCAAGCATGAATGAAAATTATACAAAATAATAATATTGAAAATGTAACAAAGAATGTTTTGATTAGGCGGAAAAAAAAAATGTTTATGCAAGCAAATAAAGAATAAACCTTAAAAAAAGGGGGAAGGGTTAGGTGTCATTTCACAAAATGTCATAAATGAAATTTTATATGTAGCAACTGCTTTTCTTTTTAAAATTTTATAAATTGTATGTTTAGTATGAATGTTTTACAAATGAAAATTATTAGATTAAACTTTAATTTGTTTTTTCTTTGTAGAAATGCATCTTAAATATAAGTTAAATATGTATGTTATGTTAATCTAATTTAATTATTTGATTCTATTTAAAATATGTAAATTGTTAAAACTTGGTGTTAAAATTGTTAAAAAAGGTGCATCGTGAGTTTATTTGATGCAGCATTAAAAATGCTATTTGAATGCTGTTTAGTAAAAATTATTTAGTGTCTTTCGACTAATTTGGCAAAAACATTTAAGCATTGTACACATTGTTTGGTAAAAATCATTAAAAATGTTGCTCGCACACTATTTTAGACCTTGGAAATTTCAAAAGTTGGCAAGTATGGACTGTTGTAATTGGAATGCATGAGCATAATTTTCAGTGCAATTTTCTCTTTGCCCTCCCAGAATTCCAGAAATAATTTGCTCAAAAAATGCGGAAATTTCTGTAATTAGAGAACGTTTTATGTCCCTGTTGGTGACTGCCTATTCCCTACTGCATTGTTGATTAAAGGAAAATTTATCAAATAAATTTAGGAATTAAAAAAAAAAAATCGGATTTTTTAAGAAAACTGGAAGATCAGAAGTAATGATCAAAATAAGGGAGTTCTCCCAGAATATCAAGTACAGTTAGGGATGGACGCGAGACGAAAAATAAGCATCTCGCAAAATAGCCTAAAAGCTTTGTCTCGTCTCGCAAAAATCCCTATATCCTAATGTTAAAAATGTGTGTCTCATCTAGCAAAAAAGCTAAATCTCTGTCTCGCCTCGCAAAAAAGTTGTCTCGTGTCCATCCCTAAGTACAGTTGGTAGGTATGTTTATTTTAGTGTGTGTGTTTGGAGGTGTCACGGGCATAGAATAGACTTATAAAGTATCTTTAAAAAAAAAAAAAAAAAAATTAAACTTTAATTTGTATACTTATAAAGTCATTTTTTAAAATTTGTGTTTTTTTTAATCAATAACTTTTTTAATCAACTAATTAAAATAATTGATATCCTGTTTCAAAAAGCACTTTACAATTTCATTTCTAACCTATTTTCTCGGATCATTTCTAAAAAGAATTAGCTTTTGTAAGCTGAAAATAAGCTTGAATCGGTGATTTCGTTCCATTAAAAATAACCTATTGGTAGTTAATAAAACATTTTATTTTCTTCAGACGTTTTTTTACCAGAATTAGCTTGTTTTGCTTTTAATTCATTTTCTTTATTCGGTAAAATGTTTAAATTTTTAGAAGTGATATGATTTGAATCTTTAAAATACCATATCTTTTCAATTGCGTGAATTACCAGACTGTAAAGTTACCCTGCTTTTATACATCTATAAATAAAATAATTATGAATTAATGCATAATTTAGTCCCATCACAAAATAGATAATTGTCCATAAAGAAAATATGCAAGTGTCCAAAACATTTAATAACATCAAAAACATTACATCTGTTAACAGAGCTGGCACGGATATCTTGGAAATGTGGTTGTTTAATAATTCGCAACTACGTATTTATCAAATGTAATTATGGACCTTAGAGAATATGCTATTGGAATCCACCAAGTGTTTAGTTAACTTTTGAAATCCTATTTTTTCTCTAACTCAAAGGGAAACTCGTTCTACTGAGCTGATCAGGCTGTAAACTATCATACCTTTGGAGCAGAAGGTCAACTCAGTTCACGTAAACAAAAAAAAAAAAAACGGATGAATTAAAGATAAAATATTCTTAAAAAGACATTTGAATTACATTTATGGGAAAGGGTCAATTTCATTCACACAGTTTTATGAAAAAGTCGTTTCAATCAATCCTGTTTTTATAAAAGGGCTCTTGAAATCGATCATATTTATTGTGAAGGGGCTCATCTTAATCAATAATTTTTGTGATGAACTGCAAAACTTGCTCAGCTTGCATCCCACCCCCCCAGCCTTGGCATTTATTCCTGCAGAAGAAAAGAAATGGTGATTGTTCATAAATAAGAATAAAAATGTCAAACAGTAGGGCGGGGTATGAAGCTGCTCTGTACTAAAAAGTAAAGTGCCAGCAATCAATTTTCAATATTTTGCAAATTTCATTTTATAACATTGTACTGTTATAAATAAATGTACCCATGTCAGTTACCACCAGTTGCTGATATGATTTTGCCATAGACAGTGCTGTTTTGTGAATAGTAATGGATAAAAAACCTTTACTTAATTTATGTTGCAAAAAGGACAGAACTAATGATCCTGCCTAAACCTTTCAGTACCAGAACCCAATTTCTGGACTGCCTTCAAACAGCCAAACTCCCTGGAGATTCCAAGGAATTTCATCCCCCTTTTTACCACAAATGGTGTCACCACTTAAATAATCAATTTTAGAAGGTTCTGGAGAGGATAGAACATAATCTTGCTTTCTGTGTCATGTCCATATTGAAAGGGAGAAAGGGGAATAATTTATCCACCAATACTTTCCTAATCTTTAAACCATTGTCCAAAATAAGAAACACTCGTAAATTAAATGGATGCAAGTCCAACAGATGCATAGATTTTCCTTTGACGAACAAGTGAAATTACCTACAAATAGAATATGTCACCTTACGGAAGAATGATGGAATGATTACCACGCCCCTAGCAAGAAAGTGGGTGTGTGCAATCACTCTTTCAGATGGTGGCCTGGTATTTCCAATGGATGGGTGGCTTGTATGCTTTGGTCTTTAAAGCGTTAAAGATGAATTTTTTGAATTTGTAATATATTCAGCAAACTGTTGATAAATTTTTAGATTTCAAGAAAATTTCTAAAAACAAATGCTCATGATGATCTTGTGAAAAAAGATGTCATAATCTCCAGCAACCTTCTGCCATAAGATCAGACTTACTCTGAAGGCAGAAAGGCCTGACCAGTGGCCAATCGCATTGCGCTCTCAACTGGGTGATGGAAAGTGCAAACTCAGGTCATGTCCGTTGACCTGACCATTGGGAGTTTTCTCTGAAACTTCACGTAAGTACAGGTTAAGACTCCCCATCTTTTACCTAGATCCCTTGAATAGATAATCAGCTGTAATCCCACAAATCAAATTAAATCTGAGGGCAAAAAGCACTAACATCAACTTGAATGCTATTTTGAAACACTTGACCACAGATACATTATTTTTGCAGAATTTGTTTAAATCTTTTATTTGCATGGTAGTAAATTTTTGCCAATTATTCTATATATTGCTGATCTAAAATGCATGTCCATTGTTTTTCTTACATTGGTATTTTTTATGTTTCAGCATCCATTCCTAAAGTTGGCTCAACCTTTAGCAAGCCTTCATGATTTAATTATTGCAGCCAAAGAGGCTACTCGGTGTCGTTAATGAACAACAATAAATACATTACATGTAAACTACTGTGCCTCAGGGTTTATGCACATTTTTATAGCCCTAACTAGAAGCTCTTCCAGCTTCACTTTGTGTGTGGCAACTGCCGTGTAACTTGGTCATCACTGTCAAGTGGGCATGACTCTCCTAGAGCAGCTGTCAACTAATTACACAGGCCTACAGAATTAATATATAATTATATATATATATATATATATATATACACAATATAAATAATAATACATTATATTGTTAATTGAACTTATTTTTCATTTGAATATATATCTCAAATGCTGCAGAAATTTTTATGGAATAGATGTATGAAGTTTTAAAATGCTAAATTTATGTTTGTCTCTAGGTTATGATTTCCTTATAATTATATGTGTATACTGCATCCCCCCCCCCCCCCACTGATGCAGTGTATACATTTGATTACAATATATGCATTAAGATTTTGTATTTAACTTTTAGAAAATTATATAGTGAACTGAGTCTGAATTTTCAAACAGACTTTTTAGTTAGATCTAAAATTTTACTAATTATTTCTCCTGATTAGATTTAGAGCATCTGAAAAAGGCTATGGCAGGCTGAAATTTTATTATTTCAAATAGAATCCATTTCATATTTTTGTGTAATTTACATGAACCACACTCATGTAAGGTTTCACATTTTATGAGAAAATTCATAATTTATGGATAATTTAATCTCTTTATTTTTACATGGAATTTCTTTTACTTTGTCCTTAAGTAAAAGCATGTTTTTGCCACTTAAAACATAATGTCTAATCGTCGTTTGTTTGGTGTTTTATTAAATTATCGGACATATTAAAAAATCTTCAATTGAGCAGCTTTATTGTTTTAATTTTTATATATTTATTTAAGGGTAAAAGTTTTTGTGTATGGGGGATCCTTTCTATCCGTTGACTAAAATTTTAAGTAACTAATTATAGAGAGAAAAGATGTTATTCATGATTATTTCCAACTTCTAAAACACTTTAGAATCTGACACTTTAATCTATAATTAAAGTTAAAAATTATTAAATTACTTTAAAGCATTTTTAAAAATATTTTAGTCACATTACTATTACAGTACCTATTAGCAAGTAAAAAGAAATTTTATTAAAACAAAGTTTATTTGCTGATTTTTAAGGTTTTTCTGTTAGAGGGTCAACTTATATTTATAAAAGTTTATAAAGCTATTCATTTTTGTGTAGCAAAACTTTTATTTAGCTATTTTTGCCTAACTTTATGAGTAGTATAGAATTTTTTTCATTTATAATACAAAAATTTTTTACATGGAATTAATTGCACCTCTATATTTATTATTGTATTATGAAAAATATAACGTGCATACTTGGTTTGGATAACTAATTCAAGGAAAATTAAAATTATGAAAGTTCCAATGTTATATTATAATCAAAACATAAATCTATTTATATCCAATATTTAACTTTATCAAGTTAACTTTGAGTATTAATTACTAAAGTAGTGATATCTATCATGAACAAATATTTGAATGTTGGAAAAAGTGTAGGCCTGTGTCATTGATGTATTTTTGCATATATAAATAAATATATATATAGAAGACTTGACTGTGGTTATGTGGAACCACAGGGCATAATGTGATATATTTGCTGCGAACGTTTCAGACTGATGGTGTGTATGGCATAGTCATATTTGCTTTTGATTGGTAACAGTATGCTACATGTAAAATATATTTTAAAGGTATGGTTGAACATTATTGTATGCTGTCTATAAATAGTTAATCTATAATCAAAGAATATTTTTCCGTTTGTATTTTGAAAACATTGGGTTCTTTTTTCCTCAGTGATTCAAATTGAAATGTTGTAGACTGTACAAATATTGTAAATAATTTTCTGGGTTTTTCCCATTTAGTATTAGCAGGGTTGCCACTAATCAGGAAAAACATAGATATTTCATTTTTATAGTAAAGATCTGGAGAAAGTTGAATTCCCCCCCCCCCCCCCTGAAAATTGACTTTCTAAAAGTATTTAAAGAAATATAAATAAACTTTTCATTTAGTTCTAATAAATTAGAATCCTGCAGTCTTTTATGATTATTTGTAAAGTTTTTAGTGCTGTGCTGAAAAATATTTGTTGAGCTGAAGTTGAGAGTAAAATTACTGTCCGATCTGTTTTAGTCTTCACTGTTAAAATATTTTTTGCAAAAGAAAATTACAGTATATGCTGTAGTATATTTTATAATTTGTTCCTTTGAAGCTATGTTGACAAATTTGTATTGCAACATACAGAGAAGATTGCCAACTATAACCATTTTAATATGATAGTAAATGCAGTCTAGAAAGAAAAAGATTTTTTTTTTTAAATCCTAGAGTGCTTTGTTTTAAGGCGAGAAAAATCCTTTTATTTTATTTGTTTTAATTCATCCTTCTAAGAGTAAGATGAGACTGTAGTGAACTCTCTTGTTTTAATCATATGAATGTAGGAAGCTGAATGCAGATTACAATCAAATAAATAAACAAACTAATAAAAAAAATACTTTTTAATCATCAAACAAACCCTTTTGGCTAATACAGCACTATCCACACACTCAAAATCTATAGAACAACCCACTAACTTTTTTATATTTTCACGTAGTTAATAAATTTTGCATGTGCAACTTTTTGCAATGCATTTTAAGATCATGAAATGTCTCGTTTTAAATAAAACCAGTGAGTTTATTGGAGTGAGTGACTAACCTGATCCCACAGATCGGCTGTCCTGACAATCCTGTCCAGGATTGGTATTTTTGCCGGGCCAGGACAGTGGCAAAAACTGGAAAAAACCAGGGCAAAAATGGAAAAAAAAACGTTTTGATCTTAAATAAAGTGCAGTGAAGGTCTACAATAATAAAGGTTATAATGAGATTAATGATTATATCAATTTTTGTGCCATTTAATTAGCTAATTAATAAATAATTAAAGCAATTATTTAATGAAAGCAACCTAATATACAAATAAAGAAATATTTAAAATTAATTCAAAGTTATACATTAAAAAAATTTCTGTTGTGTCCTTTTTATTGGGTAACTAGATTTATTTCCTTCTTTTTGCTTTTGAAGGGAACAAATAAGTTATATTCATCAGTTTCAGTCATTTTATTATTTTTGCTGTTGTGGTATTACGGCCAGTTATCTGCACGTGGGACCAAGGCAGAGATTTGGGGGTCTTTTTCTAAGGGGTAGTAACCTATATTTATGCTGTTTCCATTTCTCGCTTGTTTTAATATTTACTTTATAATTATCTATTTATAAATACACCGTTTCAATTACTTAATTAAGGTTTGATAACTCTAAATTACAATTAAAATATATTAAAAGATGAAGTATATCATAGGCATATTTAAGCCCCCCACCCCTGACATTTTAATTTTTGTTTTTAAAATGATAATTTTATGTTCTTGTAAAAAAATTCAGCCTTCTTTACCATTTGGACAGCCTTAGTTTCTTTCTTTCTTTCTTTTTTTTTTTTTTTTTTTTTTTTTTTTTGGATTATTCGCCTGAAGTAGAATGTTAGTTTCTACTGTTGCTTGATATCTGGATATTTTTCCTTTGCAAACAGTAATTATTCCTTTTGTTCTAAATCAGAAATTCTTTCAAACATGTCTTTGTAATCAGCATTTATTTGATTTGATCTTGAGAACAACACCTGCCTTGTGCTCCAGGTGCTCTTACTAGTACTTTACATGTTGCCAAACAGATGCATGAAAAGGTTAAAGTAAGACAAATTGTTCTCAAGGCTTTGTGACTAACAAATTTCTTATAAAAATTATTTTTCAATAAATAAAACATAAATTAATAAATAAAATAAATGAATGACTTTTTACTGAAATCATGTGATTTAAATTTATGAAACCTGCCCAGACTCAAACTGTGTAAAAAGTTATTGTACAGGAACAGGATTAAACTGGTTTTCTTGTTCTGCAGGTGCAGATAAAATTCTTTTTTACATTTTTCTAGCAAATGCTAAGTAGTTGAAATATACTTCTTTCAAGAACTGCTACTGTTAGTTATAGCCTTTTGAAAGTCAACTTATAGTTTATGTGAAAATTGTTTATGTATCTAAAAAATGTTCAAAGGAGGCAGGAAACAAGATCTTATTTGGGAATCTTTCGAAAAAATAGTTTGTAATGGAAAAATTTCTGCTAATTGTAAAAATTGTAAAAATGTCCAATGTAACAAAGTAGCCAGAATGAAAACACATATTTTGAAATGTGTGAAAGAAACGCCGGATGAACATTTGTTGCTACCCAAGCTAACAAATCAGAATGAAAAATGCATTGTTAATAATCCAGAAATTATGCAAGAATCCAGTGAGCCACCTTCTAAAAAGCACTTAAGTAGTGATGGCAGTATTAATAGATTTATCTCTAAAACAACTACTGAAGAAAAAGGTAAAATCGATTTGCTGGTTGCTAAGCTATTTTATTTTTGCAACATTCCATTTGCAGTTGCTGAAAGTGAGGCATTTGAAAAGCTCATTCATGCCCTAAAACCGAGTTATAAGCCTCCCTCATGTAGACAACTAGCTGGTGAACTGTTAGATGCAACATATAATTCAATGGAATTATCTGTTAAAGAAAGTTTACATGGAAAAGAAGGAACCCTAATTGTTGATGGATGGAGTGATATCCATAATGAGCCCATTACAGCTGCATGTATTCAAGTTGATAATGAAGCATTTATTGTAGACTAGCTGAAGTACCCGTCCTCGACGGGTTAGTGAATGCAAATTTCCAAAAAGCAAGAACTTTCGTCAGCATTGTAGGAGTACACAGAATGGATGTAGTATGTTGCCAAAGTAAAGAAAGCGAAGCTATAATTTTTATGTATTGTTAAACTATTACAGGTTAGAGTAACTAAGTAATATCATTTCATTCACTTTAGTCGTAATTGTGTGATGCGCGAACGAATATTTACGCATATTGAAATAATTTTCACAAAATCTCAAAATCTAATCAACATTTTTGAAAAATTTGAAGCCTACAATTGTAGCATATTTGTTACATCCAAAGTACAGAGGTGAACTTTTAAATTATGAAGAGAAAGAAAGCTGTAAAGCATGGCTGGGTAGAATTAATACCCAATTTATACCTTATTCTATTCATTTTAAACTTAAAGAAAAACCATATCCAAATTCATATTTTTCAGAAGATTTGATCAGAATGGTCAGCCCGTATAATTGGTGGAAAAGTGTAGCAAAAGCTTGCGAAATTCCCAAGGAATTCTGCTCAGTAGTTGCTCATCTTCAAATATGTCCACCAAGCAGTGCTGCTATAGAAAGATTCTTCTCAAACTTCTCATTTGTCCAAACAAAAGTTCGAAATAAACTGTCAACAAATACTCTTTCTAAACTAGTTTATTGCTACGCAGTGCTAAAACAGCAAACATTTGGTTGCAGCACAGATGTCACTGAGACAGAATTAGTTGAACTTTAATAGTGTTCTTGTTCTGCTTTTTAATATAGTGTGCTTAAGTGTAATTATGTTAATTTGGACTGATTACCTGCATTTTTAATTCACCCATTATTAATACATTCATTTGCAGCCTTCACAGTCCCAATACTTCGCAGTTCTCATGTTGTTATTGATAATCATGATACATAAAAAAATGAATAATTCATTTAATTTCCTATTTACTTAAATGTTCACAAAAATTGTATATTGTTTTATTTCTAATTTTGTCATAAAATTGAGTATTATTTCATAAAATGCATATTTCTATTATTGTAATGCTTGTGTTATACTGATTTAAACTTAGTATTTACTAATAATCTAAATATAATAGCAGTTCTAAAATATAATAGCAGTATCATTGATTTTTAACTAAAATTTATTTCATAATATTTTTGTTTACTTGCGGGGGAAAAAAATCCCCAGTGAATCCCATTTTTGCCACTTTATGTGGCAAAAACCTATTTTTGCCGGGGCGGTTTTAACCAGGTTTTTTCCGCGGTTTTTTCCACCTATGACAAAATCTTGCCAACCCTTGTTCTGTCGTCCTCGACTGAAACTTAAGTCATTTTCCCCCAAGGCTTCATAATCATCTAGCTTGTTTACTAACACATCAACTTTTTTAATACTTGGGAGGTCATCAATGAAATGTTCTTGAATGTCATAAGGCAGTGAGTTTATAGGAGTTAGTGACTAACCTGATCCCACATGAACAATTATGTAAAGACTTACATAATAAATAAATAAATAAATTTATTTATTTATTTCTGGAGGGGGGGGGGTTGTACATGAAACTTAAGTATAGAGTAACAAATTTTTTCAGAGTTTTGAAATGTTTTTTTTTGGAAAAAGAAGGCATGCACATAAAGAAAAATGCAGAAAATCATTCAAATGTCTGGTAGTTTAATCTGCATGTTCTAAATATATATGTATATATTAATACATTCAAACTAATTTTTTTTTTTTTTTTTTTTTTAATGTTATTAAGATAGAAATGCATGTACCTACATAAAATAATGCTGATATATATTACAGTTGAACCTATCTATCTCAAATCTCAGGGGAGAGGAAAAAAATTTGAGATAAAAAGGTTTCGAGATATACAGGTTTTAGAAGCAATCAGTTTTTAATGTTTTTTTATTAGCTTTAATTGCAGAAAGGAACAGTGGTATGATCGATTAATTATATATGTTCATAATTTTTTTTAAACATATTTACGTACCTTTAAGAATGAAAATAGTCTTTCAATGTCTTTTGATGTCTAACTTTCTTACTGTCTACTATCCTTTTAAGGGTAGCAATTGCTGTAAATACCTCCGTGTCAACACTTCTAGTCTCAAGAAAAGTTGTTAGGAGTTCTAAGGCTTTTTCCGCTTTAGATGCATTGGTATGCTCTTCAGCTTCATCTTCTGAAATGCATCTCACATTATCGATGATTTCCGCATCTGTCAAGGTTCCGCTTGTCGCCAGGCAATCATCCTCATGCAAAAATTCTTCTAAAGAAATGTTGACATTTAATCCAGATTTTCTGGCATTCCACTCTTCTGAATTTATTTCTAGCACTTCATTTGGGGTATCAACAGTTACTTCTTTTCAAATGCACTGTTTTCTTTGTTAACGCAATTCTCTTCATCGTACCCATTCTTGAATCTGGTTTTTCTAAAACAGTTTTGGGTAGTCTTCTGTGTCACGTTGATTTTTGGGAGGGTACATCCTTCATCAATAGCATCCATAAGCTTGCGAACCAACTGTCTTCTGTAGTTAACTTTAAAACTTCTAATTATTCCCTGATCTAGAGGTTGCAACTTTGAAGTTGTGTTTGGAGGAAAGAGCTTCATAGTAACGCTTTCCAAAGCAAGCAGGTTATTGTGTGCACTGCAGTTATCTATGATCAGAATAATTTTCCTATTTTTTACTAGATTTATCTATGGATTCCAACCAATCTCCGAAGCATTCCCCTGTCATCCATGCCTTCCTGTTAGCTTTATATTTTAAAGGTTAAAGATTTAACTTTAGCAAAACACCTAGGCTTTTCGGAGCGCCCGATAATGAGGGGTGGAGGTTTTTCTGTTCCATCCTCATTGGCAGCTAACAACACAGTCAAACGAACTTTGCTTTGCTTCCTGCCTTTGCACTCCTCATCTTTAAACATGGCAGTTTTGTCAGGTAAGCATTGGTAAAAAAGTCCTATCTCGTCTGCATTGAATATGTTCATTGGTTCATAACCTTTCACTAAAGCAGGAATATCTTTAATCCACTCCTCACACATATTTTCCATAGCAGATGCACTTTCACTGCAAAGTTTGCGAAAAACAATTGAATGCCTATTTTTAAAGCTATCAAGCCATCCGTTGCTGCCTTTGAAATGATCTTCATGCCCAAGTTCTTTGGCAAAATCTTCCGCTTTTCTTTGTATCATCTGTCCAGTGATAGGGATTCTTTGGTCTCTACATTGCGTAAAACATTTCTCGACACATTCGTCCGCATCTGAAAAAATGCATTTTCCACTTTTTTTTTCGCCTTCTTATTGCTCAAAAATTTTTGCTCCACATTTTCTCAATTTTTGATTATTGTAGAGAGATTGAGTGCTAATTGGTATCCGATACGTGACTGCAATTTCACTTTTTTTCATCAGCGGATTTCCGTCCAGGAATTCTAGGATTTTGATTTTTTCATCAGTGGATTGAACATTCAATTTTATTTTTACTCCTGTCATACTAAATGTCTTCGAAATTGAATCGCGCAAGAAAAGACTCGCTGTCACAAAACAGTATCCACCTAAGGAGATCTAAACACACTGTGATTCTGAGTCACCAAAGTGTGAAAGCTGACCCCTTGTCCTTCTGGTCCCGTCCCCGTGTTGCCCTTCAATTAACCCCTCACTTATTATCCAAGTCCATGTGTGCTCCTCTTTCCTCACAACTCAGTGGTAGTGGGCAGTGACATTCCAAAATTCCAAGAATCACACTCACACCCTGTCAAGTCAACACCTAGTTCCTGCTTCCTCGAAGGCCATGGGATGTTTTTCCTTTGCAATGGAGGGATGGGTGGGGACGATGAAAGTTTACTGTTGTTGAAAAAGGGTGATTGTTGGGCATCTATTTTTTCAATTTACTCTCTCCAAAATTCGAGATATAGAGGTTTAGAAGGAGATTTTTTCGAGATAAACAGGAAAAAATACATTGAATTTAGACTGCAAATGCAAGGGATTTCAAAAATTTCGAGATATACAGGTTTTCAAGATAAACAGGTTCGACTGTATATATATATATATATATATATATATATATATATATATATATATCATGTATATATTTTTCTAAAAAATAAATTTTCTTTAAATTTGTAACTAAAAAAATTCTTTATAACTTTTTAGTAATCTTTTCATTTTTCTAAAAAATCATGCTTATAAAAGCTAAAATATGTGTAGATGTATTTTTTTTTTTCCCATGCAGTTAATAAAACCGTCCCAAAATACATAGCAGACACTACAATTTTTAATTTGAGATTATCTATATAAATTTTGGAAGTTAATAGCTTTTTATATATACTGCAATTTCATTTTAAATTTTCTGAAAAGTTGAGAAATATTTCAAGAAGGAGTAGTGGCAACCCTGGATAGCTATTTTTAAATATATGCAACGCAAGGTATTTTTAGTCTTTAAATTGAACATTTAAATAGGTTGGGTATAGCAGCTAGTGCATTTTAATGGATGATATCAGTTTGAGGCTATTTCAGTCACGTGTCATTGGAAAATATAAATTTGAACCAGTCAGATTGAAGGATTGAGTGTCAACATATTCTACTATTACAGCTGATTGGTTGAGGATCATGTGTTGGTTTAAAAATGACGTCACAATGATATTGTCCATTAAGCATCTTGTTTTTTAAATAAGCATTAATTTAGATTTGTATAACTTAAAATACATGAATTTCTCTGAAAGTGCATGTTGCTACTTCTATGGTATCGTAAATTTAAAGTGGTCATTAGAATAAATTAATTTTATTGTTTTAGCTAAAGGTTAATTAAAAAAATATTCTAAAAATTACACAACATTGTTTATAGCATAGTCTTGAAGTGGGATTTTTCCATTGAAATATCTGCTATAAATTATAATTAAAGGCATTTATACAGATG
Source organism: Cheiracanthium punctorium (assembly GCA_038373885.1). NCBI lineage: Eukaryota > Metazoa > Arthropoda > Arachnida > Araneae > Cheiracanthiidae > Cheiracanthium > Cheiracanthium punctorium. Next base: position 308,209 of record JAWZYV010007769.1, read on the forward strand.
ATCTTTAAAGTAAAAAAACAATATTTAAATTTTCTAACCATTTTTTTTCAGTGCAACATTGTGGAAGGGTGAAACTAAACTAACAGAAAGTTTCTCTGATATAAAGCAACTTAATAAAATGAATATTTGTATAAATTTTATTGCATTTAAAATGCTTTTTACAATTCTGCAAGTTTAAAAAGCAATTCTGCTTGATTATTAGTTTGTTTCATTAATTGTTTGTATCTTTCAGATATATTACTTTTGCTATATAGCGGGTTGTGTATAAAGCTTTTAGTTTCCCCATTTGCACCTGATATATATATATATATGTGTGTGTGTACCGTTGACTCTCGATATCTCAAAGTTGGTGGGACTGGAAAAATTATCGTTACTTTAGTATTTGAGATATCAAAAATTGTACATATCTTTCAGGGGTATATTTTAATTTTGTGTTGAAAATATACCATCAAATAAAACTATGAAGAAAAATATTTTTACTTTTCTGATGACAAATGCATACTTTGATCATTAAGAATGTCAGAAGAATTAATATATAATACACAGAGTCAAAACAATGATTGACTAATTTTATTTAGGATTGAGTTCCTAGTTATATTTTTAACTTACTTATTTTAGTTTTGATTTCGTGCTTTCCTTATATCTGAAATCATTAATTTTATACAAAGACATCTTCCAGTACGTTAACACGGCTTTCAATCTAACGATAAATAACCGATATTGCATTATTATCATCAGAGTTCGTTGGAAAAATATTACCGATAGAAACTGGAGAGTCATCTTCTTCACAGGTGTCTTCTTGAGATGTTATTTCTCTGATAATGTCTTCAATGCACAGTTCTTTACGTATTATTAATTCTTCATCTACATTTATGTAGTCACAAAAGTCTGATTCATCTTGAAATGAACAAATTTGAAGATCAAGGAAAATCAGCTAGCAAATTTCTAAATAACAGTAATAATTGAGATAAGGGGAGTGGTAAATTTTTTCTTCGAGATAGTGAGAAACAAATTTTATTTCATTACATTACATCAGTTTGGGACTTTAATAAAACTTTGAGATAAGCAGAAAATAAAGATAAACAAAGTGGAGATATTGAGAGTCAACTGTATATAATTAACATTACAAAAAAATACATTTTTATTGTTCTATTAAAATTCATCCTGCTATTAATGCTGTTCAGAGTACTTTGAAATTGTGTTCCAGTTTTTCTTTCAAATGAAAATTAAGTTTTAGCACTTTAGTATTCATTTTCATGCTAAATACCTATTTTCAACACAAATCCTTTTTTTAACCCTTTCCCGCCGACTGTCAAGTATACGTGCCAGCAAGAGACTCGCTCATTTCCCGGCCAGCACATTGGCTTGCCAGAGCGTTTTCTCGTTCACCCCCAGCTGTCACGCATTTGTGCCAGTGTCCTGGAACGTTTTAAAATCTATAACTTTTTGCACAAGATGGCATTGTATGTCCATGTAGTTTCAGTTGCATGTGGATTTGACCTTCTACTCAAAATGAGAGTAGTATGACTCACATACACTTGTTTTTTGATTATATAAACATAAGGGGAAAGAAATGTTTCCAAATGGCATGATTTATGATCGCTCTTTAAATTCATACATGGTTTTTGTTTATAGTAAGCAGGGGAGTATTATTTTCGCTACAGTATTGAGTATTTTGTTTTGCAGTCCAGTTTCTAGTGGATAACTAGGTCTTGTAGATGTGATTTTTTTCTCTTTTTACCGTTAGAAAGTCCAAGTGGCGAAACTGTTTAACTGAGCTTGAAATAACTTAAGTAAATAAAGTATCTATAAAAAGTATAATATAAAGCATATGCCATTTAAATACTCTACAGAACATTATTAAACAACGCTTTGATATTATGGTAATTGCATGGATTTAGGCTTAATAGCAAAAAACCATCCACAGACACTTGCAAAAAAGACTGCTGGCCTCAGTGATAAGTGCACGTTTGCTTTTCCTGTCACGAAGGGTTAATGCTTGGGCTTCCAGTTAGCCATTGAGTGCAAAGTAAAAGGAAGCTCTGAAAGATTTTGCAACATTGAGTTTAACTTTAAATACAATTACCATTATCCATGTTCTCATTCTTATGTTATGTTTCCATTTTCCTATGCTGTTGTTTCAGGATAAGAAATTGATTGATAAGCATTAAAACATTTTGCTGTGCATTTTATTTCAATCCTTAATGTTGAACTATTCAAGTACTACCATATTCTTATTTATTATGAACAGCTGAATATTTTATTTATACTTTACAAATAAACACACTAATTAAGTTCAAATGATTTGAAAATCATTTTTATCACAATGTATTTTAACTTTTCAAATACCAGTAAAAATATGTTTCATCTGCATGTTTAAGGATACAAAATTTGTATTGTTTTTTTATTTATTTATTTTTTTTTTTATGATCTTTGCAAATTATAGAACATTGATGAAATACTTTGGCAGGTACTATTATTACAAAAGTTAAATGAATTATATCCTATTTTTCTATGCTTATGGAAGATTATACATTGTCAAAGAAACTTTGAAAAAAAAAAAAAACAGAAAAGAATATGCTAAATCTTAAGTTACATTCGTTTGTTTATTACAATTCATTCCAAAATGTCCAATACTTAGTATTTCATACAGACTGCTGTATTATTGCTGTGAAAATGCTTTTAGAAATGTCTGTTGATTTCTGTTATAACTAGTAAAATTTCTGCTAGTAAAAGGGCAATTTCAAATTATAAAATGCATTTGCACAAGAAGCATCACAAACAGTTTTTAAGTCCTTAAAAACTTCATTTTAAGAACTTTTAAAAGTAGTTCTTACTTTTGTTAAGTTATTCAAACCCTATTAATACCTGCTTAACATGGTGTGTTATTATGATGCTTTATCCCTTAAATACATCTATATCTTTAATTCTTTCTTAATAACACTAAGCTCTTTCTGTTAAAAAAAAAAAAAAAAAGTATTTTTAAAAATAATATTTTAACTTTGTAAAAAAAGGTGAATATCTTGTTAAAACTGGTATTTGAAAGATAAATTGTGACAATGCATTATTAGGTATGTTTAATTACAATCACAATGATATGTATTTTAAACTGATTTTTATGATATGATTGTTTGAATTTATGTCTGCATCCGCTTAAAATCTGGGTTATTGTTAGGAAAACATTGGTTTTAATTTCTGCTTTGTTTCCTTTTTTTTTTTAAATTATTATAGTTTTGCTTTAAAAATTCTAAAGCTGCTGCCTTAAGTCTAAGCTAAAATATTTCTGTTGGCAATATCTGGAACTATGCCAGAATGTGAGCCTCTTTTATTAATATGTTCAGTTTTTATTCTGTTGAAGTATTTCAAGCTTTAATTTTTACTTTTTATCCAATTGTATATATGAATCATACAAAAAAGATTTATAGGCAACATGTAGCGTAGTTAAATAAGAATAAAATCAAAATCATTTAAAAGTGGTGGTGTTATCAGTGTTTTTTTTTTTTTTTTTTTTTAAATGTGTAATGATTAATGGCAATCACTATGTATGAGAAACTCATAAATATTCTTTGACAAATCATGTATACATTATGCAGCTCTTTTTGTTTTAATATATACATGTAAAAGTAGTTACATATTTTAAATCATTTTGCACAATTGTAAAACTGTTGTTCCTTGTTTTAATGTCAGTGATTTCCTTTTATGTCTACTCCTTTTATAAAATGATTAAACTTATGTATGTTTCATTTTTAATTTCTAAAATGTTTAGGGTACCTTGTATATACAGTTAAAAGTTCGGGCAAAACGCTTTCATTTCTTAAGAAAGAAACCTGTGAGAAGTGTTTAAACATTTGTAGATAATTGTACTTGTTCACTAATTTATAAATCACTTAATTTGTAAATAGAATTGCATATCAGTTTTAATACAGCTATATATATCATGTAAAAAGATGAAATTCATTTTATATTTTCATAATCTGCTTTTTAATTATTATTTTTTTAAATTTATTTATTTTTTTTTTTTTCAATGACGTTGAAGGCTCTGTATTAGGTTGTCTGAAAAGCTTTTTTACTTTCTTTTAACTCACTTTGTAACTTGCCTTGAGTTACTAAGGAAATATCCTAGGTAGAATAAATTAGTTGTCTTCTATTTGAAGTGCAGCAGCAATTGACTTTTTTTTTTTTTTTTAACTAGTCAAAGGAAATATAATTTAAACTATGTCCCATTATTTTTACTTTGCAATTTTTTATCAGTATACTGATTGTTGGGTGTATTTGCTGTTGATGAAGAAAAAATTCTAGTATTATATGGAGCATATATTCTTTTTACTACTGCTTTGTGCTTAATACAAAGTGTTTTTTTTTTTTTTAATCAACCCTTTATTTCTTTCTTTTTGTAACAGAAAATGCTTAAAATTAGAATCGTTAACTTATCAGACAACCTAATTCTGGTTTCTTTTATTGCTAGTAAAACTGTATTGCAAAAGATTCAGCATTATTATTATTTTTTTTTTTTTTTTAAATTCTAAGATCATCTTTTCTACTTTTCTCTTTTAAAAAGCAGCTACGTGTTTGATGAACCAGTTTGTTTGAACCAAACTCTAGTCATGATTTTAAAATGAAAAAGAGTTTAATAAGTTCCCTATTTCATGTATTAAAAAGCAATAAAAATATAGGATGCAAATTGTTGTTTATTTTTCTTTGACAAAAACTTTATTTACTTGTTAAATTATATTTGTCTTTTTTTTTTTTTTTTTTTTTTTTTGGCTTTATTTTCATATATAGAATGTATGGATTTATTTAATTTTTTATTCCCTGTTTTTCAAGTCTTAATTAAATATTGTTTGGCCTTTTATGATTTTATTAATGTATAATTTTACTGTAAATGAATGGAGATTATACTTTTGTATTATTTATTGTACTTGTTCTGTAAGTGCCATACTGGCCATTTTTGATTTGAAATTAAATGTAAAATTTTTTGCACAAGTGCTTGTTATTTCTTTTTTATTTCTAACCCATAACACACTTTTTTTTTGAGTGAGGTGTGTTAACCTGTGATTTTCAGAGAATACATGTTTCATGATATAGAAGCTTCCCACAACATATTGAATGTTTACTGACATACAGGAATATGTCTGTGAAAATTAAATTTTGATGCATTTTCTAAATGGAAAGAAGTCACATTTAGACCAATGAAATGTACTTTTGAAACTTCAGTAAACTCATTTTTTAAGATAGGTTCTACCACTTCAGCAAATCTATATTTGCTTAAGACCAGGGAGATTGAAAAAAAATTAAAAATAGGGAATTCGGCTTTTTTTTTTTAGTTTAAAATTAGAAAAATAATAAAAAGGTAAAACCTACAAAAACTTATTAAAAATGCAGAAGTTTAACTATAAAATCGTTCACTTGTTTGTTAACTGATAATAAGATGCTTATCGCTTTTGACATACTTGTCCCAAGTATGTCAAAAAATGTACCCAATAAATACATTTTTGTACCACATTCTAGACTTCAACTCGTGTCCCATTTTTTACTAATTAACGGAAATAACTATTTATTTTGGCTTTTTTCTATTTTTTCAATGGTTAGAAATCATCAGGCTATTTCTATGATTTAAAGAAGGTAAAGATTTTCATTATTTTGCATGGCTAAAAAAAATTACTTTTTAGTAATAATAAATGCAGTTTTTAATACTTATTTTTAAATAAATAAGACATTTTTATAAATTCAACTAAAAAATGTACTTTTCCCCATAGTATATTTATTGATTTGTCTTTATCCCTGTGCACTTTTAAAAACAAGAGATATTGATGCATCTGTATTTTATTTTATTCTCATGTGCAGCTTTTTCTCTTCTACAAAAAATTAAATATTTTAAATTAAAAAAATAATGAGTTGTGTTCCTATTTTATTTTCTGGCATTTTGCAGCTAAGATAGGAACATTTGGTCCTAGCTTGTTTTCACCTTTATGTATCAGGTGTAACACCAGCAAGGGCTACGTTAGCCCAGTCAGTTGGGAGAGGCATCGGTCTTGCAGCCAAAATGTTTTGAGTTTGATCCTGAGACAATGAAAGACGGCCTAACGATCAGTAGCGCTGCCATCTATTGGCTCCTGAATGAGGTAGAAAAGAACTGTTTGGGAGCCTGTGGTAGAAATGAACATACTTGGCAGGTACTGCCCCTATTGAGTTAATCTGGATTTGGGGTTGGTACAAAATGCTATAAAGCAGAGGTGCCAAAGTCCCCATAATCCATGAAAATTGCACTGACTTTTTGGAGCTTTTTAATTGCTGCATTTTTTTACTATCATCCATAATATAAACATCCAATTCATATACACACTGGAGGTAAACGCGCTGCACAGGAACTCCGACAATCATGACTTCAGTCAGTCAGTCAGTCATAATCCATGAAAACAAGACAGATAGAACAGAACACCAGCAAGATTCCAAAATTTTACCAGGAAAAGTATTATGTGGCATTTATAAAAACATTCATTTGCCAACTGAACAAGGAATTTTCTCTAACCTGTTCCTACACCTATGAATATCCATTTGAACACTTTTATTCCAAATTTTCATGTCCCCATTACATTTTACACATGCTAACTTAGATCTAATTACAGTATTCCTCAAAAAAATCCTGAACAATCCTGTTATTCTAGATGTAGTACTGATATATAGATAGAAAGATATTCTAGAATCCAATTGCTCTTTGGTCAAAATACACCTGTCTATGGAAATATGACCTTAACCACATAAAAAGTTTCTTATAAAATGTACATCTTACAAGTAACTTTTTATGTGTGTTTTTTTCACAAAGGTTTTTATTTATTTTATAATTTAACACCAGTATTTTTAGTGGTTTTTTTTTTTCCATAACCTTAACCTTTTATTTCATAACATCCTGAAGTTTTTTGACAACACTAGTAACCAATAACATAGCCTTTAAGAACAAAAATACAAAATTAAATGAAAACAAAGCAATATTCCAGCAACAGGGGTGAAACTTTTCCGGGGGTACCCCGGAATTCCGGGTTTTTTTAGGTAACACACCCGGAAATTCCGAGGTTGAGTTTTTTCTGCTTTACGGCGCATTCTCCAGGTAAGCACTGCGCACATCTTGTACGCGATCGTCCAGCCATTCTTGATTGGCCGATCGCGTACGGCACGAGGCTGGGAGAAGCATAGCAACGGTACCTACTGTGACGTCACTGGCTTCCTGTCCAATCATGGAGAAGAAAGTGTTTCTCCTAGCTCCGGACTATGAAAACTATTTTTTCTCAACTCCATGGCTTTCAGAAGTGATAGCTGTTCGTGAAGAGATCTGAAGTGATTATGATATTAGTAGTGTTGTGTTAAGGCGCGTTTCCACTTGTGTCGTTAATGCCCCAAATGCCGTTAATTCCCCGAAAGTCGTAACGCTAAAGTAGAATTCCGTTTCAACTAGCTTCAGTTATCTCCTTTAAAAACCGTACGTTCCTCCAATGGCTATTAGCGATTTCGCGCATGCATGTTTAAACTTTTATCTGTTTCCCGTTTTTCTTTTAAATATATCCCCATTTGTTATTTTTAAATACAGAAGAATTTCTTAAATTTGGAATTCCAATTTACGAAATTAGACCTTAAAATAACAATAAATCAGTATTCGAAAGAAAAGGTTTTAGATTTTATTAAAAATGTTTAAAAGAATAGCATCTTTCTAATAAGCAATTTCTCAGTAAGTGTATTTTATTTTTAATACATTTTTCTATTTTAAAAAAATTTTGTCTTTTTTTTTAAACTTTACCTGATTACAACGATTTTTTTTAATAATACTGCAGGATTTTTTATAATCTGGAAATTTGTGTTATGCAGAATCGGTAAGTCCCGTCGACTTTGAATTTGAAAAATTCTACTGCATTTATTTAAGGGACTTTTTTAGTTAGCACATATTATACTAATTTTAGGAGGCTTAAAAAAAAAAAAAACCTGGGTGTCAGTATTTTAAAGCCTCTAATTTATGGGAATCATTAAGTTAATTGAGCTGTTTTGATAGATTTAAAAGGTAGCCACATTTTCGATAAATTTAAGTACTGCATGCTGTCTTTTACTAAATAAGTAATTAACAGAATATTGATATCTGCTTTTCGTGTGTTTTGTAAATTTAAGAAGTACATTATGTTATTAATTTAATTTCAGTTATCTCTAACATACACTAAAAGCATATAACTATTTCTGAAAAGGTTGTATTGTATTTTGTTATGATAAACCTACACGAGGAGTATTTCGTATTGCCTATCGAAAGGGGGAGTGCCTTGTGCGGTGGACTTTCTTAGTGCTTCTGAAGCGTATTTACGTTACATCATGAGAAAAACCGTCCAAAACTCCAAATTGTTAGATAATCAGCTGTCCGGTAGATCAGAACCCTGGACTTTTATACTTCAGTTATCTACCCCGTTCAGTAATATTATTATTAAATGTACTATTAAATTTTACTAAAATTAGAATCAAACAAATCTGAACTAATGTTATTAAAGCATAATATGATTATCATATGGTGTAAGCTGTTTAATATTGTTGTAGAGAAGTTTTACCTATTGCCTCCCCCCCCCCCCCCAAAGCAACGCTTGCAAAAAAAAATTCAGGGTTTTTAAATGTGGTCCAGTTTCACCCCTGCAGCAAGTCTATTTGAGGCAGCTGGGAAAAAAAAAAAAAAAATGTCAATTCTCTTGGTAGAACTTCAACACCAAAAAAACCCCAAAATGTTCCAGAAATTTTATTTAAATACCATAAAACCAGAGTCACATTGTGACAGAATTTGAGTTTTCCGGCAGTAACGTTAATATTTTTCACTACACCCAATTTATAGCTGGTGATTTAGGTGTTCTCATCATTCCTCTGCAAAACTGTATACATATAAATCTCTTAGCTTCAACCTTTTTATCTTGCATAATAAAATCCGAGAGTAAACGAAATATGTAGTGAACTGGCTGGCTATGTAGGTTTGTTACCCCCAATCGTCTTATGCATGCCTTTCGATCGCATTGCACTGAAACGGGTGGTCGCAGATGTGCCAAATTTTGTATACAGCTTCACTAGGACAGGTCCTAACACAAAGTAATTTTTTTCAAAAATTGGAATTTTTAAAAATGTTTAATGCAATTTTTAGCATTTTTTATTGCAGAATATGTAATAATGCTGGTAAATACATTCACAGTAAAATGATATTTGGATCATTGGATAGAGGAGAAAATTTTCTGTTAAAAACAGTTTGTTCTAACTATGGAACATAATTTACAGATTTTTGAGAATTTTTTAAAGAAAACTTTTGAGGATAGTTTTCGTAAAATAATCTTAAAACTGTTGCATCATGAATTCTATCCATCATATTTTTTTAATATTTTGACAATGACGGAACATTCCTTTCGCCCTCTTTTAAAAGAAAAATGGGGAGAAAATGAAAAAGATTTTTTCAAATTTTTAAGTAATGAAGGAATTTAAATTCCAATAGTTTGTTTTTAAAAAATTCCTTTTCATATCTTGCAGATTGGTTGTCTTGGAAACAGTAACAATGAATATAATTCTGAGTTTAAAAAAAAAAAACTGCTTTTAAACAAGATTCAGAGTTTTGTAAGTGAGATAAATCTACGTCATATTGATGCAACGTGTTTAGAACCCATTTTTGAAACTCAAGCAGAATAACAGATTATCCCAAGAAAAAAATACACCACACAGGAAATAATTTTGCAAATTCTCATATTTCCGATCAACTGAGGAGTATAGCCATTTATTACAATTTAAGATTATGTATCATTTTCGGATTTTCACTCACGCATCCTGAAATCTATTAGAATGTTTGATACTTATGTATTAACGCCACCGCAGCAGAAGTTGCGCTTATAGGACGATCATCGGAAAGCCAAAGACCGGCGAAATTGAGAGCCTCTCAAAGAAAAATACTCCAACCTGATTTAATGATTAGTAATCATAAATAAAATGTTTTATTTTATGATTTGTCACAAAAATTTTAGGTATACATTATCAGGACTTAAAAACCGCCAAATCTGTATGGTAAGCTCTATATCTGCCCATTTTCCACCGAAATCCAATTGACTACTTTGATTTTAAATAAAGTGTTTCATTTTAGGATTTGTCGCAAAAATTTTAGGTGTAGATTGGCGGCACTTAAAAACTTCCAAATCTGTAGCTGCGGTGGCGTTAATAAGTAAGTACCGAATGCTTTATATTTTGTCAAATAATAAAATACAAACTGGGGCCTTCATTTAAAGTTAAATTAATCAAAGTCATTAAGAAACATTAATTAGGAGACTTTATAGAAATTTTAAACAACATTTTGAATTTAATGAGCTGATTCGTGAAGTGTTTGAATCAGTTATATTCCCCCCCCCCTTCCATGAAATTATTGATGGTTCCGAATACGACTGGCAACAGTTTACCATGGGCGCCGGGAGAGGGGTGCACTTGCACCCCCCTGGAGTTTGAAAAAAGTATAATTAACCTGAAAATACAATCAATTTGGTTTACCCTTAGGGCAGTAAAAAAAGAAAAGAAAAGAGCCTGAATGTAAGTGTGATTTTGAATTCTACGTGTAACTGTCGCATTAAATTAGCTGTTTAGACCAGTGTTTATGGCTTAATATTTTCTACCATTGTACATAAATTTTAAGCTTTAGAGAAGTCATCCACATTTTTATTTTGGGATAATGTTGGCGCACGCCCATGAGTCCTCATAATGTACTGACCAACGCTTACGGTCGTTGTAGTGTTGAATGCCTCACGGCATGTGCTCGCAGTTAGGAAAAAATATTTTGAAATAGTCTCGATAATATTCGAGGTGGACGGGACGCGTGAAAACAATCACTCATAGATACAGAGCACTGGCGCTTTATGCGCCAACGGCTTGGCGAAAAGCGAACGCCGCTGTGGATAAGCCGATCTGGATTTGCGACGCACGTTAGGGTGGATCAGATATCTTGGCTTTATTTTTTGATCGTCTTCGTTACGTTTTATGCGATGATGGATAAGTTTGTATTTAAATAGTGTAAATAAATATAATAATAAAAACAAAATATAAAGAATTAATTATGCAGTGCTTTTTCATATAATTAAAGAATTAGCTACATATAACTTTTATTTAAGATCATTTCATTTGTGTTTACAGTATTTGTTAAAAGAAACTATTTTGTAACTAAAAATCATTGTTAATAGTTTGATTATTCGGTCCATTAATAAAATATTTTTTACTATATTTTTTTTTTGTTTATATTTTAGTTTTATGTATAATTCAAATGAATGGTATCTATATGTATCTATATATATCTATATGTATCTATGTATACAGAAAGAAAAAAAAAAGAGTATAAAAAACTAGACATTATAATTAACACTCTCTAAGAATTGAAAATATATGGATATTTATATAAATATATACAAATAATATAAATTGTGTGTGTATATATGTATGTATACAAACGCATCTGTAAAAATTTAGCAGCTTTTATTTATATACTACTGTCAGAGATAATAATAGGACTACTATTATAATAATATATTATTTATATAATAATAGGTGGATTATACGAGTGAGAACACTCCTTTATATTGATAATCCGTGTTTAGCATTTTAAAGTTATTAATGGAAAAAAGAGAAATAAAAAGGGCTAAACTGAAACTATTGGCTAAAACTTATGCATTTTAGTGTACGTTGATGACATGGGCATAACTCATAACTTGGGCTTCGAAACTGGGGGGGGGGGGGCAAATGTCATTCTAAATGAAAGTCCATATATGCGTGCCCGTACACACACACACATACATATATATAATATATATATATATATATATATATATATACAGTGGCGGCTCGTCATTAAGGGCCAGAGGGGCCTGGCCCCACCGACTAACCACCGTCTAAACCAAAGTATCTTCCTATTATGTCAGACAGTTCTTTCAATAATTTACCTTCATTAAAAAAAATGCACGCATTTTACTCTATTTTAATACTATCCACTAAAAAAAGCATTTAAAAATCCGATAGTTATACGATTTTCCCCCTATCTAAGCCATGCATGAGCTGGCTTGCCCTGAATTTGGCGTCTTTTCTCCGTTCACCGGGTTGACATATTTGGCATTGACCACAAAAGCCATATTGACGCGGAATTAACTTGGCTTCCAAGCGGTTTATTTGACGCTGTCTTCTGGCCCCAGATCTTCGGGACCTCGCATGGTTATCTGCACGACTGTACGGGGAAATTTCGGCAATCGGTAGCTATTGGCGAAATTTTCCGCTTAGGAGGAAATCATTTTTTATGTGCGTGATCTATTTTTGCAGTGCAGTCCCTAATATTTAGAATTTAATAGCATCAACGCGGAGAGCTTACGCCATTGCATTGCAATCATGGCACGTTTATGTTGGGTTGTTGCCACAAAAAGGATTAGAAAAAGGTTTTTCCACCTATCCATAGAAATTTTTAATAGGGCACCGTCCGTATTTTCAATTCGCAAGTGAGGATCGATGACGTCAGTTGCTTTAAGATACGTAAAAATTACGCCACAATTTTCTCATTTATTCCAGCTCTTTTTTCAACACAGGGAGACGATATTTTGATTAAAATTTACGGTAGAAATAAACTAAGAAATTCACGATTATTATTATTAGAAGTGGTATTTTAATCCGTTGCTTATTTAAAAATTGAAATGTCTTAACACAGCTGAAAATGTTCATTTTAAAAATTACAAAGTTCGTTTTAAAGCGCGATATATTAAAATTTTCTATTTACTTTTTTTTATTTTTGGCATTTAATTATGGGGCGGGCGTTGCCTAACATATCATGCATGCTGCGAGTATAGCTTTATTTTAACGTTGAATTACGTTCCTCCATAGTGGTCCTACATAAAGCAAAAATTTAATGATACCGTTTGAAAACTACTATGCAAAATATCGAAATTAACTCCCTCGGCCAACCGGGGTATCCTTTACGGCAGTTAAACAGTGACATCATAAATTTTAAAAAAATGCTTAAGCTCTGCAATTCTAACGCCCTGTCACAATTAAAGCGGGAATAAATAGTTCCTCGAGATTACACAGTTTGATGTTTTTCAGGAAACAGGACCATGGAGGATATATAAGATATCGCTATATTGGATACATGGATATTTAAAATGGCACCCCTTGGATAGTTTCTCCCCACGGTGAGATGAAATTTTTTTTGGTGCTAAATACGCCAATCTTATAAAACTCTGCATAAATTAAATATATATGGAGAGTTTCCTTAATGGCAACGATTATGTGAAATGATTATTATTTATGTTAATGCGTAAATTGCAAAGAATCGCCATAGAATCAAAAGATCCCATCGGTGCCAAATAATCTAAGCTGCTTCTTTTAAGCGAGTTTTGAAGAGGGAGAAGCAAAGATAGATAGTATCATGTACGTAATAGGTAGTATTATTAGATTTGTAAGGATAATATGAATAAATCACAATATACCACGTTAATAAATATTTCATGAAATTAAAAGTGTTTAACCTTTTTCAACGGTTGTCTTACAACCAACTAAACGAAAAGTAATTCTAACTTACGTTAATATATCCCGCCGTAATTTCAACAGAGGCGATTTCTTGAACTTTTTTAAAAATAAAATTCTGTTTCATCACATGCAGATATGATTTTAGTAAAATATTCGCTTCTTCCCGTATGAAGAGCGAGTACGCAGCTATTTTAAAAACATCTCTTGAAAATACCATAAATGAATTCAGAAGACCTCAAAACGTGTAAATACGCCAAAATCTCGAAGTCGAATTTTTTCATGATTACAATATTTCCTTACATAGTACATGTTCGGAAACAAATAAACGGTTGTCCATTTTATGTAGTGTCTTAGGTATTTAATGCTACAGCTTGAACCTAAAAAACAGTATGATGTAGAAATAAGACATTTTGAAAGCCAGGAGTTCTCTGCAAACCATTAAGCTTTTCACTTTTTTGATAGTGAATGACACTGACGTAGTTTTTGAGTCATTATACTGCAATGATGCCAGGTTAGTACTCATGACGCAAACTTTACGTCAAGAGTCAAATAATTTTGCTTTTCTTTTTTATTTTTTTTATTTATTTATTTATTTTTTTTTAAGAAGATTCCACACCACGAATAAATTCGAATTACACATCTAAGGAAAATTTTCGTTTCCTACCGTGAGAAGAACGGGCACGCAGCTAGTATATATATATATATATATAAACTATAAATCATAAAATATTTATTCTATAACAATGGAAAAAATACTGTACTAAAACGGATAAAATTTGAGAACAGTTATTTTTAACTCTTGAAAACAAAAAGTAAATAGTGCAATAAGTATAATTAATAAAATAGATAAAAAGGGCTTACTTTTTTCCCCTTTTATCAAAACAACTCCACAGCCACTGGTATCACTGGGGACCGAATCAGCTTTAAGCGGTAGAGTCTGCTCTAAGAGAGAGCTTTAAGCGGTACGTCCAAAACAAAGTTCATTGGAAGGATTGGAAATTGCAATATGTGTTCACTATAAAAAAAAAAAAAAAAAAACTCCACAGCCACTGGACATGAGCAGGGCTTGACTGTCAAGAAACATTTGACGGTCAAAAACTGAAGCGGCCGACTTTGATTTTCAAACGCTCTTTCCAATAAGTAAGGAGAGGCATCATTTTTAATTTAAACAAAACTACATTTTCCCCCTCAAAGCGCAACTATAATGGACGTCTTCTATTTAAGGAATTCCTGAGAAACAAACCCAGATGATGTTCATCAGTACATTGGAGTCTTTTCTCCAGACTAATAGTTTATCTTTCTTTAAAATTTACCGATTTGACAAGAAAATTACGAAAACTACTTACCTGTACTCATGCACAAAGCAAGTTAATATTTCACTGCAGGATACAGATATTCGGCTGGTAAAATTCATTTAACTTAACCAAACTTGACACACAGGCATCATTTATTTAGATTAGCTCTTTGTAATCCATTCTTTGCAGCTCATTCAACCCTCTTGTACATCTCCCGTGTCCTAACATCGAGTCAATATGCTTGCGGGAAAAACTGGTCCTATTCTATTTAAGTGAACACAGATGTGACTGATTTTTGCGTTAACGGGAGATAAAAGGGCCGCGTTCGACATTTAAATCACTCCAATTTTTCACAGAATCTTAATGGTCATTTAGTGATGACATGTTCTTATGTTTTGTTTGTAGGTCCAGAAAAACGATCATTTTATGCCTTGTTAAAAAGCCGCTTTTCTTGCGGGGTTTGAAATACATTACAATGAAACTCATTGCACTGCACATTTTCTATTTTCTGTAACCTCTGTTCCCGCGGTACTTTCTTTAATGTTAGCGACCTGCTAAATTTACAGCATTCTAAGCTCAATGTTCATGTTTTTCCTTGACTTGGACAGAAAATTTTAAATTTTTAAGAGAGTCCAGTACGTTATTTTTATTTATTTATATTTTATTTATTTATTTTTGGGAGGGGGGGGGAGGTTGATATTGTAAATATTTTTAGAAAAATAATGTGGAAAAAGATATTTAATAATTTGAAGAGGTGGAACGACTTTTAGCGTGACTTCATTAATCAAAAGTTTGGCATAAGCGGGGAACAGGCGTCGATACAAACAAACATTGGGTTCGTTTTGTGGCCCTATAAGAAAATTACAATCGATTTTAACGGAACCCCTTCACAAAAATACAGTCGATTAAAACAGCCCTTCATTGGCATTTTACCCTACATTTTAATGTGTTTCATCAATTAACAAAAAAAGTGACTTTTATTAAAATTTGGTTTGAAAATTAACAAAAAGTTCTGAAATTCACAAAATTAAGCATTAAAATTCACAAAAATAGGCAGTTTCTACAAAAATGGGCCCTGGAAAATATTCCTGGATTGACCCCTGATAAATTATGTATGTTATTGAGTTGAAGACTTATTCACGAAAAAAAAAGGGGGGGAGGTATATAAATTAGGTGAATGTACATATACTCTATAGAAAACTAATATTCTGAGATATTATTTTAGCTAGACTTATAAACGATTTTTTGAAATGCTAGAAAATAGAATTATATGCAAACATGGGCGCCCATAAGGGGGGCAAGGTATGGAACTTGCCCCCCGCCCTAAAGTTTTAGGTTTATGTCTCATGATGTTAGCAATGGCAAAAACAGAACTAAATTTGTTAAAAGTTTGAAATTTGCCCCCCTCTAGAAAATTTTTTTGAAATTCCCCCCCCCCTAGGAAAATTACTATGGGCGCCCATGTATGCACATCAGCAGATCGTTATAAACAATAGCAGTGAAGGTTCTTCTTGTGTGTCGAACGTTGCTTCTCCGTACTGCTGGGAGCAACGCTGTTAGTAGGAAGTAATGAGGTGATTTGTTGCTATATTTTTCTAATGCATGAAAATCTAAAAGGGTTAAAGGTATCGAAATACTGACTTAGATAGTACTGCAACTAGAGTTTATCTCTCACGACGAACCAACTAGAACGGCCCCCTCCCATGGAACCATAACTTATTTTGGAGCCCCTACCAAGTCTGGGGCACGTGTCCCTAGGTGCCCCTGGCAGCAGATATAAATCATAAAATCGCAGACCGTTTCTTATTCTCTTAAACTGCGTCGCATTTGAATTCGCAATTAGTCGTCTGTCAAGTCAAGTAAGTTGTGCCCGATCATAAAAGTGTGTTGTCTCTCTGCTACTGACCTTCAAACACCAAAATTAGGTTCATTAAATTATAAATGAGAAACTGGCCCCAACCTGTGACAGGGCGGCAAATAAAGGGGGGCAAGCGGGCACGGGACAAGTACCGGGAGACATTCTAAATGGAACGCCAAAATCAGTTATAGCTTCTTGGGATGGGGCGCGGCTCCATGCGAGGGGGCACACGACCATGGGCACCCATAAGGGGGGGGGGTAAGGTAGGGAACTTGCCACCCCCTAAAGTTTTAAGTTAATGTCTCATTATGTTAACAAATGGCAAAAACAGAACTAAATTTGTTAAAAGTTTGAAATTTGCCCCCTCTAGAAACTTTTTTTTAAGTTTGCCCCCCCCCCTATGAAAATTACTATGGGCGCCTATGCACACGACACTAATTATGGTTTGCCCCGGATGAGATAAACTCTAATTGCGGCATTGCCTGTGAAAATGACCTCTTTTTGCTCACTATTTACAGCAACAGGTCTTTTTTTCTAACGCTGAACAATTGATTTCAGACAAGTTTAAAATCGCTGCCCCTAATTTTTGCTTTCCTGAGAAATTATCTAGCTTGGCCATTTGGTAGATCTGCCATCGTTCCTGTTGGGTTGAAAAGCTTCTGTGATTCTATTCTTTTGTTGATTTTTGCAGGGGAATTTTTTTTTTTTTTTTTTTTTTTTTTAATCTGATTGTATATTTGGGTTATAAATGCATGATTTGGGTTCAAAATCATAACTTTGCCCCCTGACTTTTTAGACTAGGGGGCAATTTTTACAACTGCAGGGGCAATTGCCCCCCTCGCCCCCCCAGATTACGCCTATGGTTGATGATACACTTTAGATCGCAACAAGTTCTATCCCCTTCTCTTCTCAATTTTAAATACTGAACAACTTCATTAAAATTCAGCAAACATTCTTTTTTTATGTATTAATTAAAAATTCAGAGCGTGAAATATGCTTATAGAGTTGCACTTAAAATATCTCTGACTATAGTTTATATATATATATATATATATATACATTTAGAGGTGTGTACATAGTGTCTAATGAAATGCACTTGTATTAGCTTCTAAATTATTGATTAAATGAAATATTTTACGACGCGTATTGTTAAGAGAATGAAATACCTATTAATAAAAAATTAAAATATATAGTTTCAACTGATCCTTCAAAACATTTTAGGTTTCATATATACTCCTCGCGCGTGCGTCATTATTTCATTTTCATTCATTTATTAAGCAGTTTTAGTCATAGGTATTTGAAAATTAAAATGTGTAATAGCAAGCATCAATAACGCTCTCCACTGAGAGGAATTTATTTCAATAACTTATTCTGCATTATATTTTTAAATCCGCAAAAATATCTGTTTTTTAAAGCTTCTATGCTGTTCATACAGGCGAAGACTATCATCTTTCCCCCTCGCTCAGTATCTAACGAGGTTACTGTACAATTTCCCCGCTGCCTGTAGAAACAGGTTTATCCTTCCCTCCAGAGCGCAGCGCCTGTCTTGGCGCCAAATGCTCTGTATCCATTAGTGTTTGTTTACACGCGGACGGGACGCGTTTTCCGAAACCCTCAAGCGTTCACGCACTTGGCGAAAACAAGAGCGCGCCAACGATTTGGCGGAAGAGAGGGGTTACGCGCGCTTGTAGTCGCTATAAGGTTGCAATGTTAGCAAGAGCGCCACAAGAATTTATGAGGTTATAACAGACGCGCTTTTCTGATGTGTTAAAAGAATGCAATTAGTTTAATATATTGGTAGAATATGAAATGTATATAATATGATTGTATGTATAAAACATTTATTTATAGATAAAAATTTAATTTATCTGCTCCGAAATTTTATCCTAAGCACTTTAAAATTGTTTATCGCATGTTCTTTTTGGCGCCATCTACTTTTTTTTTTAACGTAATTATCACAATAGGTTTATTGATCTATTGCTTAAGTTTAATTTTACAAGAAACGTTAATAAACATTAAAGTAAATAAATTTTATTTACTTTATTGTTTAACACCAGTATTTTGAGTGTTTTTTCCGTTAATAAACATGTTTCCGATATATTTTAAGCAAGGGCGGATCCAGAAACTTTTTTCGGAGGGGGCGCAAATCGAGAATACTTATTTTATCTAGCGTAAAGCCCACTTATTATTGCTGAAAGCCCAGAGCCTTATTATCGCATGGGCAAATCGGGACTTTGCCCAGGGCCCCCGGCTCGAAAGGGCCCCCAATATCGAATGTTGTTCTGAAATATTCTTTTTTATATCAAAATTTTATGAAAAATAAAACAAATTTCATAGATGGGGGCCCCCAATTTCATCAATACACGGGGCCCCTGTTGGTCATAATCAGGCTCTGTGAAAGCCCGCTTTATCTAGTGTAAATATATTTTTCTCGGAGGGGCGCGCGCCCCCTGTACCCTCCCCCTGGATCCGCCTTTGATTTTAAGAATGGAATTTGTTAAATAATAAATGGTACAGTAAGAAATGTAGATAATTTTATGCTTAAGACATTTATTTACAGATAAAAACACAACTTAAATGCTTAAAACTTTTCATAAGCACTACAAAAAATGCCTAACATTTGGTGCTACCGACGGTTTTTTTTTTTTTTTTTTTTTTTTAACGGAATTATCTTACTAATAGTAGTTTTCTTAGTTTGCTGTTGTACGTTTAATTTCTAGCATTATATGGAAACATATAGTTATTTTTTCCTTATTTTTCAAAACTGAGAACATGCAAAATAAGTCAATATTTCGTTATCAAACGTAAAGAATTAACCAAGAAATTTTTTTAACTAATGTTCAATAATAAACTATCATTTTATATATTGAGAGATTTTACTGTGGTGATTCCACTTTTTACTTTCCGAACATGTACCATGTAAGGAAAGTATTGTAATCATGAAAAAATTCGAATTCGAGATTTTGGTGTTTTTACACGTTTTGAGGGCTTCTGAATCCATTTATGCTATTTTTACGAGATGTATGTATGTATGTGTGTGTGTGTGTGTATGTGAGTGAACACGATAGCTCCTGAACGGAGCATTCGATTGAGCTCAAATTGGGTATATATGTTATAAACCACCGTTGCAAGACCGGTATTGATTTTGGTGTGTATAGGACTTATAGTTTTTCTACAGGGCTACGACAAAGATTTCTTTTACATTATGGCCTGTGGGGGAAATTTCTTGAAAGTGCGCTAGCGTTTAAACGGTAGATTCGATTGAGCTCAAATTGGGTATACATGTTATAAACCACCGTTGCAAGACCGGTATTGATTTTGGTGTGTATAGGACTTATAGTTCTCCTAAAGGGCTACGACAAAACTTTCTTTTATGTTATGGCATATGGGGAGAAATTCTTGAAAGTGCGCAAGCGTTTAAACGGTGCATTCGATTGAGTTTCAATTTGGTATATATGTTTGAATTATTCATCGATTAAAATTTATTTAAGTGTTTGGTAATGATCTTAATCGTAAGTGTTCGGAAAGTCGAGTGGAGTCACTCCAGATTTTTATCTATTTCACTGAAACTTTATTTCTCATGTGCATGTGTTTTAGGAGATAAAGATGGTTAATATATTATTAATATATAATTTATATAATAATTATATATATATATATATATATATATATATATAATTATTATTTATAATATATAAGAACAATTTTTGAACTTAACAATTAAAAATTAATATATTAAATTATTTACCTTATTTTTGTACCTTGTTAAGTATTTAATTAATTTAATAATGATAGCTTAAAATAACCAAGAAACACGAAATAGCAATAAGAACAGAGAAAATGTGGCTTACGCAAAAATTTAAGTATCAAAAATTTCAATTTTTTTAATATAAAATTCATAAATCTTAATTTATTCTACTTGTATAAAATTGGTTATTTTAAAGGCTGAATAAACTCGATGCTTGTAAGTCTTCTCAGTGAAAGTACAATTATGTATTAAACTTGTTGAATTATCTTATCATTTGATTATTTTGTTTTTTAAATACATTAATTTGTTTATGTATTTAAAAAACAAAATAATCAAATGATAAGACCATGAATAAATTTATTTACAAAATCATAAAATACAAATCTAAGTATATAATTAATTAATAATATTATGCGTTCTACAAACATGTGTAGGGAAAAAATCCTCAATTGTTTTTTCCATGGGATTTTGCGTTGGGCCTGTTTTTGGAAACACTTTCAGTAATACTTCTTTTGCGTTTAACGCTTTTATTTTGTAGTTGTTTTGGAGGTCTGTACTGGTTCTTGCTAAACCAGGACGACGTGTTGCTATAGATGTTGGCTGCACTTTGATTTCTTTTTCTCTAGACGAATTACAAAAATAAAGTTTATTTATACTTTTCAAATTGTGGCTCACTGTAATAAACAATCCATTCTAATTTCATAATGTTGCAAAGAGAATCTTTGAAAGCTTCAGATTCATCTTTATCTTTCAGCGGTAGCCGTAAAACAACGATTTCGTCGTTAGATTTTCCATCATCAACAACGCAATTCGGATATTTTTGAACGAACTCATCTAAAACACTCTGTCTGAATTTCGACAGAGACATTTTTTTAAAGAGCAAACTGGAAAACAAGCGAACCCCGTAAATGAATGTATTGGAGCGCGGTTAGTATGAGACAGTGACTTTCGCAATGCGCATCTCTCTACCGCCAAATCGTTGGCGCGCTCCTGTTTGCGCCAAGTGCGTGAACTCTTGAGGGTTTCTGACAGGGGTGGGGGATCGGGGGGGCATGCAGCCCCCGTCGGGGATCACTGGCCCCCCTGTCGGGGAGTGTCGTCGGGGATTTTTTTTAGAGAATTTGTTTAGAAAAACGAAGGAAATTTTGCAACCAGATAAAAAAATCCATTCAAAGTGTCTGACCCGACCGTAGAGGTTCCGTTCACTTCCATTCTCATTCTGCTTGGAATTATACGATATTCATATACTGAATATATTGATTATCTGCAGCCCGGAGTATGTTTCTCGGGATTCGAAGAAACCAGCGAACAAGATCCACATTTCTTGGGTAAACAGGGTTGCCCGATCTGCTGATAATTGCCTTCGTAAAGACCTTTTTAACTACGACTTTGGTGAAAATCACTGGGCTTTCCTGTTAACCAAGAACAGATAATTAATGACCATCTCATGATAATAATTTTTAATATACGAAACCAAAGTAGGAAATTTATCTCTTACTCGAATACTTTTTTGAGAGGCTGTGCAAGTACTGAAACGTAAAATTTTGGGGTTTTATCGTTTGGCCTCCCTGTCGGGGAAGATGGCCCTCCCGTCGGGGAAAGTCTGGCGCCGTCACTGGTTTCTGAAAACGCGGACGGCGTCGGGCTTGTCTCGAACTATCGAAATCATTAAATTAATAAACAGATAAATGGAAATCAATTTTTGTGATTTGAGTGCATATTTATATGAAAAATGTAGTTACATATTATCACATTACTTATTAGAGCAGGTTAATAATTTCGGAAAATAATAGTCAATTTTTTTTGTATTGACACGTTGACTCGTTTCCGTACAACACTATCGCGCCATTGCCGAAGCAGCATGTCAACATTGCACAGAAATATCTATGAGGACATCTACAGAAAAAATACACCCAATTTCTTTGGGAGAGGGATTTCTGATAGGGCTTCCGGGTGCACCAAGTATTTGAATTTTGTCCTGCAATAAAAAAAATCACCTGTTTTATATTGTGTTGATCATTATTTGGAAGCTAAACTGGTTTTTTCACTGAGTTGTATGGAAAACTAGAACAATCGAGATTCTACTGTGAATATGATTAAATGCAATTATTTTAGGACATACCGCTTAAGTTTAACATTTCTTTTTAACATTATTTGATTTTAAATCTCATTAACTCTAAACTATTAGATGAAAATTTATATTTAGAGTTTTTTGACATGGGGATTTTTCAAATGTCAAGTAATGGCATCACTGCGACACTTTCGAAACACTTTCGTTTTAATATGGGGATGTCCTTGCCAGGTGCAATTAAGGCAAACCTGCACAATGGGTATCTGTCATGGAAGGGGGGTTGCCTTGGACAGAGAACTTTTTAAGAGGTTCAAACGCATATTAACGTAACATGTAGAGAAAATCGGCCAAAACTCAAAACCGTTAGATCGACAGCCGCACGGCAGGCCAGAACTATTGACCTTCACATTTCAGCCGTCTACCATTCTCAGCACTGCATATGATGGGGACCTCTAAGCAAAAAATTGCTATATACATCAATGCTAGAGAAAATACACTTCGCTTCAGTTTTTCTGGGAAAATTCGTCTGTTTAAATATTAAAAAATGTTATCAAAATTGCATATAATTTAAATAATTATTTGTAAACTTAAATTGTTGTATTATTAATTAGGCCAAATTAATAGTTTAAAATTTTTTACTCTTCAGCTGCGACAAAATAAGTATGACGATGTTTATTTCACATACTGATGCTACATTTTCCAGTCAAGATTACTCTTCCTTCAAACGCCAAATAGTGTATTTTTTATATGTATGTATACAGGGTGTAACTGAAGGTAGTTAAAATACATACAAAGAAGTATTTTTCTGCATTACAAGGTTTGGTCGGAAAGGGAAAATGTAGCTAGTTTCAGCACGATAGGGCTCCAGCCTATTTCGCAAATATTGTGCGTAATTACCCCATTGTCATCTTTGACCCCGATCGATTGGACAAGTTGAACTAGTCGTTTGGCCAGCCCGTTCATTAGATTAATCAAGTATCGAATTTTGCTTTTGGGGACACCTCAAGGCACTCGTTTACGAGACTCCAGTTGACAGAGATGAGGGCCTCATTGCAAAACTTAAGTAACCGCTGCAACCGTTCGTGGAACGTCTGGCATCTTCCAAAGGGTACGGCAATCACTTGCTAGACGCTACCAGCACATTTGAGAATTTGTAGTAGAGCTTTTTCATTTCTTTTGCATTTGCTATATTTCCATCTAAACTTTCTGTTTCTAACCCCACACTGCTAATATGCTATACAAAAAATGCTTCTTTATATGCATTTTATTCTTAAAGTTTGGCCTATGAATTCAGTTACACCCTGTATATGTATATATGTATCTTGGGTGCACCTCCCTGGAAATGATCCTGCCGGCGCCCTTGCAGTTTACCACCACGAAAAAATAATTTGGCAGGAATGACCGCCGGGATGATTTATAAGTACCATTCGTTGCATGTGCTATGGATAAGAGCATAGTACGCATATGCAGCTTCGGGTAAATTGAAAAGTCTGTTGCTAGACATAAGGAGGGAAAACTGCAAAATGGCTTACAGTATCATTAAGAATCTAAGAATTTTAAAAACTACTGTAAAATCTTTTTTTTTTTTTTTTTTCATAATATGCACTTTTATTTTCCTAAACTAAGAACTCTAAAAGTTAGCTTAGCTTTCATTTTATTGTAGGATTTGACATGTTTAAGTGTCAGCAATAGACAAGGTCGTACTGTGAAAAAAAAAATTTGGAGGGAGGAGTGGGTGGGTCCAAATGCTGGAAAAAACAAAATATTTATGTTAAATTCTAATCGCAGGTGAATTTGACATTTTGATGTCACGAATTTCTAATTCCATCAAAAACTTAATGAGGATAACATGCTTTACAGAAAAATTACTTTACTAAGGTTTATTTTTACGACAGCCATGGTAGCCAAAAACTTCACGGAACGATGAATGTTTCATGAAGATATTTCTAAGTCTGTGACATCAACAATATTTTAAGACTATGTTTACCAATGTGTTTGTTCTGCAGAATGAATGAGATTGCACATCGTTCACGCTTTTAGAAATTAGGAGACAAAACAGTGGTCCGCACCATTTTATAATACTTTAGAACTTAAGCCGAAAAAAACCAAAATATCCTGCAGAAGCACTTAGGAAGCGAATAGATTTGTTTGCAAAACACTATTACAGTCTGAAAAAACACTCAAAAAACTGGTGTTAAACGATAAAGTAATTAAAAAACTTTGTAAAAAACACACATAAGAAGTAAAAGGAAAAAGGATACGCGTTTCGTTCAAAAATTGTTTTGAACTTCTTCAGTCCAAGCCCTTCGACGTAAAGAACACAGGGAACTGAAAAGAGAAAAAAAAAACAAGCAAGATGTTGCCACAAGGGGCAAAGAAAAGTCGAACAAAACCACGGAGAGGGGAGAAAAAAAAATTAAAAAGGGGATAGAAAGGAAAGGAAAGAAGCACAAAAAATACAGAAATAAAAAAGGAATAAAGAAAAATAATAAAAAAGGGAACACACAAGTACAAACACACACACAAAAAAGAGAAAACAGAACAAACAAACAAAAAACAAATAGCACACGTTTTTTTTTTTTTTTTTTTTAATAAAAACCACGAACAGGACAGCACAATAAATATATATATATATTATTATTATATTTTTTTTTTTTTTTAAATAAAAACGAAAAAGAAAGACAGTAACACACGTACATACACATTAAAGAAACAGGGGGGGGGAAAAAGGGGGGGGTAGACGAAGAAAGTGAAAAGAACCTTACAACAGCAACTTCCAAGCAGAATGAACGAAAGGAACGGAAGAACCATCGTTCACAAGACGATCTAAGTGCTGGGTAATGGAAAAACCTTCCAAAAAATCCAGATGGGACAAAGACTGAGGAGTGCACAAAATCTTAGCCTTAGAAAACTGAAATCGATGATTGGAATTCCAACAATGTGAGGCAATAGAAGATTTGGAAAGTTCGTGCTTAGAGACATATCTCTCATGCTCTTTGAGCCTAAATTTGAGAGCTCTTCTGGTCTGACCAATATAGCCCAAATCACAAGATTCACAAGGAATATAATAAACACCCCAACGGTTCTCAGTAGGAATAGGATCTTTAAGGGAAGAAAATTTAAGTTTATTAACAGGTTTAAAAATGACTTTGAAACCGAAATTTTTGAGAAGTTTAGAAATTTTGTAGCATAAAGGTGAAAAGAAAGGTAGTACAATTAATTCGTTGTGAAAATTAATAGTATTAGTAGAAGTATTAGGCTTATTAAATTTAGAAACAGCTTTATCAATAATAGAGGGGCTAAAACCACGAGAAACAGCTAAGGATTTTAAGTAACTAATTTCATTATTAAGAGAAGAAGAATCAGAGCAAATTTTGATAGCACGAAACACATAAGTGTAAAAAGCAGAAAGTTTTTGCTGGTAAGGATGATTAGATAGGGCATGAGGAGGTAAAGATATAGAAAAGGGCTTGCGGAAAACAGAAGTAGAGAAACCGTCAGGATTCCTAGAAACAAGAACATCCAAAAAAGGTAAAGAATTGTTGCACTCCTCTTCTAGAGTAAATTGGATACACGGATCAACAGAATTAACGATCAAAAGTAAATTAGAAATATCACAATTGGAATCCACTAGAACGAAAGTATCGTCAACATATCTGACCCAGCACGGAAAATTAAAGACCTTGAAGAGTTTCTCTTCAAAATAATGCATATAAATATCACATAAGAGAGGTGAGAGAGAATTACCCATAGCAAGACCCTCGGTTTGTTTATAGAAAGAGCCATTAAAAATGAAAGCAGTTTGTTTAATACAAACGCTTACTAAAGCTATAAACTCTTTAATCTCAATAGAAGAATAATGAAACTCGCGTAAACGCTTTTCCAAACAGTCAATCGCACCTTGGATAGGAACATTAGTGAATAAAGATTTAACATCAAGAGAAAGCATTTTACAATTAGTAGGAGAAAGAAGTTTAACTTTGTTAACGAAATCATAAGAGTTTTTAACAGTGTGGGTATTACTAGCAGTCAAAGGTGAAAGAGTATGCGAGAGGAAACGTGCAAGGTTATAAGAAGCAGTACCAATGTTAGAAACAATGGGGCGAAAGGCAAGAGAAGGTTTATGAATTTTAGGAAGGGCATAGAAACGAGCACAGTTAGCAATAGAAGGAATAACATAACGTTTAGTTTGAGCATTTAAGATTACAGAGGACTTCACAGTGTGTTTAATTTCAGAAAGGTGACTGTTAGTAGGATCAGAATTTAATTTAGTGTATGGACCAGTGGTTAGCATGTTATTAATACAATCAACATAAGAAGATTTATCAAGTAAAACAGTCTGGCCGCCTTTATCAGCTTTAGTAATGAGTAAATTAGGGTTAGAATTAAGTTCTTTGAGAGCAGTTTTTTGAGAACGAGAGAGGTTAGATTTGGCATGCATATTATTTGAAGAGATAGTATTAGCAATAAGATGTCGCAAAGTATCAAGTTGGTTAGAAGAGAGTTTACTATTTTTAAAGGAGTTTTCCATAGGAGCAATAAGTTTGGAAACCGAAACGTTACTAACACGAGAAAAATTCAAACCTAAACTAAGAGCATCTCTCTGAGAATCAGTTAAAACATGTGAAGACAAATTAACAACAGTGTCCTGAACAAGAGGCCTAACAGAACCGAGGGAAGACCTAACCGGAAGAAGAGCTTGGAATTTCTTATCCAAAGTAGCTCTGTGAGAAATAGAACGTTGTTCGACATAAGCGAAATTCCGTTTTTCCCAGTTAGCAAACGCAGGGTAAGACTTACTCAAAAGCAAATGGAGATCATAAAGATCAGATTCAAGAATCGAAACTTTATAACGAACATCCTGAATAAAAGCCCGTAAAACCGCCCGTTTAGACCTATTCAGAGCCTTATCAACACGAGAAGAACCGTGAATATTGCACTTAATGTCAATGAACTTAGGAATGACATTACTGCGTTTGCATCGAACAAGAAAACCTAAATGATTCAAGAAACGAGAACGTTTCAATCGTAAACGGGAAAAACGGTTAAACAAAGATGAATCCATACAGAAAACACAAAAACAGAAAAGAAATAAGCAAGAAAAAGCACACGAAGAAGGAAGGAAGAAAAGAGAGAACAAAAGTGAGTGTTAATAGTCCAAATAAACAAAACAACTGAAAAAACACTCAAAATACTGGTGTTAAACGATAAAGTAATTAAAAAACTTTGTAAAAAACACACATAAGAAGTAAAAGGAAAAAGGATACGCGTTTCGTTCAAAAATTGTTTTGAACTTCTTCAGTCCAAGCCCTTCGACGTAAAGAACACAGGGAACTGAAAAGAGAAAAAAAAACAAGCAAGATGTTGCCACAAGGGGCAAAGAAAAGTCGAACAAAACCACGGAGAGGGGAGAAAAAAAAAATTAAAAAGGGGGATAGAAAGGAAAGGAAAGAAGCACAAAAAATACAGAAATAAAAAAGGAATAAAGAAAAATAATAAAAAAGGGAACACACAAGTACAAACACACACACAAAAAAGAGAAAACAGAACAAACAAACAAAAAACAAATAGCACACGTTTTTTTTTTTTTTTTTTTTTTTTTTTTTTAAATAAAAACCACGAACAGGACAGCACAATAAATATATATATATTATTATTATATTATTTATTATTATTATTATTTTTTTTATATTAAATAAAAACGAAAAAGAAAGACAGTAACACACGTACATACACATTAAAGAAACAGGGGGGGAAAAGGGGGGGGTAGACGAAGAAAGTGAAAAGAACCTTACAACAGCAACTTCCAAGCAGAATGAACGAAAGGAACGGAAGAACCATCGTTCACAAGACGATCTAAGTGCTGGGTAATGGAAAAACCTTCCAAAAAATCCAGATGGGACAAAGACTGAGGAGTGCACAAAATCTTAGCCTTAGAAAACTGAAATCGATGATTGGAATTCCAACAATGTGAGGCAATAGAAGATTTGGAAAGTTCGTGCTTAGAGACATATCTCTCATGCTCTTTGAGCCTAAATTTGAGAGCTCTTCTGGTCTGACCAATATAGCCCAAATCACAAGATTCACAAGGAATATAATAAACACCCCAACGGTTCTCAGTAGGAATAGGATCTTTAAGGGAAGAAAATTTAAGTTTATTAACAGGTTTAAAAATGACTTTGAAACCGAAATTTTTGAGAAGTTTAGAAATTTTGTAGCATAAAGGTGAAAAGAAAGGTAGTACAATTAATTCGTTGTGAAAATTAATAGTATTAGTAGAAGTATTAGGCTTATTAAATTTAGAAACAGCTTTATCAATAATAGAGGGGCTAAAACCACGAGAAACAGCTAAGGATTTTAAGTAACTAATTTCATTATTAAGAGAAGAAGAATCAGAGCAAATTTTGATAGCACGAAACACATAAGTGTAAAAAGCAGAAAGTTTTTGCTGGTAAGGATGATTAGATAGGGCATGAGGAGGTAAAGATATAGAAAAGGGCTTGCGGAAACAGAAGTAGAGAACGTCAGGATTCCTGAATCTAGAGCATTCCTGAAGGATAACATCACTTTGGTTTCGAATCACGTCCCTAGTTTCTATATCTTTACCTCCTCATGCCCTATCTAATCATCCTTACCAGCAAAAACTTTCTGCTTTTTACACTTATGTGTTTCGTGCTATCAAAATTTGCTCTGATTCTTCTTCTCTTAATAATGAAATTAGTTACTTAAAATCCTTAGCTGTTTCTCGTGGTTTTAGCCCCTCTATTATTGATAAAGCTGTTTCTAAATTTAATAAGCCTAATACTTCTACTAATACTATTAATTTTCACAACGAATTAATTGTACTACCTTTCTTTTCACCTTTATGCTACAAAATTTCTAAACTTCTCAAAAATTTCGGTTTCAAAGTCATTTTTAAACCTGTTAATAAACTTAAATTTTCTTCCCTTAAAGATCCTATTCCTACTGAGAACCGTTGGGGTGTTTATTATATTCCTTGTGAATCTTGTGATTTGGGCTATATTGGTCAGACCAGAAGAGCTCTCAAATTTAGGCTCAAAGAGCATGAGAGATATGTCTCTAAGCACGAACTTTCCAAATCTTCTATTGCCTCACATTGTTGGAATTCCAATCATCGATTTCAGTTTTCTAAGGCTAAGATTTTGTGCACTCCTCAGTCTTTGTCCCATCTGGATTTTTTGGAAGGTTTTTCCATTACCCAGCACTTAGATCGTCTTGTGAACGATGGTTCTTCCGTTCCTTTCGTTCATTCTGCTTGGAAGTTGCTGTTGTAAGGTTCTTTTCACTTTCTTCGTCTACCCCCCCCTTTTCCCCCCCTGTTTCTTTAATGTGTATGTACGTGTGTTACTGTCTTTCTTTTTCGTTTTTATTTATATATAAAAAATAATAAAAATAATAATAATAATAATATAATAATATATATATATTTATTGTGCTGTCCTGTTCGTGGTTTTTTATTTAAAAAAAAAAAAAAAAAAAAAAAAAAACGTGTGCTATTTGTTTTTTGTTTGTTTGTTCTGTTTTCTCTTTTTTGTGTGTGTGTTTGTACTTGTGTGTTCCCTTTTTTATTATTTTTCTTTATTCCTTTTTATTTCTGTATTTTTTGTGCTTCTTTCCTTTCCTTTCTATCCCCCTTTTTAATTTTTTTTTTCTCCCCTCTCCGTGGTTTTGTTCGACTTTTCTTTGCCCCTTGTGGCAACATCTTGCTTGTTTTTTTTCTCTTTTCAGTTCCCTGTGTTCTTTACGTCGAAGAGCTTGGACTGAAGAAGTTCAAAACAATTTTTGAACGAAACGCGTATCCTTTTTCCTTTTACTTCTTATGTGTGTTTTTTACAAAGTTTTTTAATTACTTTATCGTTTAACACCAGTATTTTGAGTGTTTTTTCAGTTGTTTTGTTTATTTGGACTATTAACACTCACTTTTGTTCTCTCTTTTCTTCCTTCCTTCTTCGTGTGCTTTTTCTTGCTTATTTCTTTTCTGTTTTTGTGTTTTCTGTATGGATTCATCTTTGTTTAACCGTTTTTCCCGTTTACGATTGAAACGTTCTCGTTTCTTGAATCATTTAGGTTTTCTTGTTCGATGCAAACGCAGTAATGTCATTCCTAAGTTCATTGACATTAAGTGCAATATTCACGGTTCTTCTCGTGTTGATAAGGCTCTGAATAGGTCTAAACGGGCGGTTTTACGGGCTTTTATTCAGGATGTTCGTTATAAAGTTTCGATTCTTGAATCTGATCTTTATGATCTCCATTTGCTTTTGAGTAAGTCTTACCCTGCGTTTGCTAACTGGGAAAAACGGAATTTCGCTTATGTCGAACAACGTTCTATTTCTCACAGAGCTACTTTGGATAAGAAATTCCAAGCTCTTCTTCCGGTTAGGTCTTCCCTCGGTTCTGTTAGGCCTCTTGTTCAGGACACTGTTGTTAATTTGTCTTCACATGTTTTAACTGATTCTCAGAGAGATGCTCTTAGTTTAGGTTTGAATTTTTCTCGTGTTAGTAACGTTTCGGTTTCCAAACTTATTGCTCCTATGGAAAACTCCTTTAAAAATAGTAAACTCTCTTCTAACCAACTTGATACTTTGCGACATCTTATTGCTAATACTATCTCTTCAAATAATATGCATGCCAAATCTAACCTCTCTCGTTCTCAAAAAACTGCTCTCAAAGAACTTAATTCTAACCCTAATTTACTCATTACTAAAGCTGATAAAGGCGGCCAGACTGTTTTACTTGATAAATCTTCTTTTGATTGTATTAATAACATGCTAACCACTGGTCCATACACTAAATTAAATTCTGATCCTACTAACAGTCACCTTTCTGAAATTAAACACACTGTGAAGTCCTCTGTAATCCTAAATGCTCAAACTAAACGTTATGTTATTCCTTCTATTGCTAACTGTGCTCGTTTCTATGCCCTTCCTAAAATTCATAAACCTTCTCTTGCCTTTCGCCCCATTGTTTCTAACATTGGTACTGCTTCTTATAACCTTGCACGTTTCCTCTCGCATACTCTTTCACCTTTGACTGCTAGTAATACCCACACTGTTAAAAACTCTTATGATTTCGTTAACAAAGTTAAACTTCTTTCTCCTACTAATTGTAAAATGCTTTCTCTTGATGTTAAATCTTTATTCACTAATGTTCCTATCCAAGGTGCGATTGACTGTTTGGAAAAGCGTTTACGCGAGTTTCATTATTCTTCTATTGAGATTAAAGAGTTTATAGCTTTAGTAAGCGTTTGTATTAAACAAACTGCTTTCATTTTTAATGGCTCTTTCTATAAACAAACCGAGGGTCTTGCTATGGGTAATTCTCTCTCACCTCTCTTATGTGATATTTATATGCATTATTTTGAAGAGAAACTCTTCAAGGTCTTTAATTTTCCGTGCTGGGTCAGATATGTTGACGATACTTTCGTTCTAGTGGATTCCAATTGTGATATTTCTAATTTACTTTTGATCGTTAATTCTGTTGATCCGTGTATCCAATTTACTCTAGAAGAGGAGTGCAACAATTCTTTACCTTTTTTGGATGTTCTTGTTTCTAGGAATCCTGACGGTTTCTCTACTTCTGTTTTCCGCAAGCCCTTTTCTATATCTTTACCTCCTCATGCCCTATCTAATCATCCTTACCAGCAAAAACTTTCTGCTTTTTACACTTATGTGTTTCGTGCTATCAAAATTTGCTCTGATTCTTCTTCTCTTAATAATGAAATTAGTTACTTAAAATCCTTAGCTGTTTCTCGTGGTTTTAGCCCCTCTATTATTGATAAAGCTGTTTCTAAATTTAATAAGCCTAATACTTCTACTAATACTATTAATTTTCACAACGAATTAATTGTACTACCTTTCTTTTCACCTTTATGCTACAAAATTTCTAAACTTCTCAAAAATTTCGGTTTCAAAGTCATTTTTAAACCTGTTAATAAACTTAAATTTTCTTCCCTTAAAGATCCTATTCCTACTGAGAACCGTTGGGGTGTTTATTATATTCCTTGTGAATCTTGTGATTTGGGCTATATTGGTCAGACCAGAAGAGCTCTCAAATTTAGGCTCAAAGAGCATGAGAGATATGTCTCTAAGCACGAACTTTCCAAATCTTCTATTGCCTCACATTGTTGGAATTCCAATCATCGATTTCAGTTTTCTAAGGCTAAGATTTTGTGCACTCCTCAGTCTTTGTCCCATCTGGATTTTTTGGAAGGTTTTTCCATTACCCAGCACTTAGATCGTCTTGTGAACGATGGTTCTTCCGTTCCTTTCGTTCATTCTGCTTGGAAGTTGCTGTTGTAAGGTTCTTTTCACTTTCTTCGTCTACCCCCCCCTTTTGCCCCCCCTGTTTCTTTAATGTGTATGTACGTGTGTTACTGTCTTTCTTTTTCGTTTTTATTTAAAAAAAAAAAAAAAAAATTAATAATAATATATATATATTTATTGTGCTGTCCTGTTCGTGGTTTTTATTTAAAAAAAAAAAAAAAAAAAAAAAAAAAAAAAAAAAAACGTGTGCTGTTTGTTTTTTTCTGTTTTTCTCTTTTTTTTGTGTGTGTTTGTACTTGTGTGTTCCCTTTTTTATTATTTTTTCTTTTTATTTCTGTATTTTTTGTGCTTCTTTCCTTTCCTTTCTATCCCCCTTTTAATTTTTTTTTATTTTCTCCCCTCTCCGTGGTTTTGTTCGACTCTTCTTTGCCCCTTGTGGCAACATCTTGCTTGTTTTTTTTTTTTTTCTCTTTTCAGTTCCCTGTGTTCTTTACGTCGAAGGGCTTGGACTGAAGAAGTTCAAAACAATTTTTGAACGAAACGCGTATCCTTTTTCCTTTTACTTCTTATGTGTGTTTTTTACAAAGTTTTTTAATTACTTTACTATTACAGTCTGTTTGATCTCAAATAATGCTGGCATAAATTTTAGGTTATGATTTTACAATTATGCTAGAATCTCAAGTAAGTATCTGTAAGCTAAAGTTTAGGTCACAAGTCAATAATTCTCACCTTTTGAAATTTCGTAAAGATGGAATTAATTTCACTTATATGGGTAAGAAAAACATTTGATTCCTTCAGTATGAAGAATGGGTACGCAGCTAGTTAGTGTTAAAAGTTCTCACAAACTCGCACCTCACCTTAGAGTGACTTTGTGATAAGCTCTTTTTTGTATTAAAAATGCATGGGAGAAAGAAATATCTCAGAGTCATGTTACATACTTTGTTTTTAAAACCATTTTTACAGTTTTAAATGAAAGAATTAAAAGATTTAAACAGTAAATTAAGCATTTAGTTTGGGAAAAACAAACTAAATATAACGTGAAATAAGAACTTTTTTTTAAGTAAAACTTCTTTAGGCGCAACTAGAGAGTAACTCAGATTTTTTTTCTGACGGAAGTAACGCTCAGTAAAGGAAATGACGTATCTTTTTCCCCCTTGCTTCTTCATTCCGCCATGACTGCAAAAACATTGCAATGTCAAGGACAAAAGACTGATAATTTCTACACCGTTTGTACGATCCCCTTGAAAATTTCCATAATCATGTATAAAAATATAGAAAACAATCTGCGCTACTTTAAAAATCTGAAAATCCACCCGTTCCCTCATTTTTAAGCGATTTTTCGCTATTTTCAGCAACATTTCAGATCCGAGAGTCAAAAAAGTTAATCATATGCGTGACAAAATTAGCTATTGCAAGTGATTTTTACTTCATATTGACGTCACACTTAACAAGCTTTTTCCAGATTTATAAGTTTAATTATTTGCGGAACAGCTCTCGGGCGTTCGTTCCTGAGAACGTCGACTGTGCTCCCTGCGCGTCGACATTACTCCCTACCTGTTTTGAAGCAAGATCTTGTCTGATGACCCTGTTCAGTGGATAAGTGGACCGGCTCTTGTCAGAGCCACTGTGTGAAGTCTTTCGCTGAACAGGCGGCGATCCTGCTGACTGTCTCTCACTGTTGTTACAGGCGGCAACCCAACCCGTCACCTCCGATAAACAAGGCCTACGCACCGGATACAGAAAGTGGCACTATGGTGCAGAGCCCAGTTAAGGGGGGGGGCTGAGGGGGCTGTAGCCCCGGGCCCAGTGAACAAGGGGGCCCTAGATAGAAGAGAAAACCCTGTAAACAGAAAAAAAAAATGTAAATTTTATGTGAACCTAAAAATTGAGCGGGTTAATTATTTTAATGGAAGATACAAGTAAAGTTAGTGCGTCCTGATTGTAAATTTTACAATCAAACGTTGGTTTTTTACAGTTGAAGGTACTGGGTATCTTTGTTAAACATTTTCTGTAAAAAATTCAACATTTTTACCTGAATGAACAGACTATACACAAAGAAAAAAGACATAGATTCTCATGAACAACTAGACAAACTAGAAACTTCCCTACAAGCAACAATTCCCAATTTCTGCTCAGCCAACCACCCTCATTCATCGCAACTCATCTCTCACCGAAATTCGGTACTCGGCCCAGACACGAAATTCCATCTAAAAACGATGATTGTTATGTGTACGGCAGACACTGATCGGTCCGGTACCCATAAAACGATGTTCGGAACGATATCCAGCCTGAGTTATCGGGTCATATGCCTAAATTTGATCAAAATACGTTGAACTAAAAAGAAATTTCGGCCCGCATAACGGCCGAGCGGCATTCAGCCGATGAAAATTGGCGCATGCGCTCTGTTCATGCAACAGTCGAGCGATGGCAACATCCGAGTATCTACCGGCAGGCGCCATGTTTGTTTTCATAAGAATAGGAGACGAAAAAAACTGAAGAAGTTTTTTGGTGGTGATTAGTCTATATTGTTGTACGTATAACTATCATTTGTAACAAATTTTTGACATTTTTAATATAGTATTAGTCTAATATAAGTAAAGTATAAGTTCAAATCCCTGTAATTATTTTTTTCTCTCTTGATACTGTTGCATAACACTAATGGAATTACACTACTTTTTATTAGTATCTATTTCCCATCTTTACACGGCGTACAGTGTGTAATTACACTAGTTCATACAGTTAATCGCTTTTTCCTTTTAAAATATACGGGTAAATCCTTCATTGAATCTAATAAAAAAATCATACTTCCGACCAAAACAAGCTTATTTGGTACTTATGTATTTTACAGTCAGTCAGCCAAAAAGAGCGATTTCGTGTGTAGGGATGGACGCGAGACGACTTTTTTGCGAGACGAGACAGAGATTTACAGCTTTTTTGCGAGACGAGACACACATTTTTTACATTATGATATAGGGATTTTTGCGAGACGAGACAAGCTTTTAGGCTATTTTGCGAGACGCGAGACGCTTATTTTTCGTCTCGCGTCCATCCCTATTCGTGTGCGTGTGGAATACGTCAGATGTTACAA
Organism: Cheiracanthium punctorium; assembly: GCA_038373885.1. NCBI lineage: Eukaryota > Metazoa > Arthropoda > Arachnida > Araneae > Cheiracanthiidae > Cheiracanthium > Cheiracanthium punctorium. The sequence continues at coordinate 344,082 of JAWZYV010007769.1, forward strand.
TGTAGTGCATTGCAATCCTTTGGCGAAAAAAGTTGTTGGCGTGAATTATCGACAGTAAAATAAGTACCGATTATTTGCATCCGTTGACCATAAAAAAAAAAGAAAAAAAATCCAAACGATGCGATTACTCGCCAAGATAGTTTCCAAAGGCATAAAGCGCAGATTCTTAGGGTTATGGAAATGAGAAGCTGTACAGCATTGATTTGATATTCAAACGACTGTTTTGTTTCGCTTTATAAACATCGAAACCCTCGTTGATGAATTTAGATTAGCTTAGAAATAGTATACGTAAATACAGTGATTTTTTTCTTCTTTTTTAAAGCAGACCACTGTTTTTTTCTTGGTTTCTTTTTTTCAAGCAGAACACTGGTTAATGATGATTTCAGAACCTGTGGATACTATAAACCAGACTGATACAGAGTGTCCCAAAAAGGTGGTAACGGGCTTTAATTCTTTATCTATTAGAGATAAGTGGACAGCGTAAATTGAGAAAAGTGTTCAAAATGAGTTCGGAAGTAAGACTCCGTTAAAAAAATTCCTCTCGTTAATTTTCAAAAAGTTACACTTTCTACATTTTTATATGACCCTCGTACGAAAGCATTCCCATACACTAATGAGGTGATGTACAAAATTTGGGAATTATATTTTTAAAAATTACATTTTAAGATAACCCCTCATCCTAGGATGATCGCCCACCCTTAGCGTTGCCATCACAACACAAACAAACAAACTGACATGAAATAAGACTTCAGAGGGTTCAAAAGTTGAAAAAAGAAGGGATGTGTAAAAATCCGTCTTTGGGGTCATTTTCTGCATCCCGCACTCTGAATCATGGTAAATTCTGCAAACGCAGAACATGAACATTGTTATTGCTGCTTCGAAACCCTCTGGCCAACTGCAGAGCGGGATCAGATCCTTTATATAAAACGAAAATGGCCTTAATTGGGCAGCTTCCTTTTTGCTGATCCCCAGTGAGGGGAATACCGACTTATCCCGGGTCTCCCTCCTAAATTTTGAACAAATTTCAGATGACAGCTGGATTGGTACCCCAAAGAGAGATATAGATTGAACATGGAAAACATTGAAGTCATAACACATTTTTCGTGCATTAATTCCCTACAGCGTACACGGTTTACATCAGCATCAGTCGAGAAAGGAGTTTACCCTTCTAGGCACTGGCCAAACAGGTGCTGCTTTCCTTTCGGCGTTCCAATGGGAACCGAGCTTAACCAACTGTTCTACTGCCGGACACATGAAAAATTTCTTTCACTTAATGTTTTGCTGTCTTTGTGAGTGCATTGGGAAAATTTTTCGAGATACCGATGTGTTGGGGAAAACGTAGGGGTCTATTCACAAAAAAAAAATGTTTTCTAGGGAGTTGAAGTAATAAAAAGGTTGGAAATCCCTGATATAGAAATTATGTAAAAAAACATATGAAGCAGACTTACTCTGCATTTCCTATTCTTTGTGTAAATTAAGTTCTAAAAATTTTCTTTTTTCTCCTAGAAGCTGCTCATAAAATAAGATGTTTGAAGATGCTGCTGCAAAACTCGAAGAAAATACTTCTTTTGTAAATTATGTGTATGATATATTCTGTGTAGAATAATTTCAATAAAAATTTTTGGAATTTACTTTCTTTTAAAAATTATTATAGCGATCTTATGTCTTATGGTCTATGCTTTTTTTAACAAAAACCTATTTTTCAAAACTGTAAGCTAGTTCCATAGGTTCCAGTGGTCAATAATCTTTTTTAAATTTTAAGCTAATTCAAGAAACTTATGAAAGTCGATTTCCTATCACAAAAAAAAGTCTTAATGTGAACTACACAATTTTCTTGTATGGCTGTTAAATTTAGGCATTCTTGATGCACTCTCTTCAGTATCTTGTTAAGCGTAAGAGATATCACCAGGATGAGATTTCAGCATTGAAAACTTATTCCTGGCTGAAAAATTGGCATTTTTCTTTTATTCGTCAGCTTGGCGACAAACGGTGAGATTTTAAGCATGACCCAAATAGTGACCCTAGCCAGTGGATTGTAATCAAAAATGAAAGTGCAGAACCAAATGTTAGGACAGTCTTAAATACAAAATTTCAATATTCTATGTCTAACAGTTTTTATTTTTGTTCGAGATACGTACTTATTTTTAGTGCCAAAATTTGTAATATTGCCCCTAAATTTACCAAGCTTGGGGACAGTTGGCAATATTTTGGGCATGAGCTAAACAGAGATAGTTCAGGGATTTTTAATGTGAAAGGCATGCCCATAGACTTTAATGCACCGAAAGTCTTTCATATAACTCTGTAAATAAACTATCCATTTGAAATTTCTTCGGCTATTCCTCTTTGAGTTAATCGAATTACACAAGAATATACGTACATACATACATGCATACGAGCAGACGTCCCTCAAATTTAATCAAACTAGATCGAAAATGCAGCATGCGTACGTACCAGACATTACCACAATACTAGTTAGAGCGAGTTCTGGGATTAAGGCCAATTATCTACACGAGGGATCTAGGCCTGTAGATGGGGTGCCCTCCGTGGGGTCTAAGGTATCCTAACCAGTATTTACGCTAAATTTCAGCGGAAAACACGGTAAACTCCGAACGGTTAGGCCGGCGGATGCGACCTGGTTTTGAACCAGACACCTTCCGTCTTCTAGTTCAGAGCGCTATGCGCTCGGACTAGTTAAAACAAATCGAACATGTAACATTCGTACATAACGTCATACGTAGATGGAGCATACGACATAGTACGTTAACGTATAGTATAGTTACGTATATAGTACGACTATATACGTAAATAGATGGAGTATAGGACGCGCACCTACATGCATGCATGTGCGCCGCGTAGTAAAAGTGTATTTCTTCTATACTGTATTGCTTCTGCACTGCATTATCATATAAGAAAAATGCGATTACAAATACATTTCAAAGATAAAAGAAATCTGTAAAACACTTGTGAAAGTTATCATTCGAGTTGCATCGTAGGGACGGAAAGGGTTAAATGCATGTCAACATCACATAAGAACTTATCGAAAAGTGATACTCACACAGGTGTTTGGCCAACCTCACGCATAAAGTGAACGGGCCAGTTCCTAAATCCGTGTCCAACCCGATGAAAACTCATCGGTTAGACTACTTCGGACGTTTCCACGTCCGAGGGGACATGAACTGCGTGTATCCGAGCAGTTTCATAGTGGACGGCCCGATTCCTTCTCATCGGCTCAAGGCTACGTGGCCGGTGAAGGCCCGAGCGAAATTGCTAGTAGGGTTGAGTAAACAAACACCAGCTTCAAACAGTATCAATCTTCTTTTCCTTCCATTGTATTGACAGACAATGTGCAACAGAGACGCTTAACGTTATTAGTGAAGAGTTAGTTTAGACGTCCGGATGTCAGGAGTATGCGGAGAAATCAACCCGTACAGTTCACCATAGATGGGGTTACTCCCCTCCCCTTCCTTCCCCACACTCTCAAATGTCAAGCTATTTCTTTACCAATTGGATTCGATCAATGTAACAGGTGCAAATCAAATGCGCATGGTCAAAGCGAGTAGGCGGTCGTTCTTATAATAGAGTACACATATGAATCTTATGGTTTGCTTGATGGATGTGCGTGAGTTTTCTTGGTTTTATAGCTACCCATACGTGAACAATGTATGCTTTAAAAATGTCTGGTAAAAGTGATAAACCAACTTTAACTGAATATTCTCGTTCTAGTGGTGTTTCAAAGAGAAGAAAGCGTAGAGAAAGAGAAGAAGTAAAAAAATTACCTAAAGTATATGATTAATTTAAGCGTCCGAAAGTTAATAATGAGGAAAGTAAGGCTAAGGAGCAAGAAGAACAAAAGGTTTATTCAATTGAAAACGTCCGAAATAATGATGTCGAAACCGAAAGTAAGGAGCAAGAACAAATCATTTATTCAACTGAAAAAGACAACAGTAATGATACTGAGAATAAAGAATGTGAACATCAAAATATTTTTTGTAATAATGCAGATGATAATTATGGTGAATTACCTAAAATAATAGAAAATAATATGTGCGAAAAACCGAAAAATTTGGATGACGAGGACGAGGAGTGCTCTGCAGTTGCAGCCAATGTAGTTAATTCAACTGCAATTTTAATTCCTCCTAAGGATCCTGGAAAATGGCCGGAAATATTGACAAATGACTTTGTTGAAGCATGTTTGGAAAAAGGAATTGAATATTTTCAAAATAAACAGACAGAAAAATTTGTTTTCTCCGAACGGCAATTCAAAAATGAAACTCAAAAGCGATATTTGAATATTTCACTGTTTTCTAAGAACTTGTGCAATGGAGAAATCCAACAACGTCGATGGTTAATGTTTTCCGAATCAAAGGGTTATGTTTATTGTTTCGTGTGCAAACTTTTTCTAATTCAATGTCACCACCTATTTCACACGCATTCGTTTCCGGCTTTAATAACTGGAGAAAGGGAAATGAAAAAGTTTGCGAGCATGAAAACGGTAATGTTCATCGGTTAGCTATGATGACTTGGTTGTCTAGAGTTAATAAAAATGCTTCAGTGAATAAACAAATCTGTGACCAAATCGAAAAAGAAAAACAATATTGGATGGAAGTATTACGTCGCATTGTTGCTGTAATTAAATTTTTAGCTGTCAGAGGATTGGCTTTTGAAGGAGATGACAGTAAACTAGGATCAATTCATAACGGAAATTTTTAAGGAATAATTGAGCTTATCGCAGAATTTGATCCCTTTTTAAAGCAACATTTGACTGATTATGGAAACAAAGGACACGGAAATGTTTCATATTTGTCCAATACTACGTATAATGAGCTGATTGATTTGATGGGCCAAGAAGTTTTGAAGAAAATTCTTGCTGATATTAAGGAAGCAAAGTATTATGCTGTTATCTTGGATTCGACACCAGACAAAGCTCATAGAGATCAATTCTCATTTGTAATTAGGTACTGCCTAGAAGGTATAGTTTACGAAAGGTTTATTACTTTTCTTCAAATCAGTAGCCATACAGGAAAATCGATGGCTGAAGAAGTGTTTTCATTTATGCAGAAGCATGATATTGACATTGAACTGTGCAGAGGGCAGTCTTACGATAATGCCAGCAACATGACGGGAATTTATCAAGGTTTACAAACTCAAATTCGTAAAAAGAGCTGCTTAACACTATTTTGTCCGTGTAGTGCACATTCTTTAAATCTGGTAGGAGCACATGCCGTTGAATGCTGTTCCGATGCAATGAGTCTCTACAACCTAATTCAACGACTATATGCTTTTTTTGTAGCTTCAACACACCCATGAAACTTATTACTTTCGAATCTTCTTCCTACAGAAAAAAAAGAAATTATTGTTTTGAAAAGTTTAAGCACAACAAGATGGTCTCGTCACGCTGAATCTTGCAAGTCAGTGATCGCGAATTATGAGCAAATTTTAAACATTTTGCTTCAAATTTCAGAAGACAGCAATGAAAAGGCAGATACACGTAATGAGGCATTGTCTTTGCGCAGCAAAATGGTGACTTTCCAGACAGCCTTTATGCTAATTTTGTGGCACGATATTTTAAATGCTATGAATAAAGTTAGCATTTATCTTCAAAAACCAGGTCTTGATTTATTTACGGCTGTTAACTTGTTAAAAGGGTTGAATGCAAATATTGCATCCTTCAGAGATCACTTTGATTAGTTAAAAGAAAGATCTCAATTGCTATCTCCACATGTAGCGACTTCACCTAAGGATCAGGGAAAAAGACTGAGAAGAAAAAAATTTACCGATGGTACTCTCGAATCAGAAACGACTAGCCATGTAACTCTTCAAGGATTTGAAAAACTTAAAGATGAAACTTTATTTGTGATAGTCGATAGATTAAATTCAGAAATGATAAAACGAATTGATGCTTATAACTCGGTATGCAGCATTTTTAATTTCATTACTAAATTAGGTCTCGAACAAATAATTGAAGAATCAGTTAATAATTTTCTTGAAGTTTATGAAGGAGAAGTAGATTTTGAAGCCACAAAATCTGAAGTCATTCAATTTTCACAATATTTGTTAAGCTGTAGCTTAGAAAAAAAAATCACCGATACATATATATTATCATATGTTCAAAAACGAGTTAAATGGGATTTTTCCAAATATGTTTATTGCATTACGTATTTATTTAACTCTACCGATATCAAATTGCGAAGCCGAGAGAGCAAACTCCAAATTAGAAAGAGTTCTATCTCTTCGAAGAACAAAAATGCAGCAGAATAAGCTGCAATGTTTGGCTTTGCTGTGCTCAGAGCACGATTTAACAAGCAACCTGGATTTTAAAGATGTAATTGAAACTTTCAGCGCGGCAAAGGCTAGGAAGAAGCCAATTTAATTTTTTTTTATTCTGTAAAATATATTCATTAAAGTTTTTGATGCAGCAACTTTTCCTTTGGTTGGTGAGTTAGATTCTTTTGTTGTTAATATTTTTTTTAATTAATTTTTTGAAAACAGTTTCATAGTTCATTTAAATGGTAATGAAAATCTTATTCTAATACCACCATTGTAAAATTTTATCTAATGACGAACATTCCTATTAAAGAAAAAGAAAAATGTTTGTGTGTGTGTGGGGGGGGGGGCCTCCGCTATTATCACAGCCCCGGGCCCTTAAATGAGTAAACTGGGCTCTGCATGGTGCATTCCGTTGGTTTACTCACATGTTTTCAATGGCATTAATACAATATTTAATGGAATTATGAGTAAAAACTTGACACGATTGATTGCCATGATACATAAATATTGCTTGTCTGTACTTAAATAATATTTAATCTTTTAATATTGCTCATGTGTTTTTAGTTATTTATAATAATGAGCCAAATGTAAATTTTTAAACAGAATAATACTTCGAGCAAAAACAGCAGAGGAAAACAAAGGTTTAAGAACACTGCCATAGAAAAACGCAATAATAGACCCTACGTGCATTCGATACCAACCGACAGAAGAAAACACCAGTTTAGGAACACAGTTAAAGAAAAATACCACAACAAAGGTATTCTCTCGTTTCAAACCCTACGGGAAAACATTTTAAGAAAACAGTGAAAGAATAATAGTTCAACACGGACACTTCCCGGATGCTAACCCGATATCCAGACGGAGCAATGGTTTAAGAACACGGGTATGTAACACCACAAAGAAACAAACACTGGCTGCAAAGGGTTTAAGATCAAAATAAAGGAATAACAAATGGACACTCCGTGGATTCTAACCCAACCTCAAGACGGAGCAACGGTTTAACACGGGGATGGAACACCACAAAGAAACGGACCCTGGTGCAATCATTCCCAAACAATAGATAGAACCTGCAGTTTAAAAACACGGATACAGATAAATAATTCGAAACCTACCAGCAGACGAAGTGAACGCTTAAGAATACTGTGATAGAAAAACACACACAAAAAATTACACTACCTGCATTCGAACCCAACAAACAGAGGAAAACATCAGTTAACGAACACAGTTAAAGTATAATACTAGACTATGGACATTCCTCCCATTCAAACCCAAACTCCCGACGGAACAATGGTACAAGAAAACAGTTAAAGAATAATACTACAACATGGACACTTCCTGGATTCTAAATAATTATCATGAATGACTGGTGATTCTTAGTGGAGATTTTAATGTTAATTTTCGCTACCAAGAATCTCAGCCGTCAGTTGATTTAAAAAAAAAAAATTGGATCTAACTATGAATACTTCTCGATTTCAATCAACAACGCGTTTCGGTACAACGATAAATGCTGTATTTTCAAGAAAGTTAGCAAATTTAGAGAGTAAAATTTATGTTTCACAGTATAGTTAACACAAACCTATAATTTCATGCATAAAATATTATGATGACATTCAAGTTCCTATTTCCAATGAATAATATGAATATAACATTTATATAATCTTTGTAAAGTACATGAATAGTAAATATAATTAAATTATAATATGATATTTATTTTAAGTTAAGTTTAATAATTTCAGTGATATTTATCGTAAACATCAAAGAAGTTTTACTTCAATCGCGCGTAAAGATTACACGCACACACTTCTTCTTCTTTTTTTTTTTTTAACTTAGCCAAATCAGCCTGAACATTTTCATCTTAAATTAGTCTAATTGAACAACTTTAAAATTTTCTCTGTTATTAAGTTTTTTTGAAGGATCAATACAAACAAAATTTCTTCTTTTTGATACAAAATTGGGTCAGGTTTTGATGGCCTATTCCAATTGTTTCCTCTCTTTTCCATTGCACTGACAATTGCACATCACCCAGTTTCTTCTCTGGGTGATGTGCAATTATCTTTCCTGGGAAAAGCTCTCCTTCAAACTTAACAACTACATGATCTCCTTGATTATATTCTTTATGTGGTTTTGTGTTATGGTAAGCCTACACGAGGGACATCTGCCTTGGTCAGAGGAGTTTTATTCTGTGGTTACAGCTCAAATAGGAATTTTATCATCTTTAAGCCCCCAACTTCTTTTTGTATGTCCTCAGCATTTAAAAATAGTATAACTATGTACACTATATACAGGGTGTCCCAAAAATGTGGTTAACAGGCTTTAATTCTTTATCTATTAGAGATAAGTAGGCAGTGTAAATTGAAAAAATATTCAAAATAAGGTCAGAAATAATATTCCGTTAAGAAAGAATTCCTTTTATTAATTTTCAAAAAGTTACACAATCTAAATTTTTATAAGTCCCATTATCATTTTACGGAATCCGGGTTATCGTTTTATGAACTGGGAATTGTTTTAGATGGGGGTCGTATAAAAACTTAAAAAGTGTAGCTTTTTGAAAATTAACGAGAGGGATTTTTTCCGACCTTATTTTGGGCATTTTTTAATTTACACTGTCCACTTATCTCTAATAGATAAAAAATCAAAGCCCCTTACCACCTTTTTGGGACAACCTGTATACAGGTTAAAACACAAAAACTCGCGGGTGATGTTATGACAAACGAATGCTGTCACACAGCCATACAAAACTTGTCCAATTAACATCATTTTGAAATATGTTCTATGTAATATATTAATGTTCAGCAATAATTAGCTGGTAAACGATATCCTTTAATGTATTTGGCAGTGCAATCAAAGTTGATTCTTCTGAAGTGGTGCTTCACTACAGTGCTTCTGCCTCACTGGATCAAAGTAAAAAGAGTTCGATAGGCAACTGCTAGGCAACAGCCCATGTGATACCAACTCATGGCAATGCTCATTTATTGTTTCTTCCGAGGTTCCCGATGCGAGATTCGGAATAAGAAAAATTGTCCATGTGCCACAAAAGTGACCCCAGTTTACGGTATATCTCTTATTTGATCTAGTTCATTTTAGTGAACTAGTTCTGAACGAACTAGTTCACGCCATGAACTAGTTCTTTGATATAGTTCATATGAACTATGGAGATTTAATAATGAACTATATGAACTACGTAGTTCGTAATGAACTATCTACACTGCTGGCCATCGTAAATGCAACACCCTGAAGGAAGCATGCAAATAATATGAAATTTACAACATGCATTAGCTGAGGTGAGATATGCAAATGATTAGAATTTCAGCGCAGACGCACATCAAGCGCGCCTGTGGCGCCACCTCAAAGCGCTATTTAAGGCTTGGAGATTTCGACGGTTTCAAGTACAGCAATTGTGTTTTTCTTGCTTTTTTTTCAAAAAAACGATAAATTATGCCTCGTAGGAAACAACGATCATCTTTTGATCAAGTATCCGAGTTTGACAGAGGAAGGATAGTGGCATACCGAGATTGTGGGTTATCTTTCAGGGAAATCGGTCGTCGTATTGGACGAAACCAAACAACTGTGATGCGGATATGTGATCGTTGGGTGCAGGAGGGTACGACGGACAGACGTGATCGACCGCATCGACCTCAGTGCACCACGTCACGTGATGACAGGCAGATTGTACGCATGGCAGTGACGGACCGCTCAGTCACATCACGAACCATATCACAGCAGATTCAGTCTGTAACGCATCATCCAGTGTCTGCGCGTACCATTCGACGTCGTTTACAGCAGAATGGTCTGTCCGCAAGACGTCCGTTGCTTTGTCTACCTCTGACGCGGAACCACAGACGTCTCCGCCGCCAATGGTGCGATGAAAGAAGGATGTGGACGACAGAATGGAATGAAATTCTCTTTACTGACGAGTCACGCTTCTGTATGCAACACCACGACGGTCGGATTCGAGTCTGGAGACACCGTGGAGAGAGGATGCTGAACAGCTGCATTATGCACCGTCACACTGGTCCTGCACCGGGTATTATGGTATGGGGCGGTATCGGATATCTCTCTCGCACTCCTCTAGTACGCATTGCCGGTACTTTAACCAGCCAGCGCTACATCTCCGAGGTGTTGGAGCCAGTTGTCCTTTCTTACCTTCAGGGCTTGCCAACAGCCATATTTCAGCAGGATAATGCACGGCCACACGTGGCACGCATTGTCCAAGGGTTCTTCGTCAATCACCAGATTGAATTGCTTCCCTGGCCGGCGCGCTCTCCGGATCTTTCGCCGATAGAAAACATGTGGTCCATGGTTGCTCAACGACTGACCCAGAGTTCATCCCCAGCTGTCACACCAGATCAACTTTGGCAACGTGTGGAAGCTGCTTGGTCTGCTGTACCCCAAGAACACATTCAAAGTCTCTTTGAATCAATGCCGAGGCGTGTGGAAGCTGTGATCTCCAACAACGGCGGCTACTCTGGGTACTGATTTTGGCAGGAACCACGCTTCATAGAATGCTGTAAATTTAATCATTTGTTACTTGGTCAACATGTTATCTACACAATAAATTTTGTTGTGATATCTCTTGTTTTTCTTGGTGTTGCAATTTGGGTGGCCAGCAGTGTAGTTCAAAATGAACTATGTAGTTCAAATGAACTATCTAGTTCAAAATGAACTAAGTAGTTCAAATGAACTAAGTAGTTCAATAAACTAAATAGTTCAATGAACTAGATAGTTCATTATGAACTAAGCAATTTGGGATGAACTATATAGTTCATATTGGACTATGTAGTTCGTCATGAACTATATAGTTCTTGGTGAACTATCTAGTTCATTACCGGAAATAGTACAGAACTATTTCCGGTGGTCTCCATACTGGAAATAGTTTAGATCAATTTCAGGTACGGAAACCACGCGCAGAGCACGGCTGATGCATGGTTTCTCTGATTTGTCGGGACCGGGAGAGCTTTTTTTTTTGTATCGGAGTGTTTTTTGACGTTGCAGTGGCGTACCCAGAAATTCATTTTGAGGGTGCGTATCGCCATTACCATAAGGAGCACTGTAGTACTAGGTAAAATCTAAAGAATATGCATGGGGAAGTCGGAGGTTATCGGTAGGCTATCGGTACTGTGAAAAATTTTATAACAAACTGAAATCTTTCAAATGAATTAAGTTCTGAGGTGTTTGATAACTTAAGATTACTCTCCCCCCCCCCCCGCTCCACACACACACAAAAGAAAAAAAAAGCGGTTCAAATAATGTCCACTTAAGATGTAAAATATTGCAGTTTCAAAAATTTATTACTGTTACTTGAGCTGTTATTTAATGCACAGGCGTCGAGTTATATGAGTCCTTGTCCTTGGGGTTTGAACCTCCTTAATAATAAGTTGGGGCTGAGCCCACCACAGTGGCGTACCCAGAGGGGGTGCAAAGGGACATATGCTCCCCCCAAGATTTATTCTCAAATTAGAAATGATGAATGATGAGAGATATTTGAAATGGTGAGAGAAAAGATGAATTTTTTCATGCTCATCCCCCCCCCCCATCAGGAAAGAGAATGCATTATTCTAGCTAAAGGAATGCCTGAAAAAATAATAGAAAGTCTGTAATCACTCTAAAAATGTGCTTTTGTGTTTATGGGTTCAGTGCTCAGCATTTGTAGACGGAGGAGAGAGAAGAGGGGTGCATTCCTATAGAATATCTATGGAAGATGCCCCCTCTCCGAACAGTAGTGATACTCTCTCATTCCGTATTCATAAACGAACAGACGTCAGGAAATATCGATCAAACTATTTCTTTTACTCGAATAATTAAGTTCATGGCTATAAATTTGCTTATTTTTTATTTAACTTTTTGATCCGAGAATGAGTAAAGCGAAACAGTAGTCACTTTTAAGTTATTTTAACTGTGGTGGAAAAAAAAATTCCAAACGTTAATTTGAAGCAGGAAGGTATACATTAAAAACAGTTTCAATTAGCAGTAATAAATTTTTGAACGCTGTAATATTTTACACCTTAAACAGAAATTAGCGAACGTTTTTTTTTTTTTTTTTGGGGGGGGGGCGAGAGAGGAGAGGGCTTATTTTGAGTTTTCAAACACTTCAGATCTTAATTAATGTGAAAGATATCAGTATGTTATGAAATCGATAGCTGTGATAAGGGGGAGGGAAAACTTGACCCCCCTCCCAACCTACCCTTATATATATGCACTCACAACATCATATTTTCCTGATTTTACCCAGTAATGCAGTACTTTTTTCGTAGTAACGACAATATGCACCCCCAAATAGATATTCTGGGTACGCCACTGGCCCACCAAATAATTTACCATTAAATAAAAAAAATAATTTAACCAAAGTAAAAATACTCAATTTATGAAACGTTTCTTGTATTTTTAAAAAATTTCTACTTCCGATTTCGATCATGTTTTAGTATTCATTGTGACGCCATGTAATACATAATGCAATTATAATTGCCCTCGCCAGATGCTAGTTAATTAAAATCAGAATATGAAATGTAAAGTTCAGATAAAATGCGCAGTCCCCAATCAAATGTGCAAAAAGGTTTGTTTTTTTTTTTCCCTTTGGATTTTCTACTTCGGTTCCATTTTTGACTTAGAACGCATTGGGAAGATACTAGCATGAATACAAACCTCACCATGGCACAGTGTTTATCTCACTGAAAATGGTAGACGGCCGAAGTGTGAAGGTCCCGGGTTCGAGTCCCATCGCGCGGCTGTCGATCTAACGGCCTGGAATTTTCGTAGGTTTTCTCCAGACGTAACGTGAAGTAAGAAGAAGTAAGAATCTTAGTAAAAAATAAGAGTGCAAGAAAATTGAAGAGCAGGTTTGTTTTTGCTTTTCAACCACCAGGTTTAAACTACGGTTTTGAGAATTAAGGTTGTTAATTTAAAATAAGCTTGTAGTTTCTTTTCCTCTCTCATAAGAAAACCTTAAACAAAAGAATATTTTATATATATATAATTTAAAAATTATTTAAAAAAGGTGATTGTCTACAGCTTTATCATTAGTAGAATTATTGAAGCGCAGTTATTTATTCTAAATCCATAATATTCTTTAAAAAATCTATTAAATTTTTAAAAAAAAGAAATCGCTATAATTTGAACAACCCTCTCTCTTTTGGGCTGATCTGATCGACATGCAACATGCAACGTCTTGTGCGCCACGGACACAATCCTCCACACATTCCTGTCACGAAAGTGGAAAGATGCACTGCAAAGAATCAAATTAGAATAGAGCCCACTGCACAGACAAGAAGAATACAGTACGAGCTACGAATTGAATTTCAGGAAGAATGCACATTTTCTCCCCCTCCCCCCACGACCGGCCTTCCCGCTGCCCTCAAACAGTAGCAGTTTACTTTTCCCAAGCTGTATGCTCGCGGAAGCAGAAGCACCCCCAAAGAACATTTGCAGTGAAGTGGAATAATATTAAACTGAACTAAGTAGTTCAAGTTGAACTATCTTGTTCATGTTGAACTAAAATGAACTATCTAGTTCAAAATGAACTAAATAGTTCAAAACGAACTACCTAGTTCAAAATAAACTATCAAGTTCAAAATGAACTATCTAGTTCAAAATGAACTAAATAGTTCAATACGAACTATCTAGTTCAAAATGAACTAAGTAGTTCAATGAACTAGATAGTTCATTTGAACGAACTATAGTTCATTTAGTTGAACTATTTAGTTCTTTAGTTCATTGTAGTGAACTAGTTCGTTCATGAACTACCCATCACTACTAGCAAGGGTATAATAAGAGTTCCTTTATCAGCAGCAATAATTAAAACTTGTCTTTAGAAAAATATTTTAAAACGCTAGAAGCATCGCACTTACTATCGCTTGTTTTGAAAAAAAAATTTTTTAAATATTTTATTCTTTTTTTTTCACGATTTTAAAATTCGCTAATTTTAATTTAAAATGCGTGCGCTCGCTGTCTCAGGAAGGAAGGAAAAAAAGAAAAGAAATGAAATTTGAAGGAAGAAAATTGCGTTAACTATTTACATATATTTACCTCAAAATTTACTTATTCGTTTTAGTTGTGGACGCAGGATCTTATTTTAGGCTGGGTATTCGGAGCACGTGACATGGCTCTTCCATTTTTTAGTTGTCCTAGAAACTGCACAGATAGTATCAAAACACGTACTAAAATAATCTTTCACACATTATGAAGGTTTAATTTCTACCCGAAAATCAAAGTAAATTATCTGAATATTTTAATTGAATCCAACAAATTATTCGAAGAGTTTAGTTTCATAAATTGACATTTATTTTCTTATTTTATAAAGATAGTTGCAAGTTTTGTAGTTGCAAGCAATAAATTTAATAATATCTGATGCTGATAACTAATAAGTAGTTCGACAAAATCCTCTAAAGTTTTAGACATTCTAAAATTTAAACTTTTGGTCAGAGAAAATCAGATTTTTTTTTTTTTTTTCGGAAACATATCGTAATTTAATGTGTTCTCTTGAGTAGTATTTGTAGAGCCTGAAATATTTGACCCATTAACCGTATATAGAACATTGTAAAACTAAAATTTAAAAAAAAATCTGATGTGTCCAACACATGACTTCCTTGCACGTCCATTAGATCAAAAATATTTTCGACACACTTCCTCTAAATTTATTTGTTTGAAAGAGATAAAATATCAATAATAGTAAGGTTTAGCGATTTCTAGCCAAATATTTCGATATCGCCAAGCTGAGTTCAATTTGAAAGATTTCCTTCTGACACTTTATTTGGCGATATTTCACCAAACGCCGACAAACTTCAGATAGACAGCGAGATTTTGGGGATAGCCAAAATAGTCATTGACCACAGACTTTCAATGAATTGAATGCATCTATACACCTCAATGTATTCAAAGTCATTTGGCTCACCATGTAAATAAATTCTCAGTCGATTGCTGTCAAAAAAGATATTGAAAACAGTTAGATATTACAATAGTTCTAAATACAAAGTTAAAAAATCCACGGGTTAAAGTTTTAGAGTTATACAAAATAGGAAATAATTAGGCGCCAAATTTGGCGATATTTCGGTGAAACTCGTCAATGTCGACGACATTTGGCGAGATTTTAAGCATGAACCAAACAATGAAAGATTATCGCCAAATTTGGCGATATTTTGCCAAAACTCGCCAAGAACGATGACTAATGGCGATACTTTGGGCATGGACCAAATGACTGACTATCGCTAAATTTGGCGACATTTCGCCAAAACTCGCCAAGGTCGAGGACAGACGGCGAGATTTTGGGCATGTACCAAACAATGACTGTCTACAGTTGTATTATATTGAAGATGTCCATAGACATTAAGGTACTGAAATTCTTTTCGGTGGTCCTGTAAATAAACTCTCCAGTAGATTGGAACCAAAAATCGAGATGCACAACTAGATGTTACAACATTCTTATATATGAAATTTCATAATAGTTTTTGAGATTTGAGAGTTAAATATGCACACACGTACACCAAAAGTCGCCAAGCTTGGCGACTTTTGGCATAGTTCTTGAGGGAGGCACGTGACCGTGGTCGGACCATTACCTAACTTATGTGGTAGGACGGTATTATGCTTGAAATGGATGAATGCCCCTAAAATTGCTATTGACCGTAATGTATTGGAAATCTTTTGAGTGTTCCTGTAGCAGAACTATAAATGATAAAGACAGTTCTTTTAATGGAGAAATTCATTTTCTAACTCTTTACAGCATATATCACTTCTGAGTCGTTTGAAATAGCCCAATACCTCTAAAAAACGCTTTGATGAATTTCGGCCCATAGAGCGTAATGTATTTCGAATCTTTTGGGCGGTCCTGTAGATAAACTATTCAGTCGAATGGAACCGAAAGGGGAGGTGCACAACTAGATGTTACAACAATCCTAAATATAAAGTTTCAACATTCAACGCCTAACAGTTTTTGAGATATGCGAGTTTAATGAATTTCGGCCCATTGAGTGTAATGTATTTCGAATGTTTTGGGCAGTCCTGTAGATAAACTATCCAGTCGAATGGAACCAAAAGGGGAGGTGCACAACTAGATGTTACAACTATCCAAAATATGAAGTTTCGACATTCTACGCCTAATAGCTTTTGAGTTAGGCGAGTTTAATGAATTTCGGCCCATAGAACGTAATGTATTTCGAATCTTTTGGGCGGTCCTGTACATAAACTATCCATTCGATTGCCACCAAAAGGGGAGGTGCACAACTAGATCATAGAACAATCCTAAATATCAAATCTCAACATTCTACGACCAATAGTTTTTGAGATATGCGAGTTACATACATACGTACGTACGTACAGACGGCATGGAAAAACTGGCCACAGTAGACTCGCCACTGGTCAAAATGAGTTGCAGACGCGTTAATATGATCGTGCATGCTAGCCTACGATGAGATGCATCGAAAAAAAATTTTGAATTAAATTTAGAGGTAGTCAAAATCGGTTTTTATGTCGAAATTTGGCCCCCAAAATTTTTCGGGATCACATTACTTCCTTATACTACGTACAAGGAAGTAAAAAAACTGTTAATTTTTTTTTAAAGCATTTTCTTACATTCATGTTGAATATTTTTTACTATTCCCCTAAAGAACTCTTGAGCAATGTGACAGAGGCGTTTAAAAGTTTAATGTTAAGAAAATCGTCATGCACGGGTGATTTGTAGGGATCGACCGATACCACATTTTAGCCGATGACCGATACCGATACTTTACCTATAAATTCATTTTCAGAAATAGCCGATACCGATACTTTTAAGTTATGGTATCGGCCGATACCGATACTTAACCGATACCGATACTTTACATAATTTAATGTCATTTAAACCTGCCTCTATTGGGCAGTTTTTGTAACGAGAGTGTAGTTCTCGTTAAAATGAATAACAGAATGATGAAATTTGATCCCAGTAGAAAGCATTAAAAATAAAAAGCAGTGGATACGTTGAAATGTGAATTTATAGTAGTTCTAGTCTTTCTTTTCTATTCAAATTATGCCAACGAATGGCCGAATTTATAAAAAGCTGAGCACTGGGAAGCGTCTTAGTGTGCAGGTTCGGAATTCTTTCTCCTCGCGTGGTCGATCGTGGTCGCTGTCGATCTAGCAGTCTAGAGTTTTGGGCGATTTTCTCCAGATGTTACGTGAATATGCGTTAGAATCCCTTAAAATGTCCTCCTCCCAAGCCCCCACCCTATAGGTAGATGCCCTTCATTTAGGCTTGACAGAACACAAACACGGGGGGTGGGAGTTAAAGGGATATAAGATAATCCATTTCATTTCCAGTGCCGACTGGTGCAAATATTTAAATCAATTTTTCTCAACCTCTATTTTGTCGCCTAATTGTTGCTATGAGCCAGATAAAAGGTTTCCACATTAGACCAAAAACAGCTTCCTGCTTGCTCTTACTATATGTGTCTTTCTTGCAATTTTTATTTAGATTTTCTTTAATTAGAATTCTTTCACATATGAAAATATTTTTTAGATTACTTAAACTGCATTAATTGGTGATAATGTATAAACTGTACAGTATTATGTAAGTACATATGTATTTAGATATTGTTCATTAAGTACGTATATAAATTCTTCCCTTAAAATGCATAATAAGTTCACATTAATTAATGGTTTTATTTATCTGCGCCAATTATTTAACCACTAAGTGAATTATTAAATGTTTTAGCAAGATTTCTGTTTAATTTGAAGTCATATGATCATTTTTATGTTCTTTTTGAAAATCCAAATATTTTGGTTCTCCGGACAGGGTTAAGTCACAATTAATCCGGAAGGATCCATGTATTTGATCTTTTCCGTACGAAGAGCAGGTACACACCGATTAGTCCTGTGTTTCCCTTACATATAAACCAAATACTATTATTCACAAGAAATATGTTTTTTTACCCCAAAATTGGAAATAAACTATATAATAATTAGTATAACTAATTATACTAATACAGCTTTAATTTTTTAAATTAACTATATAAATAATTATTAGATATTGATAATTATTACACTTCTCAAAACAGAATGATACACAAATCTGTAATTGCCCGAGACTATCAGTTTCTCTATAGCGATATTTTCAACTGGAACCAAGCGAGTTCGTTATAGGGAGATTCAATTGTGTGTGTATATATATATATACACACACAATTGAATCTCCCTATAACGAACTCGCTTGGTTCCAGTTAAAAAATTCGCTATAGAGAAAATTTTGTTGTACAGAGATTTTAGCAGTTATTTCAGCAAATATTACAAACTTTTTAGTTGTCATATATATATATGTATATATATGAATGAACTCTTTTTCGAGTCAACACAGTGAGAAAATAAACGTTCATAAAACTGAAGTAAAATTATAGCCTACCTCTCGACATTTATTTTTTGCAATCCTTTCAGAGAGCGTATTTAGTGTTGGGCACGAATTCAAAATAATTTAGAAGAATAGGCGATTGTCCTGTTAAACTGTCATCTAACGATTCTTCGTCCATAATTTCGACCACACTTGGTGATACGACATCCATTTAGCGATGGTTACAATTTAAAAAAAAAACACAGTTCGAAAACACTCGCACAAACAAATGTGCCAATGAAACGACGCCTCTCATCTCATTACCAAAACAAGGATTCTAGAATGGTGTTGCGACTGCGTTGTTTTTTCTGAAAAACGAAGTATCGGTTGAAAAGTATCGGTGAAAATGGATGAAAGCAACAGAAACCAATACTTTAAGAATCGGAAGAACCGATACCGATACCTAAAAAAATTGGAGGTATCGGCGCCGATACTATCGGTTGCCGATACTATCGGTCGATCCCTAGTGATTTGTGAAACGTAAATTAATTTCATTTAAGTAATATTCCGCAATAATTTTTTTTTCAGGGTTTCCCGCAAGTACCCTACAGAGGGTGTTCACACATTTTTGTAACGATTTTGCAAAGATATATATAGAAATAAATATAAGAATTTTATTTTCTAATGTGTTCAGTCTGATAGCCCTTTCTTTGAACCATCATATTACATCTTGATTTCAAAGACGAAAGTCCTTTTCTTAAAACATCAAGGCTGATATTGTTCCACTCCTCCATCACAATCTTGTAGTAATATAATCTTTTGTAGTAATATATGAATGCATCTTGTGTTTGCGTGATTATGGCAACGCTATACTAGGGCAATCTGCCAAGGATGGGGGGGGGGGTTCCTAGGTAGGAGAACTTTCTAAGGGATTCTAAAGCGTATTCACGTTACATCTGGAAAAAACCTACCAAAAATCCAGACTGTTAGATCGACAGCTGCTCGATGAGACCCGATCCCGGGACCTTCACTCTTCGGCCATGTACCATTTTCAGTGACATAACTACTGTGCGATGGTAAGGCTATAAATGTATCTTAAAGTAGAAATATAATTCAACTCATCTTCGTTTAGAAATATATTTAATTTTATATTTCAATTCCATTCATTATCACTGAAAAATAACGTTCAATAAATACTTGTCACACAATTTTGCTTTCATGCGTTATAAGATGCAATTTATTCCAGGAAAAATCCATGTATATGTAAAAAAAAAAAAAAGTTACTATTATATTTGTTTGTTCATCTTAAAATACACTGGAATAAAATAAACTAGAAGTTTCTGTAGAAAATTTTACTTAATTGAAGTTTTAGACGTATTTCGCATTTTGTGTGTATTAAGAAAATACATGTATTTTGTATTTTTTCAATTTCGAAAGCATTTTGTATTTTATAATTTTTGTGTTTGAATAGTAAATGTAATTTGTATTTTGCATCGAAAATACATTTATTTATGTATTTTGCCCAACTCTGCTTCTGTAGCTGCTTTCAAAGAGCAATGCAGAGCAAGCAGTAATTATTTTTATTTCCAACGATGGGGAGTAGAAGAGGGGACTCTTCTACTCCCCTCCGTTGCACTGGAGAGAATATGAGGGAACGTCCTCTAAGTGAAACTGTACTCCCCCTCTCTAAACAACGGGGGATGAGGGGGAGAAAAGCAATAAACTTTAGGTTTACCATTGCCGATCTCTGGGAAGATAGGAGAGGTTACTTCCCACACATCGGCACGCCAAGAGATCGCCGGAACGTCCTCTAAGTGAAACTGCACTCCCCCTCTCTAAACAACGGGGGATGAGGGGAGAAAAGCAATAAACTTTAGGTTTACCATTGCCGATCTCTGGGAAGATAGGAGAAAGGTTATGTCTCGAGACCATATTTCAATTTGATAAGATTGTTCCAGAAAGTTCTCGGCAATTCTGGTGACGTTATCATCTCTATAAAAGCGCTAGGATTTCTCTCCGGGAAGTTCAGTTGAGTGATTGACTTTGAAACGCACGGTTGATTCTGTGAAATGAATAACGTTATTGTTGTGCTTATTTATGATTTTAGTTAGCGCATGTTAAAGTTTCTTGTATTATTTTGAGCTATTGAGCTGCGAGCCGCAAAATAAAGTGTTATTTTTGTTTACTGTGCTGACTGGACTGCTCGAAAATACACCCACTTGGCGATTTTCGTAGCAATCTTGTATTGCATTAAAAAATAAAACACGCAAAAAAAAAATATTTTAAAGAAACCCTAATATTTAGAAATAATTTAAAACCAGTACAGCAGATTGGAAATGAGAAAAATTGTTTAAACCAAGCCCTTAAAAAGTAACTCTGTTTAAATTAAGCAACCTTGACAGTGAACTTTTTAAAAAATATTTTATCAGGACACAGACTGGAGTTCCTTTTCGCATTTTAAATGGAACAGTTAAAATGACCCGTTAAACAAATGTTAAAAAAATTTAAAAAATTGAAACGAAGTTTGGAGGTGGGACACATGCCCCCCACCCCCAACACACACAGAGAGAGATTGTTATGCTGTTTGTTTTAGATTTTTAAACAAATTATTGTTTAACTGATTTTGGTACGAAATTGGGGGAGAGCATAGGGAGATACGTGCCCCCCCAATCATTTCAACACTACCATAGATTTTCCCCTATTTGTTTTGATAAAAATGATTTCATCAATTCTGTAGATGTATTCGGATATTTCCTTCGGAAGAAGGATCCCTTCACCCATCGCAACCCCCGTTTTAACTCTTTGGCGCCCATAGTAGCTGAGACACCACCCACGGGAGATGTATAACAAAGCCTGCGCGCAGGTTTGTGACGTCGAAAGTACTAGGCCTTCACTGAATAGTAGAGTAAACGCTTGTACTTTTTTTGCTTGCTCTTTAAACTGTTTTAGTTCCTGTAAAGCCCGATTTGAGAGATAGCTTTAGATATAAAGTTAAAAATAGTGCTATAGAGAAGTATTTATTTTAATAAGTATTTTTCTTATACTTATTTTGCTCAAAATAAGCTTTCATTTGTATTCTAACTCCAAGTGCTTTAAATACAGGATTTAAAGCAAAATTCACAGTACTACGTGTAATTAATTGTTATTAATATTAAAAGATTTTTTCAAATGTGACATACAAATTCATTCTAATCTTTTAACTGTCTTCTTTTTAACGCCTCCCCCCTCCCCCTTAAAACGTAAAAATGAATTTTTAAATTGAGACATTTTCAAAGAAGTAGAAACAACACAAATGGTATTTATTATTTATTAAGCTAGAATTAGTACATTCAGAACGTCAGTTAAAATAAACGCATTTAATGATCATTACTTTCAGAATACGTTTCTTACTATGCACTTGCTTTAAAGGCTTACGAAAAAAAAGTGGTGCATATAATTTTAAGAGCTTAAATAATTTATATTATTTACTAGTACAACATAAATACAACATTTTTAAATCGAGATCATAAATAGTTATCAAAGCTTTTCCATAGGCAATTTTTTCCCAAGAATATTGTATGGAAGATTTTATTTTATAGTAGAACTGAGGAAAATTTTTAAAAAGAGGGGTATATAAATTGTAATTAATAAAGGTATTACTAGATTTAAAAAGCACATTCATGCAAGAGATCATATAATAAGAGAAAAGTATTTATAAAATCAGTTATAATACCCCCTTTCATCAGAAGTCCGTCAATGAATAAGTTTTAGAATTTCACATAAAACTAATACTGAATTCTTTTAAAGTTTTTTAGCTTATCACCATAAACATTACCTATTTTTTTTTACGTTTATATTACAACTTTTTTTCCTGGTTTACAAAGTTCAAAGACTAAACAAGCAGTTCATATTATTTTATAATTAAAGTTTCAGTTGATTTTTAACTAAAATTTGTCTCGTTTTTACGGTTAGTATAGATTATATATATTTTCAATTTTCTGTCAACAAAAAAGTTTCCACCTAATAACAAGTATAGAAATTATAATTATGAAATTGCAATCGAAATTAAAGTGAAACAAAGTGAAATTTAAGAAAAGGTAGTTGATTCGATGATATAAATTAAATTTTTGTACTAGATTTAAAAAGCACAATCAAGCTGAGCAAGCATAACTGCATTTCACAAGATTATATAAGAGTATTTTTTAATACTTTTCTATACAAGATTATTTTTAATAAATATGCCAAATTAATTGAATTTCTTAATCAATATTTGGTAATTAATTTATAAAAGGAATATATAAATTTTAAGACAAATTTAATCTTTTGATTTAAAATTCTATCTAAGAAATGAAGCACAATTATTAGATACATATTTAGTTTTTCAACATTCAAATGCAAAAATGCTGCAATGAGAAAGCAGATTGCTTATAAATCACGTATCTTAGCATTTATCAAAGAATATCAAGATTTAATTTACCTTACATATAAAAAAGGCATGCTTTAATCAATAAATACAAATTATATATTTAAAAAAATGTAGAGTATATAGCTATTTAAATTGAAAATCATTTCGATTTATTTTAAAACATATTCATAATGCCTTGCCAAAAGTTGTATTTTGCAGTCTTACAAACAATAAACCGATACATAAAATTTCCAAAATTATAATAAAATAATTTTTCAATATATTTTTCTAAACTATTCTGTGTTTAATTCCATTTATCACATAATGTATACTGTCTGAATATTCAAAAAGAAACTGTATTTATTAGTTCATATACACAAATTAAACTATTACTTACAAAAATACAGATAAACCATCTTTTATTTTTAACATAAAATATCACCAGGGAAATACAGCAAAGATGTTTCATTAAATAACGAAGAATAAATATATAAGAAAAATATATGTTTAAAAATGTAAAATACATTTAAAACATCTGTCACGAACAACTTCATCCAAATAATTCAGAAGAGATGTTTCGCCTTTCAAAAATGTAGACAATATAAAGTACATATCTATTAAAAATTTTCATTTTAAACATATTTTTACAAATTAAGGCATTACTGAATTAAGAAACACACTCATGCATTTTATTAAATAATAACAAAGTACTTCAATAAATAAGTTCTAAAATTTGATTGAAAATTAAGTTTTTAAGGAGAATCACGATAAAAGCTATCAATTTCTTTCTCCCTTTTTACTTTCTTTTGACTGTTTTTTTCTCCTTTATATATTCAAAGTAGAAGCAATCATTTTAAATTGAGTTAAAATTTCAATTTTTTGAGACTAATATTAGTTTTATTTTATTTGTTCTTTAATCTTCTAAAGGCCTAAATTTTTCTATCCACACAAAACAGTTTTCAACCAAAGATAAATATAGAAATCATAATAAATTTTGAATTAGGATTAAAATGAAGAAAGAAATCTAATTTCAGTTAAAGGTAGACAATTTTCGCTTATTATGCTGTTGCTTAGCAATATCATTTTTTTTTTAAACAGTAGTTTTTTTATGAGAGCATTAGTAGACATTTTTATAATCTTTTTTTTAGCATTTTCAATTATATGACCAAACTCATAAATGTCTAAATGGGATAATTCCGAGTTTAATTGACACAATGTGATAAAAATAACAGCTGCGCGCTGATTACTTACCCTGAGAAATTCTGATTCGTAGGTTGCTGATACAAGCTTTCAGAAGAATATGTATAATGGTTTTTATGCAGCTTAAAAAGATTTAACTGTTCTTTTACAAACTTCAGCATAGATACATCCTCTTCTTGAATGTTAAGAAGGTCGTCTAAATATCCACAGACAGAATTTAAAACAGTACTTATCTTCATCCTTTTCTATAGATTGTACATAGTCTAATATTATTTCAAATTGGTCAAACCTTTGCACATTGCCATGGCAGATTAATTTTAGAGTTTTCTGTGGTAAGTTCAAGTCCTTTGAAATATGCTGATACTTTTAAATCTTTGTGCACTATCACAGATGAAACGATTGCAGTTCCAGGCAAGACTTTTAAAATGACAAATATAACACACACTTTTTGAATAATTTTCGTCCATATATCATCTCTTTTGAGTTTTTCTGAACACTCTAGAAATTCTGAAGTGTATTGACGGACAATTCGCTTTCTCTTTATTCTTTCAAGGCAATACTTTCATCAATGGCTTTTTTGGAGATGCATGCTTTCAAGTCGACAATTTTTTACTATCAGGGTCTTCTCTTATGCGTCTTTGCTCGATAAATAAGATGGACAGTTGGGAACAAAACAGGAAAGCACCATTTTTTAGCCTGGGACGATCCAGTGGAGCAGTGATGAGTTTCCCAGTATTTTTATCATATTGAGATACTTCTTTAATGACATCTTCAACCTTGAAATATGTTTCACAGACCTGTAAAATAATAATGAATAAATAAATAAATAACACTAAAATAAACTATACATTAGATTAAGAAAACTGTCAAATTATAGATTTGTATTTAATTATTTCTGAGGTGTACGTACCTTTTTTTTTTTTTTTTACTCAAGACAAATTTAATTCTGTACTGTAGCTTTCTACATTTTTGCTTAAATATTTATTTATTTTTAAATCATGCATTGCTACGTCTTACTTGATCTAGCATGTGTACCCCTCAAAAAATGTAAAGCAATTATTAAAAGAAACATTTTAAAACATTTATATTAACTCTAGAAACAATAAAGGTTTAAATACCAATAAACGAACTATATATCTACTGTAATTATATTTCCAATTACATATTTAAAACTTATTATTGAACTGAATATATCATTCCAAAACTTGATTAATCTGAAATCATTTCTCAAAAATTTTCTACGAAGCGTTGTAGTTAAATAATTTGAAAAAAATCTGCATTTATTTGGATATGAATGAACTATGTTCGAAAATACATACAACAATACGGTTTAATTTATTTTTCTTTTAAAGAAAAGGGTATTGCTTACCTTAGATGTATCTGACGGTTGGAAATTGCATCTTGGAATGCTTCTTATCCCTTTATTTTTTTAGTTCAGGGTTCTTAGGAAATCCAAACACTGCAACACGAGGTCCATTTTTATAATTCCCTCGGCAATTTGGAACATAACACTCATATAATGACATCTTAGAAGAAATATTTAACACATGCTAACAATTAAAAAATTCTCGTGATACCTCAGAATATGAAATAAACAAAATGTAATAAATAAAATTCAAAACACGTGTGATTTCAAGCAAGAGCAACGTGTAGAACGCAAAGGACGTGGTGAAACATACCGGTAGAACGACTTTCAAAAATGCTCCCCTTCCTTAGGGGAAGGGTGAAGAAGGCCTAGATATGACTGCGTCACACAGCCTTCTAGTTCCTGCGCGCAGGCTTTGTTATATATCTCCCGCGGGTGGTGGCTGAGATCCTCCCAGTCCGTTCGTTCCCGTAATAGCCCAGGGTAGCTGAAGAGGAATGCACTCCCCCCCCCCCCCCCGCGCAGGTGTGTCCAGATAAAAGGCGTGAAGAATGAGGCGGGACGGTTTTTGATGGATTGGGCTTAAGCACTGGGGGAAATTTCCGGTCAAGCGGAAGAGAAGCGTGACGTTAAAATTTTGTCATTGCTCTTGCTACCTTGCTGTATTCCGCTGTAGAAATCGCGTTTTTTCCTTTGAGATATTTAGAAGATATTTTGTAAAATGTCGTTTAGAAAAAGAAAGGGTTTGACCCAAAAAGAAATAGAGGAGATTTTATTCAATTCTGATTCGGATATTGATAGCGAAGAAAATTTTTCCCATGGCAGCTGGAGGGCATATCAATCGTATGCCCTCCAGCTAATGTGGAAGCAATATCTTCGGAGAGTGAAGAATTGGACAGTAGTGATAATTCCTTGACCTGGTCCTCTAACGAAAATTTCCGACATGTTGAAAGAAAAAATTTTGAAGGTAATCCTGGACCGACGCATTCGTTGCCACCTGGATCAGACGAAATTGAATATTTGAAGCTGTTGTTGGATGAAAGCTTAATAGAAAATATACGCGAAAACTCCTATAAGTATGCAGAGCGCATACTCCCATAAGTATGCAGAATTTGTCGCAGAAAAGAAGAAAAAGATGGATGACAACTGGAAGCCGATTGAAGGAAACGACGAAATATGGGCATTCATAGCCGTTTTACTTATTATGAGTTTAGTCAGAATGACTAAAATCCGGGATTACTGGTCCACAAATCCCATTTTGGGCCATGATATGATAAAAAAAATTATGCCTCGAAATAGATTTTTGAAGTTACTGCAATATTTTCACATATCGGACAGACAAAATGAAGTTAATAAAGATAATCCAGAATACAACATATTCCAGAAACTCGAACCGATGGCTTCCAAATTAAAAAATAATTTTCGTGAAAATTATCAGCCATATAAACAAATCGCAGTAGACGAAGCTCTGATAAAATTCAAGGGAAGACTTGGCATAGTGCAGTACATGCCGCTGAAGCCTGCTAAGCGAGGCATAAAAGTTTGGATGCTCTGTACATCGTACCTGGGATATGTTTACAATTTTAATATATATGGAGGAAAAAATGATGCCGTTGAGCGATCAAACAATGGATTGGGCTATGATGTTGTGATGAATTTAATCCAACCACTGGAAGAAAAATATCACACGTTTTACTTTGATCGGTTCTTTTCAAGCATCAAACTACTTCGCGATTTATTGAAAAAAGGAATGTACGCATGCGGAACTGTTTTGAAAAACCGAAAACAGCTACCGGAAGACCTGAAAAAAACTTCAGTTAAAAACTCAGGGAGATTTAGCTGTATTCCAGTGTAAGGAAGAAAATAAAATTCTATGCAGCACTTGGATGGATAAAAAACAAATAAGCATTATTTCTTCAGATTTAAATTACAATGTCGTCAAAGTTAACCGTAAAAAAGGAAAAGAAATCAACGAAGTAGTATGCCCTGAAGCTTTCAAAATGTATAATAAATATATGGGAGGTGTAGACCTGGCTGACCAAAGAAGAAAGTACTACAGTGTAGCCAGAAAATCGATGAAATGGTGGTACTACCTTTTTTGGTTTTTGCTGGATACAGCAATTGTTAATTCCTTTATAATCATGAGGGTGACGAACTTTCCAGAGGAACGAAAACCACCTACTTTGCGTGATTTTAAAATGAAATTGATTGAACAATTAGTGAGAAACTTTTCTTCTAGAAAAAGAGATATTTCCGTAACTGAAGGATTTTATGAACATGAGCATAAGAGGATAAAAATTAATGGGAGTAAAAAAACTTGCCTCAAATGCCGTAAAAGCAATGTAAAAACGAAAATGGGACATTTTGTTCAAAGCTCATGGGAGTGTGATATTTGCAAAATATGCTTATGCAAAACGTGCTTTTAGATAAAGTATACTGATAACAGTGTAAACTATTTTGTATTGATATTTGGCAATGATGATAATCATTTCATAATTTTAAAATTGTGGAATAGAATCTGAGCCCTTTTAAAACATTTCTTTTTAATAAGAAAATATACGCAATTACTGATCAAATCTATTGAAAAATCAATACAAGAATAAAAATTGATTGATAACTTAAAGTAAATAAATAAGTGTCAACTAATTAACGAGAAAAATTCAATTTACAAAATTCATTTATAATATTTTTTTTTTATAGATATTCACAAACTGAATTGTTTCAATAACGTTAGATTATTTTCTTACATTTCATAAAAAACTAAGTATAATAAACTAATAGCATAACCTGACGATTTAACATAAATGTTTGATATTTAATTTTACGTAATTATTCATAGTTACTTAAAATTATAATTATTCACAGTACATTCACAAAAACTTAAAACTACTTGATAGGCATTTGTAAAATTAGCGCTTTTTTGATTAGTTTGAGAAATGGAAAACTGCACTAAGCATTGTCTATTATCACTGAGGGGGGGAGGTTGTTTCTGTGATTGCGCAAACGAGAGGGCGAAAGAAAGAAAAACTCTTATCTAAACCATCATTATTTAAATTATGGCATTAAACAATTCTGTGCTTCATGCTTCAAGACCACTCTAATAAAGTGACTCCTTTACATACACACATACATAAATTTTCGCATTTCAAGACAGATTGCATTTATTTATTTTCTTGAACGTTCATACTTAGAAAGTGAGCTCCAAGTACACTACAAGTTACATTCCAATGTCAATCTGTTGTTAAAAGCAGTTACATTAGACCTTCTTTGGATTATCACAGTGGGAAGTCTCTCGCCCCTTCAAAAAGGGAAGTTCCCGATTGTCAAAAATTTGTGATGAATGAGCTCGCTTTCGTTAGATAGGGGGGAGGCATTTTCCGGCTATTTCTCTGGGAACCAACGGATATGAAATTTCCTTGGGCCTGGGAGCTAAAGAGTTAAACCCCGAGTTTTAGTGACCGGAGGTGTTATCCGTCATTCATCAACCCGCGACGAAGAAAGAGAGTATATTCCTTCACACTGCCTACCCTCTTCTCCCGGGACTATTTCTGATAACACAGTTCTTTCTTTGTGCTTCTTGGAAAAACGTGAACGTGACCTTGACAACTCAGTACTCAAGTGAATGCCCTCACCTCCCTCCTCCCTCTTCCTCCAGTATTTAACTGAAGGCTAAGTGAAAATACAAGTGTTTCTATTGGGAGGGGGCATTCAGAGTATCAAGCATGTTAATGTAAAAATGATACTACAAAAAAAAAAAAAAAAAAAAAAAAAATTCAAATACTTAAAAAAAAATCACTTCACCAAAAGGCGCTCTTTCGGATGCCCACTCCTTCCTTACACCCCCCCCCCCCACACACACACACATACGCATACTCATCCAAAAAAATAAGCCCCTTCAATATTGTGCGCCTGTTCCCGGTGCGCTTTTTTCCCGCCCACCCATTTTCTGGCAATGTACATTTTTTCAAATAAAGATTTTGCAAAGTATTAAATTGTAAATAGCTCCTTTTCTGCAGACAAGATCTGTCCAAAAATGCTTAATAAAACTTTTACCACAGCACATAAGAGCCAGCAGATATTTTGTCCGAAAGAGGCATTACGGTATGGCATTTTGAAATCTTCTTCCAACTCTTTTTAAATAAGAACTGGGATTTTTCTTCACAAAATATCAAGAATAGCATAATTTCTTTACTTCATGGTCTTCAATTTCATGCTTTTCTTCAAAATGTGCAGCAAACACACCCTCTGTTAGCATTTATATTTATAAATTTATGATTCCAGTATCGTAAATTGTGGGTTATTTTTCTTATTTCCAGGTAAAAATAAAAGTAGAATAACAGAATCTATTTATTTATTCACGTTATTACTATTAATACCTTATAAAATATATTACAGATGAAAAAAAGAAATCTAAAATGATACATGTGTTCTTTAAGTGCAAACCTAGCAGTATGATCGTTTTACCCCACTTTCTTTGAACTACTCCAAAATAAAAAATAATACGAATACATATTATCTTGATACAGAAATGTATTCCTCAAGAATGACAGTAGGCTTTGTATCATCAAAATTTCAAGAACTTTAAATCATAAAAATTCTACAGCAAAGTAAATTTTAATCTTGTATATCTAGAGTCAAATATGAAACTGTAAGTGCTGTCATTACATATTAAAAGAATATTACCAAATCAAATAAATTAGTTTAAAAATATTGCTTGTAATATAAATGAGCTAAACAAAAATCAGTATGCCAATAAACCAATGCACTTAACATTTATTGTCTGCTTTTTGTAGACTGTTCATTTTACCCCACCTAACCCTACTAACCCATCAACGACGAGTACTTCAGCTAGGTATTTATATTTACAATGCAATGAAAATAAAACAATATTTTTTTTTAGTAATTACCAATACAGTGGTAAAGTTGTTAAATAATAATTGATAGTCAAATTATACTAGCATGTAATGACTTAGAAAAAGTTTGAATATCCTACTATATAGTTATGCTGATCCCTGACTCATTCTCTAACAGTTCTGGGCAACCACTTCAAAATAAAATTTTTACCACCTCAGACTAAAACTGATTACTCCAAGATTAAAATGTTCAAAATGATTAAAAAGCACAATAACATCTACATCGTTTGTATGATCCGCTGGAAATTTTTCATAATTATGTATAAAAATATAGAAAACAATCTGCGCTACTTTAAAAATCTGAAAATCCACCCATTCCCTCATTTTAAAGTAATTTTTCACTCATTACAGCTCCATTTTATTTCCGAGAGAAAAAAAAAAGTAAATCATTTGCGTCACAAAATTAGCTGTTTCACGTGAAAATGATGTCATACAATTGGGATTCCAATTTGTTTAAAATAGCTTTTAAAGATATAATATAGTTTAATTTTTTTCGTTAAAATGATCGTCTGCTTGAAGCATTGATATAAGAGTGCCTGTGTATACAAAACAAAGTTGTTCAAATGAGAAAAGTTTCCAGAAGAGCATTAAATTCGATATGAGTATTGAATATTAAGTATAAAAATTGAATATTAAGTTATTTATTTTAGATGGACGAAGATTAAATATATTGAGTAAAGACATATTTTCATCAGATGTTTTTCTAGTGCTCATTGTAATTGGTATCACAACAGGCTTTGACGTCTAGTGTGGTATGTTTTTCATACCACTATGCTCTAAAGCAGCGGTTCCCATACTTTTTTGTCCTGGGACCCACCTTCACCTAGAAAATATTTTCGCAACCCATTATTTTATAGTGATAACCAATATAGGCAATATAAAATACATTTTTTTTCCCAATGGGCGGACACTTGCTCATGAAGCATTATGCCACTACAAAGGCCCGAATTGCTGACCATTTTATTATGGAAGCACTCAGTGGGCGGTCAGCGTTACCTCCTATGAAGGTATGGACATTAACATCCATGCGCAAACTGAGATTTGAACTCAGCACCCGAGGTATTTCTTAACAGCCACTACACCACCTGGGCGGCCTATATAAAATACTATAGTTTAATTTTCTCCGATCCATCGAAACTGCTCCCATGACCCACCAGTGAGTCGCAACCCATAATTTAGGAACCACTGCTCTAAAGAGTTAAGCAATGGCTTAAAAGCTTGTTTTTATTTTTTCTCTCTCCCAATTTTGGAATTATATCATCAGAATGTGACCAAATTAATATGGGATCAACCCTTCCAATTAGAGATGGGGAAAGAATGAACACCATGTTCTTTTGAACCTGTTCTCAAGAAAGAACGGGAACACCCTGCTCAGTGATCACGGCAAAATGGTAGGCAAGCGTGTTGAAAAGAGAAATTTTGGAAAATGCCTTAAAGGTGAAATTTCTCATTGAAAGGCACGATTAATACTTTTTTTGCTAAGAAAAATTTAAATTCTGGGGGGGCAGACCCCCCCCCTCCCCCACATTGGCTACGTATCTGATGGTGGGGACAGAAGTTCACAATTTTAGCTTTATCAAATTCTAATTGTAGAATCTTAGTTAATTTGAGAAATAATGAGGGGGGGGGGGAGATAGAACTTTTAACCCAAACTACCATAATTTTAAAGTGGACCCGGGCAAAGAATAAGAAGCTTTCTTATATGTTCAATACGAAATGCACTCACAGGATTACAATTCGTCAATTTTTATTATTCCAGCCAAACTACTCAATTTGAATCAAAGTAAAAAATTTAATAATAAAGAAAATGATAGTCTGAAACACAAACAAATCGAAAAAAAATATTTTATCAACGTCAAACAATAATATAAGCATTACACTATCTCCATATAAAACGCGCCTTCGCTTCATACGCTTTTAGCCATCTCTTATTGCCTGAAAAAGAACCTGTTCCGGAGCAGCCTCTCCTATTGGCTGAAAAAGAACACGTTCTTTGATCACGACTCGAGGAGTTCTCCGAGCAGTGAGCGGGAACACCTAGTTCAGCGTTCTTTTCCTGAGCTGGAGTTCTTTTTCGGAACGGAGAGCTAAGAGCGGGAACGGGGTAAAAGGCGTTCTTTTGCTGAACTGGTTAAAAGAACTGTTCTTCGGTGAAAGGTGTTTTTTCATTAAATCTGTTCCCTGTTCTTTTGCTTTAATTAAGTTCTGAGCTAGGGTCAAAGTTGTAGACTTGGAGTCAGAAGCAAGGCCGTACTTAGACGGGGGGGGGGCGGAGGGTGCGACCGCCCCCCGAGAAAAAAGAAATTAATGTAAAAGATCCTATTTTTTCTTCCAAAAAATGGATGTATATGTCAATCTTCTAACTTACCGCCCCCCCCGACAAAAATGCATTAATCCGCCACTGGGGGGTCCTGAGTGCGGACGCCGCTCCCCCGAACTTATTACATTATATGTACATGGTGTATTTATACAGGGACGTAGCCAGAAATTTTTTTCTGTGTGGGGATAGTGAGGGGCATGGGCGCCGGCAGCATAGAGCAAGGGGGGGCGGCAATGCCCCCTCCCCTGGATTTTTGTATGCAGCGTGTGGCGTTTTGGACTCGCCACAAGTGCTAAACAGGAAACGCAAACAAAATTGAAGAGACTCGAGACAGGAGTTGAGGTTTTTGTTTAACGTTGATTATTAAAATACACATTTACAAACATTGACTGCATTCTGCAGACTTAAATACAAGCATCAACTTCCGCTCTGGAATTCGGGAACTCTCGTCCCTCTGAGAGCCGATCTCTGTCCGACCTCCTCGAACAGTCTCCAAAACGACTCTGAGGCTCTCTGTCAGCGCCCAGTCTAGGGTTTCCACATTCGTGTGGGGTCGTCGGCCAAATCAAAAGGCCTCGCCTCCGATCTTCCTCCAAGCCCCCTGTGCGTTCGCACTCGTCGTGTGGGGTCGGTCGGCAAAATCAAAGGACCCCCTTTGCTCTTGGAATGTGCACTGGTCAAGTGTGCTTTCCGCCTCGTGGGAAACACATCGAGTCCTTGGTACATTTCTGGGGGGAGTAGTAACTTGTCACAAGTGTTATCCTTTGCTTTTTGCTCTTTCAACATGGTAACTATACGTTGTTAACTATAGTCTTTACCCCCCTGGGAAATATTCTGCCGGCGCCCATGGTGAGGGGTATGAAATGCAGTGATGTATAAATGAACGAAATGTTTGTGCCGTAATAAAAAAAAAAAATTAATCTTTCTAAATTAGACAGAAATTGGGTGTGGGGATATATCCTGAAAATTTTATCCCGATATACGATGCTCCCCGACTCCGAAATTATTTTCTAGGTATGGCCCTGGTCGGAAGCCATGTAATTTTATATGCCAAAGTCGTATTCATTTTCTTAAATCGTAGTCCAAGCAATCGACATATTTATACACGCGTATTATTACTTTTCGAACATGTACAGCTGCGGAAAAAAAAAGCCCACTTGTACATTTTTCGGCCGTCGTTCGTCGCACAGCAAAGTTACAGATACCAATCGTTTACGATTGACGCACACTTTATTTTGCTATGCATAAAAATTGCATAAGGGGCCATCTACATATTAAAATTCGCACCAACTTTTTTTTTCTCAATAGCAAACCCTAGATTTCACTTCATATTTCAAAAAATTAGCTCATTTTAACCCCGGACACCAATTTCCAATAAATTTGGACAGAAAATGAGTGAGTTATGAGCACCCAAAATCCCGCTCCCCCTATGTTAAAATATTTTTTCATACTTCAATTCATATCTCATATAATATTGGTAGTAAGAAGCTGATTTTTATTCGTACTATTAGAACTAAACGACCCAAACATAATGTAATGTTATTATGATTTTTAATAAATCATTAATATGAATTATTAAATTAATATTCAAAAAATTATGAATAGCGACCTAGCCAAATTTCGATGGAAATAGATGCAGAAATTAATATTACATGGCTGTGCAAAATTTCAAATTTTTACGTTCGGTAGTTTAATTTATATTAAATAAAATGTGTTATTTTCATGAATTAAGGGACCATATATAAATTTATTAAGTGAACATTTTTTGAAAATTGCATAAAATAAATGTAAATTAGATTTATTTTGTGCAAAAACACACAGTAAAAGATACCAGTATTAAAAATATCAAATTCTGAAGCAAATAAATTAGAGGTTTTTACAGTTTGTTGGGGATTCTATAAAGCGTGTATTGTTGCGTCCGCTACCATATTCCCCCAAATAAAACATTTTCCAGCTATAGAATTAGATGCAGTAGATGTATGTCTTCTAATACAACGTCCTATTTCTGAAAAACTAACAACTTTCAGGCATGAATGTGACCTTTTTTAATATCGGAAACATTAGGTCTTTGGAATTCCCCATACTTTATCAAACATTCAAAATCACGTTTTTCTGTAAAAAAATTTTCATCTAACTATAAATTAAAATACCGCCAAAAGTCTTAAGAATATTGCACATTGCAGGCGATAGTATTAAATGAAGAAAGTGAAATAACAAACACAGTGATAATATTGGGTCGGCAAAAAAGTAATTGCGTTTTTTACATGAAATTCAAACAAATAAATTTTCAATCATGAAACCATTCTTTAAGTTCGACCATAGCTGAGTCGAGCAATATTCATGCTTGTAGTCAGAAGAGCAGGGAGCAGCCCTCTAACTCCTGCCAACATTTCAGCTGTCTAACGGCTGTATTCACCAAATACTTGACACCAGGATTAATCCAATTACATGTGTTAAAGTCAACGGCAAGATATCTTACCCATGACTTTAACACGAGTGTTAGGGTTAATTCACGTGTCAAGTGTTTGGTGAATACGGCCATAAGAGAAACACTGAATAACAATGTCAAAATTACAAAGATTTTCAAAATCCTTAGCAGTCATTTTGCATTTTCCCCTTAAATCATGTGTATGAACCAAGGAAGTTATGAACTCACGGGTCATTTGGACCACAGACTAAATATTCTATTCTACCCTTGATATTCTCAGTACAAAAAACTTTTAAGAGAGATGGGAACAATATTTTCCTTGAAAATGATATTAATTCCTTTTAATTCTCGCGAGCGAAATAACTGAAAGGCGAAAAGTTCGGAACCTACAAATAGGGTTTTTCAATTTGCAGAAAGTCCCTTAAAAACGCGCAAAAATGAATTCGCAATATCTCCGGAAATTATCGTAGAAAATTGGTGAATATTTATATTTAGGGTAATTTGAAGGTTTCCTTTCGTTTAATAAAGTCAAAATATGGGGTTGCCGTTGAGAAAAACGAAGTTGATGCAGAATTAAATATGCAGACGGCCCCTTATGCAAATTAAATTAATGGTAAATTAAAGTACGCGTTATTTGCAAACGAATGGTATATATAACTTTGCTATACGACGAACGATGGCGAAATAAAAAGCAAGTGGGCCCTTTTTTTTTTCCCCGCAGTTGTACCATGTAAGGAAAGTATTGTAATCATGAAAAAATTCGAATTCGAGATTTTGGTGTATTTACACGTTTTGGGGTCTTCTGAATTCATTTATGCTATTTTTACGAGATGTATGTATGTGTGTGTGTGAACACGATAGCTCCTGAACGGGGCATTCGATTGAGCTCAAATTGGTTATATATGTTATAAACCACCGTCGCAAGACCGGCATTGATTTTGGTGTGTATAGGACGTATAGTTTTTCTACAGGGCTACGACAAAGATTTCTTTTACATTATGTCCTATGGGGGAAAATTCTTGAAAGTGCGCTAGCGTTTAAGCAGTACATTCGATTGAGCTCAAATTGGGTATACATGTTGTAAACCACCATCATAAGACCGATATTGATTTTGATGCATATTGGACTTATAGTTTTTCTACTGGGCTACGACAAAGATTTCTTTTACATTATGGCCTATGGGAGGAAATTCTTGAAAGTACGCTAGCGTTTAAACGGTACATTAGATTGAGCTCAAATTGGGTATACATGTTATAAACCACCATCGTAAGACCGGTATTGATTTTGATGTGTATAGGACTTATAGTTTTTTCTACAGGGCTAGGACAAAGATTTCTTTTACATTATGGCATATGGGGAGAAATTCTTGAAAGTGCGCTAGCGTTTAAACAGTACATTCGATTGAGCTCAAATTGGTTATATATGTTATAAACCACCGTCGCAAGACCGGCATTGATTTTGGTGTGTATAGGACGTATAGTTTTTCTACAGGGCTAGGACAAAGATTTCTTTTACATTATGGCATATGGGGAGAAATTCTTGAAAGTGCGCTAGCGTTTAAACAGTACATTCGATTGAGCTCAAATTGGGTATACATGTTATAAACCACCATCATAAGACCGATATTGATTTTGATGCGTATTGGACTTATAGTTTTTCTACAGGGCTACGACAAAGATTTCTTTTACATTATGGCCTATGGGGATAAATTCTTGAAAGTGCGCTAGCGTTTAAACAGTACATTCGATTGAGCTCAAATTGGGTATACATGTTATAAACCACCATCATAAGACCGATATTGATTTTGATGCGTATTGGACTTAGTTTTTCTACAAGGGTTAGTCTTAGTTATTAGTTTTTCTACAGGGCTATGACAAAGATTTCTTTTACATTATGGCCTATGGGAGGAAATTCTTGAAAGTACGCTAGCGTTTAAACGGTACATTCGATTGAGCTCAAATTGGGTATACATGTTATAAACCACCATCGTAAGACCGGTATTGAATTTGATGTGTATAGGACTTATAGTTTTTCTACAGGGCTACGACAAAGATTTCTTTTACATTATGGCCTATGGGGATAAATTCTTGAAAGTGCGCTAGCGTTTAAACAGTACATTCGATTGAGCTCAAATTGGGTATACATGTTATAAACCACCATCATAAGACCGATATTGATTTTGATGCGTATTGGACTTAGTTTTTCTACAAGGGTTAGTCTTAGTTATTAGTTTTTCTACAGGGCTATGACAAAGATTTCTTTTACATTATGGCCTATGGGAGGAAATTCTTGAAAGTACGCTAGCGTTTAAACGGTACATTCGATTGAGCTCAAATTGGGTATACATGTTATAAACCACCATCGTAAGACCGGTATTGAATTTGATGTGTATAGGACTTACAGTTTTTCTACAGGGCTACGACAAAGATTTCTTTTACATTATGGCCTATGGGGATAAATTCTTGAAAGTGCGCTAGCGTTTAAACGGCGCATTCGATGGAGCTTCAATTTGGTATATATGTTTGAATTATTCATCGATTAAAATTTATTAAAATTCCTCCTTATGATCTTAATCGTAAGTGTTCGGAAAGTCGAGTGGAATCACTCCAGATTTTTTTAAATCTGGAGCCTGATACTTGCAGCTTTTTAAACGGAGTCTTTAATTTTTAAGCTGGAGCATGTACTTTTTTACCCTTTAAGGCGCAACCATTTCCCAATGCTGAAAAAAGGGCGGCCGTTGCCATCGCTCGACTTAACTACTAGCAAGAGGGCGGACGATCGAAACGTTCATCGCGTGCCACAGATCTAGAGACCCTTTTTTTGACGACAGCTGAAATTAAAAATTAATTAAAATATTTTTACAAAAAATTACTGTTAACATACTTGATTGAAGAAAGCCAGAATGTTGGTTGCAAAGTTTTTTTTTAAACATTTTACAATTGTTGTTGTTGTTGCTAATGACCTCTGGCAACCCGCGGGGCGGTGCCAGATCCCTCAAATAGGCAGGCGATGTACTGCTTCCATTTTAATGAGCCTCAGTGGGAGGAACTCCGTCTCAGCTTGGGGTCCCCTAATTTTGAGCCAATTCCAGAGGAGGGACCTACCCCCTGAAATCGGCACCCCCAGAGGTATCGTTTAACAATTTGGAGGATATTGAAGCCACGACGGATTTTACATGCACCAGCTCCCATTAGGGCACACGGTCCCACAGCAGTCGAGCCGAGGAAGTTGACCCTCCCAAGCACTGGCCAATCCGGATGCTGCTTCACTTTTCGTGTTCTTATTGCAACCAAGTTTAGTGCCCAGACTACTGCGGGTTTTACAATTGTACTAAAGTATAGTACATGTTAAAAAGACGTATATTTTCATTTTTAAATTGAATAAAATAGTCATAATAAAGCTACCATAAATCAAAGAACCTGTTTTCAAAAGAACAGAAAAAAGAACTGTTCTTTAAAAAAGAACAGGAACGGTGAAAAACTGTTCTTTGAAAATAACGGTTTTCCCCACCTCTACCAGGCCCTCCCCCCTCCCCCCCAAAAAAAGTTATCTTATTCATTCGCATTTTTACTCAAAAACATACCCATTTTCGCTTAAAATGTTTGTTCAAACTTTACTAATAACATCCTTTTTTAAAACTGGCGACTAAATGATCACTGTTGAAAAATAAAAAAACTGAATATATGCTGAAAAATATGGAGAGGGCGAGAGGTGCAACGTTAAAATGTTGGGAACCACTGCTCTAATTAAATTTAATGAGCTGTTACAAATATGCAAAATAAATGTTCCGAACAATTTCACTTGGCTCTTAGGCAAAATTAATAGTGTGCTAAACGTAAAAGATATAAGTTTAGAAAATGCTTTAATGAATTCTTAATATATAAAAATAAATATGTGAAAAGCTTTACAGAATCACTACCATAAAAAGCTTCAATGAAATGTTTCAGTAGCAATAAGATAATTTTAACCTCAAAAGTTTGCTGTGAGAAATTCAGCCTATTCATGAAGCACTGACGAAATAAACATATGTTTATTTTGTCAGTGCTTAGTTTATAACTAATAATTATTTTTAAAAATAATAATAATCACTGCGATAATAAGAAGTGTAAAAGGGTAAGTAAACTCACCGCAAACAACTAAAATATCCACATTCCGAGAGCAATTCTGAACAATTTTATTCAAAGAACGTTTTGGGGATGAATGAATTTTCCAGCGCTTGGAAATTATCAAGTTTGTACCTGCCAGCCTGCCAGAATCTAAAGACCCCTTAAGTGTAAAATAATGGGTACGTATATAAAATAATGCGTACGGGCCTTGACACATAACAATAACCTTCATGGTTGACAAAGATTTACATCGCTGTCGGATCACTCATTCATTATCAGGTAAGCTTTGGTCGGCATTCAATGTTACAATGGCATATACAGTGCGCACCGGTTATAACGGACCTGGGATATAACGTACCTAGAAGCTAGGTCCCGATTGAAGTCCTCTATTTATAGTGCTATTTAACTTCGGTTAAAACGTACTTAACAAAAGTACGTACTTCGGCTATAACGTACTTTTTATACTAAAACTAAAATGTTGCTTTTCTTAAGAATTTTATTTCCTTGTTCTCGGAAATTTCAGTTACATCCAAAAACACTTGTTGTCAGTTTTCAGATTTTCTAGCGAGATGAATTGTGTATGAATGAAGGGAGAGATCTTTATCTTTTTCACCTGCTAGGTACGGCTAAGAACAAGACCGTGTTTTTATTTGCCATTCATCCATGTAAATGCCTCCTGAAAAGCCCTAACTATAATGATTCTGATGACAGTGAAGAAGAAACAGAGGAGCCTATACCAAGCATACCCGACGCATTCAATGCTGCAAAAACATTATCACGATTTCTTGGATGATGCAGAGACTCTACAAAAGTCTTATATCCAAAACGGTATTTTTAAAGTAGCATCTGCCCATTTCAAACAAAAGAAAATGACAGATTATTTATCTCAATAAAAATTGTAATAAAGAATTTTCTCTGTTTAATTTAAATTTTAAAAAATCAGACCTGTTTAAAACACATATTACAATGAAATTATGAGCCCACTTTCTTTCTTTGTGCAATATTGAATGTAATATCTTTGTGTATTATTATTATTATTATCGGCGGTACTGCTTATAACGTACTCCTTTTTTAGGTCCCGTGAGAGTACGTTATAACCGGTGTCTACTGTACTTTGTTTTGAAGAGGGATGCTAAATATTTGATGGTCGGTGCCATCAGGGTTGAGCAAAAAGTAGCTTAACGTAAGGTGCCTCCTTTCCTTCAGTAGCAGATCAGCAAGGGTATCAGTGGAGATCTTGGGCGATGCATTCACTAATAGCATCTTCATTACTTCAGAAATATATCTCTCCATATTGAATCAAGAATTTGAGTTGGTTGAACTGCCAAATGAATGAGTTTATAAAAAAATTCATAGAGTCTGATATACAGTTCAGCATCCATAATCTGGGAACCTATAATCCGGCACTAGTCTTGTTTTTTTTTTTTTTTTCCCTCCCCTAAAGGGATCTGGAATCTCAAAATCCGGAACTTTTAACGCTGATTTTAATTGATGTATGGCTATCTTAATTTTTTCTTCTTCTTCAATAGATTGTTTTTCACCGAATATTTTTCTTTTTGTTTCGTATTTTGGCCCTAACATTTCTTTGCCGATCACCATTACTGCCGCAAATATTTGAATCAATGCATTCTCTACTACCGAGATAAAAACAAAAGTAAATACAGCTTGGTTTGCTTATTACATTTAAATTAATTGCAGTCAAAGGTGCAGTGTAGCTAAATAAAGAATTCAAAGATAATGCGAGTGCTTTCATAGAACATTAATATGTATGAGTTTTTAAAATGAGACAGCATGTTTACGCATCATCATAAACACGTGGCTACGGCTACTTTCAGACACTTTGCCTTGTTTCTAAAAATTCTGTTACAGTGCGAAATGCAATAACTATCGTGGGAAGGAATTCGCCAGTGGTTTGAAAAGCAGGAGGGAAAGGACGGGGGAATTAGTATGTTTCGACGTAATTAAGAAGCTGTGAAGAGAGTACAATTCGGAATAATTCAGCTTGCAAAATAAAACTCTATGGTACAAACTATAGAGAGATTTAATAAATTTGATTTTATATCCGAGAGTCAACTGATGAATGTGCATATGTTAATTAACCAATTAAATACCGAAAAAAAATGAAGCAAGTCAAATTAACCGATGTATTTAATGTAAATACAAAAGCTAATTACATTCTAATAATAATTTAATACACTTATTTTAAATTAGTATTTAAATAAATTTCAGTTACTATTTGTGTTATATCTTATGAAAATGTTTCAAAATCAACGATCTTTTCTGCTTTATAGTTTTTAGTTTGAATTAAACACTAAATTACATTTGTTCCAGTGTAGTTTAGTATTTTTTTTGACGTTTTATACAGCGATTGTATGCATATTTTAAGACTACTTTTCATTGATAAATAATACACTGGTCAATAGCACATGGTCGACGATGGTTTTAATGGAAATTTTCAACACATCTGAAATCCAGAAAAATCGGTAATCCGGCACTGCGTCATTCCGGCCAATGCCAGATTATCAGTGCTGCACTGTACACTGTTTGCAATATAGCTGCATACACCACAATCGTTAATAGTTTAACTCGCTATATACTGTGAACAAAGCCATTGTAAAGTACGGGTTCAAATTTCGAATTCTTTAATGAAATTCTTCGGAATGTAGGTGGCATCGAAGAAACAACCACACCAATTCATTAGGAAATTTGGAATGTCCTACATCAATCTTACAGTCCTCGAAATGGTTTGTTAATTTGAGTTTTTACACTTTCTTCAGGAAAATGAAAATCTCCAAGGTAAATGCAAGCTATGTTAAAAGGTTGTAAACTATAATAGTAAGTATCCTTTGTAGATAATTAGACTGTCTACCCAAAGTATTTGTCGAGGTCTAGCTGTTCTCCTTCCAAATACTGATCATCTCTTTCATCTGCTTGTGTTTGAGCTGCACGTTCACGCATTTGGGCCAAGTGCAGCTGCCGGTGATCATATGCGTTTCCACAGCTCGTTTTTCAGCTACACTTTTATGTATTTACGTCTTTGCCATGTAATACATCTATGATGATAATTTTTTACGATTGAAATTGTAAATTTCTCTACAGTGCTTCAATTTAAACAGAAAATACTTATTTTTTCTAATTCAAAGAAAATACATCTTAAATAAATAAATTCTATAAACTTATATTCAATCTTCTTACACAAATATAGATTCTATAAAAGTATAATTTTACACAAATATGTTCTAAACATAATTTTCTTTTATAAACTCACACTTAAGAAAAAAAAAAAACATGTAACACAATTTAAATTATTAGTACAAAAGCACACTTCGAAATCATGAAATCAAAAACAGAATAGATCCAAAATAGTCTTTTTTAATAAATTTAACAACTACTTAAATGTTCACAATAATAAAGCAAACGGATGGACTGAAAAAATGGTCTTTTAACCTTGAATAAATCCAAAACTACATCGTAACCTACTATATAGTTACAGTGATCCCTGACTCTGTCACAATTCTAGTTCAACCACTCAAAAACAAAACTTTTACCATCATTAATCCAGACAGATTAAAAAAAGTATTGTCTAATAATGTAAAATTTACACTGTTCGTTGGTGCGATCGGCCTGAAAATTTTCATAATTATGTAATATATATATAGAAAAAAAATCTGAAAATTTACCCGTTCACTGATTTTTAAGCGATTTTTTGCTATTTTCAGCTCCATTTCATTTAAGAGAATAAAAAATGCTTATCATTTGAGTGTCTGAAGTATGTATTGCAAGTGACATTGACTTCATATTGAAGCATAGGCGCCCATGCTTCAATATGGCCAATCCAGGGGGGGGGGGGATAGTTTTTCTAAATTACTACCCAGTTTAACTTTTTTTTGAAAAATAAAATGGTTTTCTATACATTAAACATTGATATAGGAGAGGATGTTCATACCAAACCAAATGTTTCTGCAGATTATACAATTCCGATACATAATAAAAATTGAATATGAAGTTAATTGATTTTAAGTGGGTAAATATTAAATATTCTGAGAGCAGACATTCTATTGCTGTAATTGTCTCTACAAAGGGCTTTATCCTTTAGTTCAATATTAGTACACAACACAAAACAACACAGTCTAATCCACAACTAAGAATTGAAAATTTATTAAAATTTCGGGGAGGGTCCAAAAATTTCGGAGGGGGTCCAAACGCTTCCAAAGGGAGAATTTTCCACAGAAAGACTTCATCATTATTATTTTGCTAATAAAAATCGAAATTTCGGGAGGTTTCTGGACCCCCTGGGTACGTCCTTGGCCCAGGCCCCCAGAAAACACGGGCCCGGGGGGGAAATCCCCTTCCGCCTCTCAACAGGCCTGGTCACAAAGGCTCATTATCTTGAGAAATACGGGTTTTTGCATATACGAAACCCACTATGAGTGTATTCTTTTGCATCCAAATCAACAAAATTAGGGTAAATTACTCAAAAATCTGAGTAAACGCAAACCCTGACAACCGATTAAAATGGCCCCCTTCACAAGAATACAATCTATTAAAATAACCCTTCATTGGAATTAGGGATGCACCGAATATTCGGTTGATATTCAGTATACTGCCTATTCGGCAGACAAACCGAATATTCGGTTCGGCTGAATACTTTAATATTCGGTAACCGAATAGTAAACAAATTTTAATATTCAACAATTGGTAAACAAACACATTTTTTTTTTTTTTTTTTTTTTATATATACCATGAATGAAAGTTATAGTATAGTACCATAGAACAAAATTAATTCAAATTATACTTAGGAATATCACATACAAAGTAATTTTAGTGTAAGAGAAAACACAGAGATATTAAATTTAAATATTGTTGTTTTGCAATTTTCTTAAATTTTATGACACATTACATTAACCTTACTATTACTAACTCATTTAAATATGAAACAGTAACCTGAAAAAAAAAAAAAAAATCATTAAGTGTTTATGAATGTGGATAGTCAATTAACTGCTAATTTTTTAAATGAAATATGCAGGGTTAAAAGAATGATCATAATTTCACGAATATTTAAAAAGGTAGTTAATAATACAGGGTGTGTCACAATTCCCTTCCCGGTCTGGAAGGCTTATAAAAATATATATTACCAATACAACAACAAAGTTGACTTTACTGGATAAAGAAATGTTACAAGTGTTGTTTTATAAATGTTTAATATGTGAACCTTTTGTGATGTGGCAGATATCAAGTCTGATGTCAAATTCTTCCCTCCCCACACTTGCATAAACATGTCGCGATCAACAATAGTGAATGCGGTTGTGATTCTTTGGTGTAAATCTTTCATGAATGTATCATGAGACTTAAGGAGGCATTAGCACAAAGTTTAATA
Source organism: Cheiracanthium punctorium (assembly GCA_038373885.1). Taxonomy (NCBI): domain Eukaryota; kingdom Metazoa; phylum Arthropoda; class Arachnida; order Araneae; family Cheiracanthiidae; genus Cheiracanthium; species Cheiracanthium punctorium. The sequence continues at coordinate 388,726 of JAWZYV010007769.1, forward strand.
AATTTTAACCAAATATTCGGTATTCGTTTAGAAATTCAACCGAATATTTGGTATTCGGTGCATCCCTAATTGGAATTTTACCCTGTATTTTAATTTGTTTCATACATTTTAAGAAAAGTGACCTTTACAAGTATTAGTAGGAAAATCACAAAAATATATTTTGAAATCCACAAAAATAAAACAGTTTTCAGAAAAATGGACCCTATAATTCACAGTAGTAAGTATGAATTTTTCCTGAAAAAATTAAAAGAAAGATTTTACTGCATCTTGGTTTTGAATGGAAAAAATTATAGCAAGATAAATATTTATTAAACAATTTAAGGAATGTCACAATTTAAACACAAGCACCTATATAAACCTGAGCTGTGCCATTATAAAAGGTAAGAAACTGCAGAACTTTCAGTCACATATTTTTACATAATTTGGATAGTCAGGGCACCTCTCTAGAATCTCAGCGTTAAAAAGAAAATTACAGTGTTCTTCTCGCATCATATCGCCTAAGGGAATCACATCACTGTACTGTGAGTTTCTTCTTGGCTCCAGTTCAGGTAATAACTTCTTTAGAATTTCAAAAAAACTCATGTATGTGATAGATGTAGGCTCATCATTGAATGAATCGTCCAAAACACGACGATTACGCACAAAGCTCTTCAATAAAATGCAAAGCCGCCTATGCAATACTTCCATTTTGTAGAACAATTCTCCTATATCATCCATTGTTTCTGATAAGTACGACGAGTCATTCTTGACGTATTCTTCGCAAACAGCCTTAATACATAATTCATCATTTAGATATTCAGATATTCTTTCTTTTTCTGCAATAAGAGCTTTTTTCCTTTTTTCCAAAAAATCAATCCAGTCACTGATTGTAGAATTTTCAATCTCCAAAATTTTAACCACTTTATTAGCAGTGAAATCCTTTTCCGGCTCTTTTTCTACATAATCCTTTTCAGTTTCTAATGCTTTAATTAGCTCCAAACACTGCGCTTTTCTTTCTCGAAATCTCAACTCATCAGGAGAGAGCCGTTCAAATTCAAACATTGTAGCGTAAAGTCGGATTTTTGTTACTCTTGTTTGCAAGATCACGCTTCACTTATTAGGTTTACTTTACGAAATCAGCTTTTAAATAATAATAATTTGATATAAAAACGATTTAAGTAAAAATATACTTCATATGGGCACCCAAGCCAGTCAAATAGAGTAACGTGAGGCCAAATCTCCAAAGCCGCGTCAAATTCAAAACCACAAACAAACTGTCTTGCGTGTTGCCAGCGGGGCGTCCTTTTCTTGTTTTCATTCGTTTAAGCCATAGAGGAAAGTGGACCCCAAAATAAGTAGACGAAGGCGCGGAAAGACAGACACGGGGATTTTCAGCAGGTTGGCGACTTCTGCTTGGCGCAGGCAGTGAACTTCGCCAATGAGTTTTGCGGGCATGCTCAGTAATAAGATGAAATTATGTCTTTTAAGAGCTAAAAACTTGTTTAGGAAGAAAATTTAAGAGGTTATGTGTTATAAATTAAAATTTTTATGCAATTCAACGTTTTGTAAATCGAGTAATTTTTTCCAGCAGATGTATTTATTTCAGAAAAAATTCAAATTTTGACTATAGAAAATGTAGAATTTTATAATTTCTCGGTGCAAAAATTTAAAATAATTAAAATAAAGTGAAACCTCTCCGAGCGGCCACCCCTGTATAGCGGTCACACCTCAAAACGGCCAATTTTTCATGGCACAGAGTTTTTGGCTCATAGACTTAATGTTAAAATAACCTCTATCAGCGGCCACCCGACCCCCTCTAAACGGCCACCGAGTGGGATCGCCCATCTCATTTTTCGGGAAATTCTACTCACTCCATGCTGTAATTTTGAGCGGATAAACTCAACGTCAGGTTTATGGTCGAATGTAAGTCCCAGGAATAACTGGAATTGAGTTTGTTATCTCTTTTGTATTCAACCCACACCCTTAACATGGGGAATCCTAATGTTCTAATTTCTAAGTTGATAAATAAATGTTGTTTTTGTTAGAATGTAATGTGTTATTTCTTAAACACCCGAAATTAGCAACCGAAGTGGCGACCCGGACAACGAACACGCATTCTACCGAAGTCAGTAGCGCAGCCAGAAATTTTTTTAGTTGGGGGGGTCCAAATTACTCGGACTCAGGGGGGAGATCAGACCCCCCCCTAAAATGACATGTCGCTGTTCACAGGGCCCCCGTAAATGACACCCATATAAGTTTTTGTAGGGAAGGGGGGGGGGACTGGTCGTCTCAGACAGGCACTCAGCACTCATCCCTTCCCCGGAAGAAATGTTTCACGAATTTTACCGTTACAGAAAACATTTGAAATTTTACCCTCAGGTCCCCAGAAAGCGCAGAATCAGTGGGAATACCTATATTCTCCCCCCCCCAGTGGCGGATTTTGCTCTTGAGAGGCCCGAGGCGCAACTCAATTTTGAGGAACCCCTCCTCAAAAAAAAAAAAAAAAAAAAAAAAATCACTAACTCTAACTCCTTGACATTATTACTATTTATTTTAAAATGTTTTAATTCCTTTTATATCTAGTTTATGTCTACAAACCAGGGCCTGACTTTCACTATAACACTTTTGTGCCCAGGGCACTTTTCAGATTTTGTGTCCTTTAGCTGGCTCAATTTTCGTGCCCCTGTATATCGTGTTAAACTCAATTTTTTGGCTTATTTCTCCATGTGTGCCCGGGACACGTACACCAAGTGTCTGTCCGATAGTCAGGGCCTGCTACAAAAGGAGTATTAAAATTTTAAAATAATTTTTATGTTTATGGATTTGTTCATCTTAAAAAACATTTTTTATCTCAATAATTTTTGTACTGCGTTTCTCTTTTCATGATTAACACTAAATAAACATCAGCATACCTCTAAGTATAACCCAGCAACTGCAGTTTTATATTGATTATTTTTCACTGTTACTTAATTACGTCGAACGAATTACTTTTTGTGGACCACTGGCATATGTCTTGTTTTAGTCATGAAAATTTTGATTACTTAACAGGTACTTTTGAAGGTCAGAACAAGGGGAACTTGATCAGAAACATGACTTTGACATCACAAAGTTCAGAAGAATTCTTTACTTGGATAAAATGATTCCTTCAAGAACATATATTTATAAATATTTAAATATATTCATAAATTTCCCGTTTGGAACTGCAAAACTAAGCAGTTTAATAGTAAAAATAAACTTTCTGTTTAGTCTAATTTTTGTGTTTATTCAAAAACTGCCAATAAGTTTAGGACTATTAATAATGAGTAATTAGGTATGAATAATATATATATACACACACACACATTATTCTATATTTTAAATAGAATGAAAAAACTACAAGAGAAATTAAAAAAAAACCCAATACTTTAAGTAGTTAAAGTACAAAAAATATTATTGACTTAAAAATAAATTCCACTTTATAATGGGTAAATGGGTATGCTCTAAGCTTCGGTCCTAGGTTTATTATTAATGTTTAGCATTTTTATCTGCGACTATAAAATACATGCCGTATTTATAATATAGTTATCATAAATATTTTTTAGTTGAAAACAAAAAATTAAATTAATCATGATTTGTTTTTTTAAGTTTTTAATTAACTGTGTATGACATTCCAGTTCAAAATTTGTCTATGAATTTTAACCCACTATCATCCGATCGAGCTGAAACTTTGCACGCATGTGAAATTTCGGTGACGCTAAGTATTGCTTTCTTTAATTTTTCAATACTTTTTTTTAACTATCAAATATCTTCTCCCAATCCCCCCATAAAAGTGTTATCGCACATGTATCAGCTCATATCTTTTTAATTATTGGTCGGCAATTTTTTATCATTGCATACTCAGAAAGTTTCGATTCCAAAAAAAGATAAAATCGGTTATCCCTAGCTTAAAATTTTTAATTTTTAGTCATTTTTCATTTTCAACATTTTTAGTGATTTTGAAGAAGATAAATTATTGTTTCCAATTTCTTTTACATCGTGACAACCAACAACAATTATATATTCTAGGTATATTTGAAAACTTCACAGAATACAGAGTGCCCTTTCCTAAATCATTTAAATGAAGAACGGCTGAAAATTATAAAATATTTAATTTTTGACAAATTTTTCAATATCAAGCTCTAGAATAAAGCGGTTCAGGCTTTTCCCTTTTAAACTGAGAATCTTATTCTTATCAGAATGTACACGTTTTGATTTCGGGGGGGGGGGGCGGCAATCTATAAAGCAGGTGTATTTGAATGTCCTACTGCAATACCAGCTACTGAGCCGCAATCTGATTCAGGGCGGCCCAACCAATGGCTGAGCGCATAGCACTCTGAACTGGGAGACGGAATGTGCCTGGTTCAAAACCAGGTCGCATCCGCCAACCTAACCGTTGGAAATTTTCCGTGGTTTCCTCCAAAACTTAGCGTAAATAGGGGTTAGAATCCCTTAGAAAGACCCCCAAGGGGAGCGCCCACACCCATTGGCATAGATCCCACTTGTAGATAATTGGCCGTAATCCCCCAACCCAACGCAACTAATTGATTCCGGATAGAAAAAAGGCATAGGGACCCTCTGCACTTGTATTTTCTGAGATAAAATATAGTGAACAAATTAAAACAATGCAAAAAATCTAGGAATTTTTCTTTTAAATAATGGACAGTTGAGGGCCCTAAAATTCCAAGGAATGTTGCATGAAAATACCAGGAACTTTATTGAACAGTTCAGGAAAGATCTACTGAATTGCATATTGTTCAGTAAAGTTCTTGGTATTTTCGTGCAACTGTCCTTGGAATTTAGGGCACCCCAGCTGCCTATAATTTTCAAGGAACACTACTGGATTTTTTTTTTTTTTTATTTACAATTCTAGTCATTTTTAAGTGAATTGCCTGTTTTTTAAGGTCGGGGAGACCACTATTCGGTTAAGTGACGAGTTGAACGAAACAGTAAAGTTTTCAAAGGGAAATGTATACTTTCTGTATAGTATTTGTAAGTCTAACTTATCCTTATTTCCAAGGAACGTTTCTGGATATTTTTACAGTGAAATACGGAATTAAAGCATCAATTACTTATAAACTAAAAGTATTCGTATTAAGTATTAGTTTAGATTATGGTCCAATGCTGTGAAAAGGAAAGGCAGTCACCAAAGAAAAGATTGTTCAAAAGCGCTTTCTACTCTAGAAGCAATCCTGAAACT